>CM043315.1:15027448-15512448 GCA_023736055.1 Quercus glauca | reverse complement strand
TTTCCCGAGGATGAGCAAAAGTTAAGTGTGAGGGAATTTGATAAGAATGCAAAATATCATATTTTTCTCCCTTAATGTTTAGTCTTTCATATTTATTTGGTGCCTAATTGTACTCATTATTCTTATATTTTGATTTAGGATGCAAATGGAGGCATTAAGTGCAAAATGTAGTTAATTAGGCGAGTCTGGACAGCTTTGACATTGCTTTGTAATCTGGACATAACTCTCTCATCCGAGCTCCGATTAAGATGATTTAAGATGCTATGGAACGCCAAGACAAAGCTATACAACTTTTATGTTTTGAGTTTTGAGAGATACGGGCTGCATCAAGGTCAAAATCGGGCTTGAATTTGCTACACCTGCACTGTTGACGTTCTGGAATGTTCCTTTGCCTACAATTCTAATACGCGGATCTGATGCGGATTATTTTTGGAAGCTTCCAGATCTGATGCACGAAAATTCCAGTTGAAAAACACCACTTTCCTAGTTATATTAGGACTTTGTTTTATTTTTAATATTTTTCCTTAATTAATCAGATTTTGATATTATTATTGAGAATATTTTTAGGAGATTTTGTAGGCTTGGGAAAAGGGGAATTAACGTGTAAAAGGGGGAGGAGAAATCAGAATTACAGAGACACACACGCCTCTCTCTCCCCTCTTCTCTAATTTTCTCCTTTGAGTTTTCATCATGGCCTTGTGTGGCTAAAACTTTTATACTTGGTCGAAGGAAACTGAAGCCCCGGAATCAATAAAACTATGAGATATAATTTGTTTTTATTGTTCAATTTATGCTTAGAATATCGGATGTTCTTCTGTGCCTATTTTAATGATTGTCTCGTTTAATTACTAGAAGGCTTACTAGTTTATTATTCGTTGCAATCTACTGCTAGGTTAGATATCAAATTCGTAATTGTTTGATCCCTCTAATTTGTGAAGCAACTAAGATTTAATGATTTGCTATGTCAAAAATTATTAGATCTTAGGAAGAATGCTCGACTAAATTAAATGCAACCGTTTGTGTTTGTGTTGTTTAGCTTCATCGATTTCTCTAGTTCTTAAGGCTGCTACTATATGAAACCTTTAGCATTTGTCTTGGGTTGTTTAGTAGTTAGGGTTAATTAGATCACTTGTTTTCTAATTAACTACGACTAAGGAGAGGTAGGAAAATAGTTCCAACGGTGAATATTCAAAGTGTGAATTGATATATACTTGCATCGATGATCAATTGTAAAATTCCGATGGTGGATGTTGACTTGGACTAAGGTTTGTTCTCTTGATTGATTTTGATACTTTAATTTAAATTGTTCCTTAGTTATTTTTCTTAAAATTGTTTTCATTATACTCAACCCCCCCCCCCCCCCCCTTGTTTATGTAGCATAAAACTAGGCTAGATCTTCTCCGTGGGAACAATCCTTACTTGCACTACTACATATATTTTTAGGAGTATTGGTTTTATTTTTGGTTGCCTGGGATAACACGCCAATAGCCAAAAGGGGAGATTGTAAAGTTGTGATTTTTAATTATGTTTTGTTGGCATTAATTTCATGTCAAATTTGATTGTATTTGGTCACTTTTTTCCTTGTATGTTAGTGATATTTAATGTAAGGGTTTTAAGTGAGAGAGTTTGGTGAAGAACTGTGAAGAATAGAAAACTTGTAACTTGCTCGTGACTGGCTCGTGAGTGGACAACCTGCGAAAGGCCACATAAGAAGCACATGCTGGAAGCTAAAGAGTCAATTGCCAGGTGGCTTCTCGCGACTCATCTTGCGACTAGGCCAACTCACGTGATGCACTGCTAGCTTGTTTCAATGTGCTTTCCTAATTTCTTTATCCACACTATAAAACCCCACATTACCCATGAAAGTAAGGAGAATTTCAAAGAGAAAAACCTAGAAATATACTTGAGAGTTAGAGATTGTAAACCCACAATCATCTATACAATTTCTCTTAGTTTTCCTCTACTCCTACCTCTTTAATTACAAATCCTTAAGAGGTTTGTAGCCCAAACATATACCTCACCCAATCTAAGTGTTGTGAGTTATTTTTGTGCATGTGGGAAGCATTGGAAGAAGACATCAATTGATGGATGCAATTTGGAGCTAACTGCGGGATCCGAATAACTAGTGAAGAAATGACCCGGTGAAGTCCATTGGGAGCTAGAACTCGAAGGGTTCAAGTACAGTGGGTAGATTAGGCTTGGAGGGCTTTTTTTGATATCCATGTACTCCAACTTTATTCATGAGTGGATCATTTCAACTTGGAGGGCTGCAGAGAGGTTTTTCACCGACTACTTCAGTTTCCTCTTCAATAATAGGTCTCGATGTTATCTTATGTTTGCATCTCTCTTCCCTTACTCTTTATGCTTTACATTTATTGTTTGTATATGCTTATAAACTAGAGAGTCATTTTGGTTTCTTGCATCTCATTTACCCTTATTCCATACTTAGTCAAGTAGAGTAAAAGCAATTTAGCCATAAATTTAAAATTGGGAGCTAAACAAGCTAGAGTGTTTTGCACTATTGAGCTTTAAAAAAAAAAAAAAAAAAAAAAAAAAAAAAAAAAGCAAATGATTTTCTTTTACCACATTGGAGATTCTTTAAGGAAAAAAAAAGGTAATAATAAAAAGAAATCTTTTAAATGAGCAAAATTTCTAAAAGGGGAAATTCTTTCTAAAAATCATGGGATTTTTGGGACCCAAAGTTTTTGAAATAAAAAACCCCTGAAACTTTCCTATACTCAATTTCTTTTTGGTTAAAAAAAAAAAAAAAACAAACAAACAAAAAAAATTCCTTATAAAAGGGTTTTCAATATAAACTCCATTTTACTACCAAAAAAAAAAAAAAAAATCAGTGGATTTTAATTTCTTAATCTTTTCTCATTCTCGAAGATAAAAACCCATGAAAACTTTTCTTTACCTAACTTCTTTTTAAACTATCGGACCGTGTGACTTACCGATCCATCCAACAACCAATTGGTGAAGGATGAGGGGACACAAATCTTTTATAGCATTCTATCGCAGACCAAGCTCATTGATATTGGAGCGAATTGTGAAATCCCTCACAATCCCTCCCTCACAATGCGGCTCTAACGACTAGAACCTATGACCGAGCTTTGATACCACTTGTCGGACCGTGTGCCTTACCAATTCATCCAACAACCAATTGGTGAAGGATGAGGAGGCATAAATCTTTTATAGCATTCTATCGCAGACCAAGCCCATTGATATTGAAGCAAATTGTGAAATCCCTCACATAAACAAAAAATCTTTTCCTCCAAACTTATTTTTGAAATCACCATTTTCTTTACAAGAGAAAAAGATTTTCAAAACAAAACTCCTTTCTTTAAAATCTTATCATTAAAATAAAAATCATGAGATTCTTTTAAAAGTTAAATGCTCTTTCTTTAAAATACCCATGAATTTTTTTTTTTTTTCTATCAACTCTTTTTTTCTAAAATTCCCTTCATCTTTGTTTTTTTGAAATTGGCATTGTTTACAAAATGGTTTTCCAAACAAATTCTAAATGCCATGATATTTTCGGCTTCCCCCTTTAATAAAAAGAACATTGGCATTTCTTTTCTCTAAATAATCTCTTCTGATAAACCTTTTTCAAATAAATAATAAAAACTTTTTCTTCCTATTTTCCAAATTTTCTCATTCAAAGGAGATTCTTCCATTCCGAAAATGATGAAAATAGTTTTCTAAAACTTTTTCTCTTTTGTCAAAATCTTTCCCTCATCAAAAAATGTTTTTCCCAAAATTTTATTTTCTTAAAAAGTTAACGTTTTTAAAAGTAAAGAAAAAATCTTTTTACAAAATGTGCAAAATTTTAAAAAAAAATAATTTTCAAAATGATTCATGCATTTCCTTTTTAGCATTGTTGTTTAAAACTTTTTCTTAGGATTGTATCTTTAGAGATTTGTACCAATGGTTCAATTTCATTAAGCCCGTAGGTACCAATCAAGCTTACATAGTTCTTTTCCTTCTTGGCACTAATGTACTTCTATTGTGTTCTTTTTTTTTATTTGCATGATAAAATGAGAAATTGTGGTGGATGACAACAAGGTTCTAGTCTTCCTATCGCCTCTCTTCTTTCTTTTTTATGTTGTAATATATTTATGTATAGTATATAATATTCACATGCTATTGTATATATTATTTTCATTCTACATGGTAAATGTTTCTCACATGCTATGTATATATATACCTCACAAGCTTTTCTTGTAAATAAATCCTTGAAATAAATATTCACACAATATGCTATGCGTAAATAAATACTCACACGTGCATATATATATATGTGTGTGTGTGTGTGTGTATGTGTGTTCACACACACATGTATTGTTTGTACACAACTTTTTCAAAATCCAAAATGCCCAGTATCTTATTTCTTCATTAAAAAGATAACATTAGGCAATGTAGGGTGCCTAACACCTTCCCCACATGTAACTGAACTTTTGAGTCCAATATTTTTTATTCTAGACTTTTGGTTTACCTTAATTAATAAACCCTTAAAATTGGTTTAGTTAATTAGGTAATTTAAAATAATTAGATCCATAGGTGACCAATCACACCTAATACAAAACCAATAGTTGGTGGCGACTCCTAAAATAAAAATAAGAAAAAGGGACTCATATACACACACACACTTCACCCTAGAAACACATGCATAGAAAGAGTCACATCACTAAGGACTCAATATGTGATACCACCTAAAAATTCGATTTTCAGGGGTGTCCACAAGAGTGGCGACTTGAATTTATCCTGGATGGGGCTCCCCTAACCTTTGACTCATCTATCCGAGATTGGAAGAAATGAAGAGTTAGGCATGTGTCTGACTGCTTAGGGCAGGCATTGTTGTTTCCCAACGACATGGTAGAATGGAGGAGCTTTAGAAGAATGAATTTTTCCTCTCAATTGAAAGTAGTTTGGCCATGGTAAGCATTTTCCCTCCTAATCCTCTGTCCTCATTCATAACTTCTCAAAGTTTTGCATATACAACTTGGTTTAATCTGCGATTTGCTCTCTCTCTTTTTTTTTTTTGCAGGCCTATCAAGCTTCTTATGTTGCCCAGAAATTAGAGGATATTAGTCCAAAGACTAGGACGAGAAAAAGGCCAAAGAGACCCTTAATATACTTAACGAGTTTGAGAAAGGCAAGAGAAATGCTAAGGCAGCTCTCGCTGGGTTTGAAAAGCAAGCCTAAGAACAAACAAGACACCTAAGAGACGCCAAAGACCAGCTAGTAATTGCCAGAGAAAAGATTGGTTCCCTAAAGGAGAGCTTTACTAGCAAGAAAGCCAAGCTGGAGAAGGCTGAGCAAGCTACCTATGACTTGGACAAAAACGAGACCATTGCTGATCTCCAATCTCAATTCAAGGAGCTCTGCCAGGAATTTTGTAGGCCAGTCTAGGCCTCGACACTTGATGCTACCGGAGTGGAGCCTTCCTCGAATCTAAGGAAACACTGCCACCCCTACCATCACAACAGAGGAGAGGCCAACCGAGACTGAGGCTCAAGCTCAGGATACTAAGAAGCAAGCTCAGGCTTGAACTTGTAATAGGGCTTAGATTTCTAATGTAATCTAGCTAAGGTCTTTTGCCTATCATTTTGTAATGGACAAAGTTTAGCTACAAAATTAGTTGTAGTCTAAGGCTATAAACTTATTCAATATCTTTTTATTGGAGGTGAATTTTGATAAATCTACTATTGGATTACATTTTCTTCTTATATCCTCCATGCTTACAAAATTTCTAGAAAATTAAAGATTAATAGCTACGTCATCAATAAATTCTTTAAATTGCAAGTTTTTGTATTTTAAAATTATGCATAAAATATAAACTTATAGATCATATAGTAAATAATATCCAATTGACATAAAATTTGATATGTGTATTAAGAGCGTAAAGAACATGAAATTCAACGATTAGATTTTCAAAATATGTAGTAATGTTTATTTTATTGAGTAAGGTTGTAGCCTTAGGCTACAACCAATTTTGTAGCTAAACTTTGTCCTTGTGTAATCCTGCCCTAATATCAATGAAAATCAGCTTTCTCTTTTGATTTTAACTGTTTGTGTCTAATTTTTACATTAGTTGACATGTTTTACCAATGAATACATCCATTCCTAACCAAGTTTTCAGCAGATGTTCCATGCAAAAATGAGATCTATGGCCTAGCAACCAAATTCTTAAGGGATATAACAATTAATATAAACACTTACCCAGTAGTCAGATCAATTTACCTCGGCTAAACTCCAATGTGGAACAAAATGCCTTAAACAAAACCAATGTACCTAAGGATGGCAATCAAAGGAATTCATTCATTCCAAACATCTTTATTAACTTTTGAATATTGACAAGCCGAGGCTCTTCTAAACCTTTGAGTGAAACTAATTTATCCCAAGTTTAGTGATCTAAGGGATCAAACCAAACTAAGGATATATTTAGTTTTTTAACGCGGAACTAATTTACCTAAGTTTGGTGATCCAATAGATTGAACTAGACCAAGGTTCTATGTAGTTTTAGACTAGGAACTAATTAGCCCATGGTTGGTAATCCGAGCGATTGAACCAAACTGAGGTTCTGTTTAGTTTTTAAACTTGGAACTAATTTACCTAAGGTTGGTGATCCGAGGGATCGAACCAAACTGAGGTTCTGTTTAATTTCAGACTTGGAACTAATTTACCTAAGGTTCAAGATCCGAGGGATTGAACCAAATCGAGGTTCTATTTAGTTTTTCCCTCCTTAAACAAGAAAAAAGATTCTGCCCATGACAAATTTATTAAAAAATTAAGATAAAAAAATAAATCCATGAGCTAGATAAAAGAAACTGAAGCAAGAGATATGGATAATACTAAATCATATCTATTAATAATAATATTTCCTTAGATTATTTACATTCTAAGGTCAAGAAAGGGGATTTTCGTCCAAATCCTCTAACTAATAAGCCCTTGTTTTTATCAAAGAGGTGACGTGATATGGTCCTTCCCAGTTAGGACCTAACTTTCCCCACAAGAGGTTCTTCATATTCCTGACAAAATTCCTTAAGACTAGGTCCCCTGGTACAAAATTTCTTGCCTTGATATTCCTATCGTACGCACGACTAAGTTTCTATTGATAGTCAGCCAACTTGATGGTCGCAACTTCCCTTATTTCCTCAACCAAATCCAACTCTCTAGATAACAGTTGCTCATTTTTAACGCTATCAAAATGGTCAGATCTCATAGTTGGGAAGCCGATCTCCAATAGGATAACTGTCTCAGATCTATACGTCATGGGAAAAGGAGCTTCGCCAGTAGATCTCCTCAGTGTAGTACGATACGCCTAAAGAACAAATGGCAATTCATCAACCAATTTGCCCTTAGTGTCATCTAGCCTTTTCTTCAATCCATCTACTATTACCGTGTTTGTTGCCTCAGTTTGGCAATTTCTTTGAGGATAAGCAGGCATAGAATATCTATTTTTTATCCCTAAGTCATAGCAGTATCTTTGGAATGCCTTGCTGTTGAATTGAAGCCCATTGTCTGAGATGAGAGTGTGTGGTATGCCAAACCTCGTGATTATATTTCTTCACACAAAACGCTTCACATTTTGATTTCGAATATTAGAGAGGGGCTCAGCCTTCACCAATTTGATGGAAAAATGAATGCACGCATCGGAAAATTAACGGATCTACTTCATTAACAATTGATAACATATGCTATGTAAGTTTCAGAATATAAGAACAAGAGAGTGTACCTTGATGGGGTGAAATTCAAAAATCAAAGATCAGAAGTTCTTGAGAGCACTTTCAATCTTCACCCCAATTCCATTTGATGCCCAAGAAGTGTGGTCTCTCAATCAGTTATATGTGTATGTTCTAGAGAGAATGAAAGAGAGTCCAACTCTCACATACATGCCAAATCATGTTCTTGTTGTTGTTACAAAATTCTGTATGTTTCTTACCTAATAAATGATTATCTAATTGGGCTATCCTTTTAGGCCTTTCCAATTGGGCTTTAGTATGTGGCTTGGAGTGGGACCAAAAGGGAACAAATAAGACACTAGCTACAATGACCCATTGTCTGAGATAAGAGTGTGTGGAATGCCAAACCTCGTGATTATATTTCTTCACACAAAATGCTTCACATTTTGATTTCGAATATTAGAGAGGGGCTCAGCCTTCACCAACTTAATGAAAAAATGAATGTACGCATTGGAAAATTAGCGGATCTACTTCATTCACAATTGATAAAATGTGCTATGTAAGTTTCAGAATATAAGAATAAGAGAGTGTACCTTGATGGGGTGAAATTCAAAAACCAAAGATCAGAAGTTCTTGAGAACACTTTCAATCTTTACCCCAATTCCACTTGATGCCCAAGAAGTGTGGCCTCTCAATCAGTTATATGTGTTTGTTCTAGAGAGAATGAAAGAGAGTCTAACTCTCACATACATGCCAAATCATGTTCTTGTTGTTGTTACAAAATTCTATATGTTTCTCTCCTAATAAATGATTATCTAATTGGGCTATCCTTTTGGGCCTTTCCAATTGGGCTTTAGTATGTGGCTTGGAGTGGGACCAAAAGGGAACAAATAAGACACTAGCTCCAATGGCCCATTGTCTGAGATGAGAGTGTGTGGTATGCCAAACCTCGTGATTATATTTCTTCACACAAAACGCTTCACATTTTGATTTCGAATATTAGAGAGGGGCTCAGCCTTCACCAATTTGATGGAAAAATGAATGCACGCATCGGAAAATTAACGGATCTACTTCATTAACAATTGATAACATATGCTATGTAAGTTTCAGAATATAAGAACAAGAGAGTGTACCTTGATGGGGTGAAATTCAAAAATCAAAGATCAGAAGTTCTTGAGAGCACTTTCAATCTTCACCCCAATTCCATTTGATGCCCAAGAAGTGTGGTCTCTCAATCAGTTATATGTGTATGTTCTAGAGAGAATGAAAGAGAGTCCAACTCTCACATACATGCCAAATCATGTTCTTGTTGTTGTTACAAAATTCTGTATGTTTCTCACCTAATAAATGATTATCTAATTGGGCTATCCTTTTAGGCCTTTCCAATTGGGCTTTAGTATGTGGCTTGGAGTGGGACCAAAAGGGAACAAATAAGACACTAGCTACAATGACCCATTGTCTGAGATAAGAGTGTGTGGAATGCCAAACCTCGTGATTATATTTCTTCACACAAAATGCTTCACATTTTGATTTCGAATATTAGAGAGGGGCTCAGCCTTCACCAACTTAATGAAAAAATGAATGTACGCATTGGAAAATTAGCGGATCTACTTCATTCACAATTGATAACATGTGCTATGTAAGTTTCAGAATATAAGAATAAGAGAGTGTACCTTGATGGGGTGAAATTCAAAAACCAAAGATTAGTAGTTCTTGAGAACACTTTCAATCTTCACCCCAATTCCACTTGATGCCCAAGAAGTGTGGCCTCTCAATCAGTTATATGTGTTTGTTCTAGAGAGAATGAAAGAGAGTCTAACTCTCACATACATGCCAAATCATGTTCTTGTTGTTGTTACAAAATTCTATATGTTTCTCTCCTAATAAATGATTATCTAATTGGGCTATCCTTTTGGGCCTTTCCAATTGGGCTTTAGTATGTGGCTTGGAGTGGGACCAAAAGGGAACAAATAAGACACTAGCTCCAATGGCCCATTGTCTGAGATGAGAGTGTGTGGTATGCCAAACCTCGTGATTATATTTCTTCACACAAAACGCTTCACATTTTGATTTCGAATATTAGAGAAGGGCTTAGCCTTCACCAACTTGATGGAAAAATGAATGTACGCATTGGAAAATTAGCGGATCTACTTCATTCACAATTGATAACATGTGCTATGTAAGTTTCAGAATATAAGAACAAGAAAGTGTACCTTGATGGGGTGAAATTCAAAAACCAAAGATCAAAAGTTCTTGAGAACACTTTCAATCTTAACCCCAATTCCACTTGATGCCGAAGAAGTGTGGTCTCTCAATCAATTATATGTGTATGTTCTAGAGAGAATGAAAGAGAGTCCAACTCTCACTTACATGCCAAATCATTTTCTTGTTGTTGTTACAAAATTCTGTATGTTTCTCTCCTAATCAATGATTATCTAATTGGGCTATCCTTTTGGGCCTTTCCAATTGGGCTTTAGTATATGGCTTGGAGTGGGACCAAAAGGGAATAAATAAGACACTAGCTCCAATGAGCCTTGGGCTTTTTCTATTAACTTTTGACAAGTCCAAAGTTACTATTAATTATATTTAATACCACTATATAAATATAATTGCACTCTAGGCCTTATTATTAAATTATATCCCAAGACTTTATTATACAAGCAACCCCTTCATAAAATATTCGTAGTAACACAAAGTCATTAATGAAGACTGCCACTTTGTAGATTACTACATCTTAATTCTTGAATATCCTGTTTAATCCTTTAAGTTATTCATCTTATATTTATGAAATCTAATTTCATAAATATATACTTTAGTAACTATTACTAAAGTTGTTAGGCCTAACATTCTGAATAACAAACCCATTAAACTTATCTCAAGGGAATATTTTGTATCTCCATTTAGAGACTATGAATTCCATCTTGAGAATATATGTTCCATCAACACTAAATGTGGCTGCCCAACATACTGAGGTTTTGACCGTTACTTTAGATCTCACTTTTGATATACCAAAGCAACCTGCACCTCATGATCAGGTCCATTATTCTCTTAGGATTAAGAGTTCATGCAAATGTAAGTCGTGAGATTTATTATTCATTTGACAGTCGTTAAGAGAATAATAAATCTCACAGCGGTCTAATTCAATATGTCTTAACTCTTAAAACATATCAACACATCAACTAGAACTCTTCACTTCCGTGAACAAAACAAATCATCTTAGTTGATATGTTATAGTCTTCGTAGATGAAACGTCCAATTTCTTCGCCGACTACGAACTATAATTCTGAGTTTACAAAGAACTTGTGATTTATATCTTCTGTGACTTTTCACATAAATCATATACTATGCATCTCATGAACTATATGATAATGTCCAAATATTCATGTTACCATCATTTTAGATAAAAATAAAGCAACTTTATTAATCACAATATTAAGTCATACATAATGTTATACATAATGTCACACTTAATATCACACATAGCATCATACAATAGGATTTAAGGGCACTAATCCTAACAATCTCTCACTTGCCCTAAAGACTATTGTGCACTAATCTAACTCCCATTCCCTCTAAATGTGACTCGAAAGTCCTTTGAGGCAAGGCTTTGGTAAAGGGATCTGCTAGATTATTTGTACTTTCAATCTTTACCACCACTACATCTCTGCAAGCAACAATGTCTTGAATGATGTGATACTTTCTCTCAATGTGATTTCCTTTCTCATGATTCCTTGGATCTTTGGATTGTGCAACCGCTCTACTATTGTCGCAAAATAATGTGATGGGAACTTGCTCCATTCTCACCATACCAAGATCATAAAGGAATTTCTTGAGCCATACAGCTTCTTTTCCTGCTTCACAAGCAGCAACATACTCAGCTTCCATGGTGGAGTCTGCAATACAAGATTGCTCCACCTCCAAAGGTGAAAACACATCCTAAAGTGGATTTTCTAAAATCTAGATCCGATTGAAAGTCTGAATCTGTATAGCTAATGGGAATCAAATCCTCATTATAGTAAATAAGCATATAATCTCTCATTCTCTGTAGATACTTGAGAATATGCTTTACAGCTTGCCAATGTTTTGGTCCTGGATTTGATTGATATCGGCTGACTATGCCAACTGAATAATAGATATCTGGTCTAGTACAAAGCATGGCATACATGAGACTTCCTATTGCAGAAGCATAAGGAACTTGCCTTATCATATTTTCTTCCTCTTGAGTCTTAGGCCTTTAGTCATCAAACAGAGGAACTCCATGTCTAAAAGGAAGTAATCCTTTCTTGGAGTTTTGCATGCTAAACCGTTCTAGAACCTTATCTATATATCCAGCTTGTGATAAGCCTAACATCTTATTCTTGCAATCTCGCCAAAGCTTAATCCCTAGAATAAAGTTAGCCTCACCCAAGTCCTTCATATCAAATTGACTTGACAACCAAACCTTTACGGATGACATTACCCCTACATCATTCCCAATGAGTAGAATATCATCAACATAAAGCACTAGGAACATTACTGCTTTATTTCGTTGTATTTTGTATGCACACAGTTCATCAAGATTTTGTTCAAAACCAAATGATTTGATTGCTTGATCAAATCTGATGTTCCATGACCTAGATGCTTGCTTAAGTCTATAAATGGACATTTTCAACTTGCATGCCATATGCTCTTGGTTCTTTGCTATGAAACCTTCTGGTTGTATCATATAGATTTCTTCTTCAAGATTGCCATTTAGAAAAGCAGTCTTGACATCCATTTGCTAAATCTCATAATCATAATGAGCAGCAATGGATAAGAGAATTCTGATAGATTTAAGCATTGCTACTAGTGAAAAGGTTTCTTCATAATCAATACCTTCTTTTTGTGTATACCCTTTTGCTACTAGCCTTGCTTTAAAGGTTTCAACCTTTCCATCTATCCCTCTCTTTCTCTTGTAAACCCATTTGCAACCAACAAATTTAATGCCGTTAGCTGCTTTTACAAGATCCCAAACTTGATTGGAATACATAGAATCTAATTCAGATCTCATAGCTTTGACCCAATGATGTGCATCTATATCATTCATTGCTTCTTTATAAGTGTAAGGCTCAGTTTCGGCCTCTACTGAGATAGCTTCATAAGTTTCTCCCAAACCTATAAATCTTATAGGTGGCCTAACAATCCTCCCACTATGACGAGGCACCTGTGTACTAGATATTTTATGAGTAGTATCTATTGGTGTATTCGATACAACCACATCATCCCTAATTTCATCTATTGGTTGTTCATTTACAGGTTCATTCATTTCAGCCAACACAACTCTACTTCTAGGAGAATAATCATTCATATATTCATTTTTCAAGAATTTGGCATTAGTGCTAACAAATATTTTATTCTCTTTATGACTATAGAATAAACCTCCAATAGTTTCTTTTGGATACCCTCCAAAGAAAACTACTTCTGTTTTAGATTGTAACTTGTCAGGCTTTCCTTTTAACACATGCTAGATAACCCCAAATATGGAGATATCTCATACTAGGCTTACGCCCATTCCACAACCCTACAGGTGTTTTAAGAACAGACTTCGAAGATGCTAAATTCAGAAGATACATTGCAGTATTTAAGGCATATCCCCAAAAAGAAATTGGTAGAGTTGAATAACTCAACATGGACCTAACCATATCTAAGAAAATCCTATTCCTTCTTTCTGCTACACCATTTTCTTGTGGAGTTCCAAGTGCAATCAATTGGGATATAATCCCATTTTCAGTTAAGTAATCCATAAAATCACCAAGAAGGTATTCGCCACCATAATCAGATTGAATGGCCTTTATGCATTTACCCAATTGATTCTCAACTTCAACCCTAAACTCTTTAAACTTTTCAAAGGCTTCAGACTTCCATTTCATTAGGTACACATAACCAAATCGAGAGTAATCATCAGTAAAAGTAATGAAATACTCATAGCCACCTCGTGCTTGGATTGACATAGGACCACATACATCTGAATGTACTAGTTCTAGCAAATCATGTGCTCTTCTACCTTTTGCATTAAAAGGTTGTTTGGTCATTTTACCCTCCAAACAGAATTCACAAACTGGAAAATCATCAAAATCTAATGGCTCTAAGAGTCCATCTTTGATCAGTCTTTGAATCCTATTTGGATTAATATGACCCAAACGTAAATTCCAAAGATATGCATCACTAGTAGAAGGAAACTTTCTCTTTAATGATTTCACATGAGAGTTATTATTTAATTCAGAGTTATATAATTTATGCTTATCAGGAGTTAAAATATAAAGACCATCAACAATATTGTCAGAACAAATAAACACTTTACCCTTCTTTATTACAACATTGTCTTTAAGGATAACACAATATCCATGTTTACCTAAATAAGTTGCAGAAATTAAATTCCTATGAATATTAGGTACATATAGAAAGTCTTCCAATATTAAAACCCTAGACTCAAAGCATAAATTAAACACTCCAACAGCTACAATTGGAATCTTGCTTCTATCAGCCAAAGTAAGAAATAATTCCCCTTCTTTAAGCTTTCTGGTCTTCTGGAACCCCCGCAAAGAATTGCAGATATGATTAGTACAACTTGAATCCACACACTAGAAATCTATGGGATTTTGTACTAAACATATTTCAAGGAGGAATGAACTTTTCATACCCTTATTATTGGCAGCCTAGAATTTTGGACAATTCCTCTTCCAATGTCCTTTCTCACCATAATGGAAACACTTTCCTTTGATCTTATTTCCTTAGTCAACAACCCATAAGGCAATTTGTTTACCATCTTGCTTGGTGAAGTCCTTCTTCTTCTTCTTTTTACCCTTGCCTTTCGACTTAGGTTGAGAAGAAGAAGCTTTAGCCATATTAGCATCAATACTAGAAGTACCAAGAATGCCTTCCGCCACTACCAACTCATTCAATAATTTAGACAAAGAATAAATCTTTTTGTTCATATTATAATTAAGTCTGAATTTGTTGAATGATTCCGGTAGTGACTGGAGTATCATATCCACTTGGGATTCTCCATTAATATCGGCACCTAAAACCTTCAGTGTATTCAGATTGGAGATCATTGTAAGGCAATGCTCCCTCACTGAACCGACTTCAGCCATTTTCGTATTATAAATTTGCCTCATGGTTTCTTGCCTTGTAAATCGGCCTTGTTCACCAAATATCTCCTTTAGACTGAACATTATGTTCGAAGCAGTAGAATATTTGAGATAGATGCTAGGATGTAGCACTTGGCCATTTCATTAGATTTCTGCCAACAATCATATCGTTGTTTTCCTCAAGAGGAGCATCTAATGAAGGAAAGCTAGGACATGGTTGAGTAAGTACATATTTGTGCTCTTCAGCTATAAGAACAATGTCCAAATTTCTTTTCCAGTCAACATAGTTGGATCCAGTCAGTTTGTTTTGATTAAGAATAGTAACAAGTGGGCTAAATGATGCCATGTTCAAATATGAAAATAATAAACATGAATATTATAAGTAAACTGGACATTATCAATTTAGCATATAAACATATAGTATGGAACCTTAATAAAACCATAATAAAATATATGCAACGACAACCCAATCCCATATTCAATATCCCTCAGCATAGAGTGAACATTAAATACTATGATTGATAGAGAACTATTCTCATTATTAGTGCTATCATGATAACTCTTATCAAACACTAATAATATGTCGTTATACATTTGGCCTCTAAATAATAATAGTAAGAACTCAGAATGAGGATACTATAATATTTAGTCTAGTGTATACCATTGTCTAGAATTGTGCGTAGCCACATTTCATCCCTATAACAGGCTTATTTTGTAGTACCATGATACAAACCACCCTCCACATGGAATGCAAAGCTCAAGGCTAAGACAAGGTGTTTGATCAAACCACTATAAACCAAGAAATTCAATCTTGTAGTACTATGAAATAAATACTCTCCGCATGGAATGCTAAGCTCGAAGCAAAGACAAAGTACACATTTCACACTACTATGAACCGACAATTAAGGCCATGAGATCCAACCCTTGTATCTCTCTCCCACTAGATGTTTTAAATTAAAGGTTTTTATTTTGTAAACATGTAAACTAAACACATATAGCCTTGCACTCTATACATTTGAAAACATTTAGAAAAAGTTCAAAATTCCCTTCAGTAACATTTTCGCGAGAATCTCGTGACTAAGTTATTCCCGTGAAAATGAGTTTAGGCAAAATAGTGAAAACACAAAAATTCAGACAGAAACTTTCGCTACTATCTCGCGACTGTTTCGCAACTAAGCTCTTCTTGCGAAATTGTGTTTAGGCAAAATAGTAAAACACAAAATTCAGTCAGAAACTTTCGCGACTATCTTGTGACTGTTTCATGACAAAAGCTTACCCGCAAAAAATTTTGTGCTTCAGAGGCATTTTTCGTAAGAAGCTAACTTGCGAAAACTCGTGTTTACAGTTTTCAAAGTGAAGATCTGAAAAGTTTTCAAGTTCATGAATAAACAATCACCATATGAACATGATAGAAAGAATTTGATGTCAAAACTGAATTCCATTGATGCAATAGCCTTAAAGTTCAATTTAACATACTTAAATTCAAATTTAAACAACATCATAACATCAATATCAGTTTTCATCAAACCATAGTTTCAACAACCATGCAAAAAATTAAATACATATATAATCTTCTAACACCATGAAACTATTATCTTTAATTCCAAAACTCACAAAACATGTTATCTAGATTGGAAAATGAAGTCCGCTCTAATACCATTTTATGGAAAAATGAATGTACGCAGTGAAAAATTAACGGATCTACTTCATTCACAATTGATAACATGTGCTATGTACATTTCAGAACATAAGAACTAGAGAGTGTACCCTGATGTGGTGAAATTCAAAACCAAAGATCAGAAGTTCTTGAGAATACTTTCAATCTTCACTCCAATTCCACTTGATGCCCAAGAAGTGTGGTCCCTCAATTAGTTATATATGTATGTTCTAGAGAGAATGAAAGAGATTCTAACTCTCACATACATGCCAAATCATGTTTTTATTGCTGTTACAAAATTCTGTATATTTCTCTCCTAATAACTGATTATCTAATTGGGCTAGCCTTTTGGGCCTTTCCAATTGGGCTTTAGTATATGGCTTGGAGTGGAACTAAAAGGGAACAAATAAAACACTAGCTCCAATGGGCCTTGAGCTTTTCTGACTCTTAACAAGTCGAAAGTAACCATTAATTATATTTAATACCACTACATAAATATAATTGCACTTTAGGCCTAACATTCTGAATAACAAACCCATTAAACTTATCTCAAGGGAATATTTTGTATCTCCATTTAGAGACTATGAATTCCATCTTCAGAATATATGTTCTATCAACACTAAATGTGCCAACACTAAATGTGGCTGCCTAAAATACTGAGATTTTGACCGTTACTTTAGATCTCACTCCTAATATATCAAAGCAACCTACACTTCATGATCAGGTTCATTATTCTCTTAGGATTAAGAGTTCATGCAAATGTAAGTTGTGAGATTTATTATTCATTTGACAATTGTTAAGAGAATAATAAATCTCACAGCGGTCTAGTTCAATATGTCTTAACTCTTAAAACATATCAGCACATCAACTAGAAGTCTTCACTTCCATGATCAAGACAAATCATCTTAGTTGATATGTTATAGTCTTCGCAGATGAAACGCCCAATTTCATCAACGACTACAAACTATAATTCTGAGTTTACAAAGAACTTGTGATTTATATCTTCTGTGACTTTTCACATAAATCACATACTATGCATCTCATGGACTATATGATAATGTCCAAATATTCATGTTACCATCATTTTAAATAAAAATAAAGCAACTTTATTAATCATAATATTAAGCCATACATAATGTTATACATAATGTCACACTTAATATCATACATAGCATCATACAATAGGATTTAAGGGCACTAATCCTAACACTATTTTGTGAAGTAATCTATCCCAACGAGCAACCACCTTCATTTCCTAGCTACCTTCGGAAAGTGTCCCACAATGTGAAGCTCCTACGACGTAAAAGGCCAAGGGCTGGAAAGGGGGTTGAGGCTTCCCCCTGGGTGATGGATGTTTGGGGCATATCTTTGACACTAATCACACTCCTTAATGAAATCTTGAGTGTATTTCTGCATGCTTGGACACCAATACCCTTGGGTCAGTACCTTATGAGATAAAGATCTTCCACCAATATAACTATCACAAATCCCCTCATGAAGCTCTTCCAACAAGGATTCTACGGCCTCAAGGTGTACACACAAAAAGTAAGGGCCAAATTAAGAACATTTATACAACTTATGCTCTTCGGGTAACTATTATAGAGTTGCCTTTCTTATGATCTTCCTTGCTTCCATTCTATCCTTAAGAAGGATCTTATCTTTGATGAAGGATATAACTGGATCCATCCAGCTTAGCCCAACATGAACACTGTTAATTGCAATGGTGCCCCTTTGGTCATGGCTAGGACTGGCCAAATTCTCCACCAAGATGATTCTAGGCAAAGTTTCCCCCACTAAAGTGGCCAAAGTAGCAGTGTGGCTATTCTTACTCCTAGAAATTTGGTCTATGGTGAATTTGCTGAAATGAGTTTGCAACTATTTTACTCGACTCGAATACCACATCATTCTTTTTTCCTTAGCTTCAAACTCTCCTTGGATTTGGCTCACCACTAATCTTGAATCACAAAAGACTTTTACTACTTTACCTCCCAACTTGCTGATTGGACCAAGACCAACTAGCAGTGCTTCATACTCCGCTTCATTGTTGGTGGCCGAAAAATCTATTCTCCAGGATTTTTCCAAAATAACTCTCTCTAGGGGATTAAGACTATCCCCACCCCTAATCTCCTCTGATTAAAGGCTCCATCCACGTACACCTCCCAAACTAGTTGGAAGGGTGACGTAATGGCTAGCACTTTCGCTCTTGCATGGATGCCTTTCTTAGCTTCCTTCCCTCAGTGCATTCAATGAATTTTGCCACCAATTCTACCAGAAACTTGCTACTTTATAGACTTTCGAGGGAGGTATTTCATGTCAAAAAACCCTAAAATGGTCCCCCACTTAGCCACTCTACTTATGAAATCTAATTTGCGAAGAAAGGCATTGGGTTAGGACTACCTCTATATAGGCTTGGAAGTAATGAGGGAGCTTCCTTGTAGCATGATATATGGGAGGATGTCCTTCTCCAAAGGTAGGTACCGTGTCTCTACTTCCAAAAGGGACTTGCTCACATAATAGATCGGTTTCTGGACTCCTTCATCCATATGAATCAACACTAAGCTCACGTGCTTCTGGACTCCTTCGTATAAGACCTCCTCTTTCTTAGGCCAAGATAGGACTAGGGGGTCGGCTAGATAATCCTTAAGTTTCTCGAATGCCTGGTTACATTTCTTATAACAAAAGAAATCCTTCCACTCGACCACACACCCTTTAGAGGGATACTTTACTTCAGGTGGAAGCTTGACAAGACTGCACCTATAGAATGCATCCATGGCCTCGCTAGTATGGCCGTATATGGAGAGTAGGCATCTACCAAGATGAAATCAACCTCTGCTAATTTGTTTCCTGTTTGGACAGGAAATCTAATCATCCCCTTCAGGGTCACCATTTTACCATCAAACCCGAAGAGAGGGGGGTGTCATATTTGGTTAGGTTTTTTGAGGTTAGCACTAGCCCCTTGAATAGGTCGGGGTACATTGTCTCAGCCCCACCCCCTTGGTCTACCATCACTCTTTGTACCTCATAACCACCTATTCAAGGGTCACTACGAGGGTATCATGATGTGGTTGGATGGTTCCTACCTTGTCTCGTTTTGACAAACCCATAACCAACTCCTGCCTCTTCTCTAGCCTTGTTTCTCTTCCACCATTGGCTTGAGTAATAGTCAAAACCCTAGATGAGGAACCTGCTACCTCCTCACTTCTCGGAGTAGCTAGAATAACATCAATAACACCCAAGGGTAGATGTGTTGCAGGACCATTCCTCAGCCTAGCATTTGCTTGTTTACTCTAGGTTGGTGCATAAACTGTTTCAATTTTCCCACCTTGCCTTAACCAATTGATCTAGGAAATCTTGCAAGTTCTACATTCTTCAGTTGTATGGCCTTGGTCTTGATGATAATGGCAATACAAATTTTGGTTCCTTCATGTGGGGTCTCTCCCCATTTTATTTGGCCACTTGAAAAATGGCTTATTCTTTATCTTCTCAAAGCCGCTAGAAAACTGGCTCTTTAAAGACTCGATTGAGTACTTGCTATTATGCTGAGGCGGCATGTTGAAAAATTCGCTCCTCGGCTTTGGGGGTACATAATTGTCTAGCCGAGGGTCTTTTCTATCTTATGCAAAGGCTTTGGCCTCCCTTTTGCCCTAAATTTGGTCATCCTTTACCCTCTTGTACCCCTCTATTCACTCAATCAGCTAGTGCATGTCTTCAGCAGTGTTCATGGTGAGGGATTTTCTCAGCTCTAAGTCTAAGGGCAGCCCCACTTTGCAAGTGCTGGCTGCTACTCCTCTATGATTGCCACCTATTTCATTGAAGAGCTCCTAATACCTATCTAAGTATGCTCTCAGGGATTCTCCTTCTCTCATCGTAAAGGTTATAAGGGAGTCTATAGGTTTTGGGACCCTAATGCAAGTTATGAATCTAGCTCTAAATGCCCTCGTTAGCTCATCGTATGACCTTATTGACCTTTCCTCCAGCCCATCAAACCATCCTATGGTTGTGGGGCCAAAGTTAAAGGGAAACACTTTGCACATTAGGGCCTTGTTCTTGGAATGGATGGTGATTCTCTAGTTAAAGTGGCTAATGTGCTCCACGAAGTCAGTCTTACGGTTGTAAACAATGAAGGTAGGCTGGGAAAAATGGTGGGGGAGTTCAGAATCCTCTATGAAGTTAGAGAAAGGTGAACGAAATATCTAGGGCAAGGCCTTGCTTATGGCAACAGTTTTCATGTTCCTTGGTGGAGTTCTATCCCTTTGGTCAAAACGTCTGCCACCCTTTCCCTAGACTGAGGCATCTCGATAGGGCATTCTTCTAGGGCTTCTAGTTCTCTTTCAGAGGCTTTGCTCCCCCTAGAACTAGAGTCTGAATTGAAGGAAGGACTTTTATGATCCCTCAAGTTTACTCTTTCGTGAAGTTGCCTCTAAAGTAGGCGAACCTGCTCTCTCAAATCATCCATTTCCTTGTCCTTCAGGTTTGGTCTTAACGTAGCAGGACAGTCCTAACTCTGCTGAATAGATCATTCAGGTGAGCTCCTACTACTCCCGACAAATTCTGTTTGAGTTCGAGCACCTCTTTTAGGTCCTATGTTCATCCAGTTTTCCCTCTGCCTAGAAATTACTGACTTCTACCCTTTTCCTTGGATCAGAGTCTTGCTTCTATCTCTATTGGCCATTCTTTGTCTTCTTCAACAGGTAGGTAGGAATTCAAAGTAGTCTTTTTCATAGATGACGCCAATTGTACGGGGTAAAAATCTGAGCCCCAATGGAAGATTGAGCTCGGATTAAGGCCCACTATAATTAGTTTGTAGAGATGGGTTTGCAAACCAACACTTGGGCTTCCTAAATGATGCATTATGTCAAAAAAGAAAGTAAAGGCAAAAAGAATGAGTTAAAGCAAGGTGATTAAGGAAAAAAAAAAAAAAAAGTAGATTTATCTATCCTCGTAATGGCCAAGAAGCCCTCTTACACTTGGTAGATTACAAGGATTGGTATTTTCTCTCTCTAAACTTGGGGATCCGATCGTTGTTCATTTGCCACCTTTTTTCCCTTTCGTAGTGTTCTTATTCTAATCCTATCCCTCTACATGGAGGGTCAGTGATCCTTCTCCTAGATACTTGTCACGTCCTTCCTTTTAAGGCCATTCTGAGCATATTACAAGCTGTGTTAACATTGTTCAGGCATCATTCAGTCATTAATACGGTTGGCATGGTTGGTGCAGTGCATTCAATGCAGAGGCGATGGATGCTTCTTTGGAAAGCTTCGCTTCCCTCTTATCCACATTTGTCACTGTTTCCTCCCTTGGCTCATACATTCCGACCTTGTGTAGTTTTCACCCCGCCCTCCTCGCGCAGTCCTCATCCAAGGGTCTTCCTCAGGCTATCCATCCCTTTAGCAACAAACCTCTTCTTTTAGGTCATTTTTGACCCACTTGGATCAAGTCGATTATTGGTTGGGTCTTCAAACTCCTCAGGCCTAGCCCAACAATAATAGTACTCTTAGCCCCACTCCCCCCCCCCCCCCCCCACACACACACACACACACACACACACACACACAGATAGTTTCAAATTATAAGAATGTTCAAAATCTACACATGGCATCTTAGACTTTATTCACATTATTTGAAGCCATCTATAATTATTTTTATAGTTTATTTTTTTAAACAGGTTTTCTTTTTTTTCCTGTAAATACTTTTCACTTTGGAGTTAGGAGAGAGATTTATAAAGACTCAGTTCTTTATAGACAAAGGGGAACAATATGTAGATACTCTATTTTGTACCAGTTATTATACTTGAGTCCCTCAATCTCTAATAAAAGAATAAGTGTTGGAATGCAAATTAATGAATGGAGGTATGTTAATATTTGAATGATCCAAGTTGATAAGTACATTAGTAATGTTGCATCTTGGCAAGATGGACAAAGGGGAACAATATGTAGATACTCTATTTTGTACCAGTTATTATACTTGAGTCCCTCAATCTCTAATAAAAGAATAAGTGTTGGAATGCAAATTAATGAATGGAGGTATGTTAATATTTGAATGATCCAAGTTGATAAGTACATTAGTAATGTTGCATCTTGGCAAGATGGACAAAGGGGAACAATATGTAGATACTCTATTTTGTACCAGTTATTATACTTGAGTCCCTCAATCTCTAATAAAAGAATAAGTGTTGGAATGCAAATTAATGAATGGAGGTATGTTAATATTTGAATGATCCAAGTTGATAAGTACATTAGTAATGTTGCATCTTGGCAAGATGGTGAGGTGGCACCTTGGCAATGTGGAGACGAGGCACTTGAAAAATGATCAAGCCAAGCCAGAGCTTTCAAGATTTCCAAAAGGAAAAAAAAAAATTACCTTCAAACCGGTTTGAAGGAATTTTCCTTCAACTCATGTGGCAGTTGAAAGAACTAGTTACATGAAATTTTTAATAAGTTAAGTGACTTGTTTAAATAATAGACGTGAATAGTCTTATAAATCGCCACGTAATGAGTTCCAAGAGATTTATTGATTTAAAGGTAAACCTTATCAACATTTGAATCCCAATCAAGGAAATCGTAGGATCCCTCGTTCAAGAATACAAATTGCCTACACGGATTTAAATTTCAATTTCCAACATAGATTAAGTAAAAGAGGAATAGAGAAAAGGCATAGGTATTCATCTTGAAAACCACAGCCTCCTTTCATTGACAATAAGCTTATTTTTTACTTAGATATCAGAGTGTTCATCAACCCACTTGGCTCATCTGGTGTCTTCTATCCTTCCCATAATGTGGTTATGCGCAGTGGTGGAGCCAGAGATTTTTTTTAGGGGGGCAAACTATCAAGAATAAAAAAATACTTTATTTCATTAACTTTAAGTCAATAATTTCTCTAAGAAAAAAAAACTTTAAATCAACAAAATTTTGCATACTAAAGTAACTTATAATTGATTTTGAACTTATTCCTTTGAAAATTGTGAGTAGTAAAGAAAAAATTAACTTCTAAATTGTATGAACAATGAAGTGTAACTACTATTTATAATTTGGTCAATTATTTTTATTTTTATTTTTATTTTTATTTTTACCCAAACAAAATATAAATACATTAACTTATTTAGGTATAAATACATGAACTTATAATAAACGACAAATTTACAGTATACTAGTCGCTAACCCATGCGATGCATGGGATAGTTAAATAGAAATTAAATATATTTATTTTGTTCAAGGTATTGACTTGAAAATGTATAAAAATTAAAAAAATTTGTTCAAAATAAAAGTTCACATAAAAATAAAAATAAGCACAGAACTTGTAGAAACCTGAAACAACATAATTTCAAAAGATCACAAAAGTAATACATGTAAAATTTCATAAACTTAGAAGAGTAGGTGTTATCAATGCTAGTTGAACGTTACTTTTATGAACACCACCACAAGTTGAATATTTCTTTTATGAACACTTCTTAGCAAATCTATCATTGTAAATGGACATTTGTCCATTTGCATAGTCCATATTTCTATGGTTTATGAACTGGTTCTGCAACTGTGTATGTGAAACTCATGAGATGTTTGTCTTCTTGTCCTCATTTCCTCCATGAAAGTAGGATCATAATTGAATTGAGTTATCTGCTTTTTGTCAATGCTAAATCAAACCTTTCATACCTCTAGGAAATATCAGCAACCCCTTCAATTAGAGAAACAATCCCAGTAATTTAAAGCAAAATCATCAACACCCTTTTAAAAAGATTGGAATGTGTAAACCACTTTTAAATTAGAATCTATATTTGCTTAAAAGATTAGACAATGGTGTTTTTTCTCCAATTTTTTTTTACATATTTTCAAGAAGTCAATTCTCAATGCATATGATGTTGTCAAGAGTCACCACACCTACTAGTAGTACAATGTAAAATTTTGAGAGAATGACCATAAGAGATCCCATACATGCAATCTAATAATGTTGTAAAAATTTAAATATTTTTGCTTTCTTTTTCCGACAATGTAATTTATTTGAGATTTTAATTTGAACTTGATTTCCTTCAACAACCAAATAGATTTTTTTGGGGGGGGGGGGGGGGGGGTAGAAAAAAACGAAGCCCAAACAGCTATATAAAGAAGATGCCCAAATCCCAACCAAACTAAATAAAAACCTAAACCTAAAACTATATGTATTCTATTGCTACACTTTCTTAGTAACCAAACAGACATCATTATTAAAAAAATTGCAATGGCATAAAAAGAGAGAAGATTTAAAAGAAACCTCATATAATACGCGAAGGTACTCATCAAAATCCATTGACAACCCATGCAGAGAATACTTGTAGTTAACAACATTGCAAGGCTGCAAGCCATCTGCTATACAGATTAAGATCATTCCCCAAGAAAATTTTTTTGTCTAAAATGAGAGAGAGGAATGGGAAGGGACATAAATCATAAATTTGAACATCTTTTTTGGACTATATGTTCTATATTATTAATTTAAAATTTCAAAGTTTCCTGGCTTTCATATGAAAGGTTGTTAGAGCCACACATCAAGGAAGTTAGGATTTTAAACATAATAAAGAATTGTATCAATGTACTAAATAGTCCACCATCATTGTGTAGAAAAATCATCAAATTTAAAAGGGGCTAATTCTAAAACTATTGCATCAACATACCATCCACCTACCATATTCTGGGTTATCATCTCTAATCACCCTTTAAAATTTTGTGGTTGTCTATGCTTCCAGCCAAAAACAAAATTTATGTTCCCCACCATTAAACAATATTCTCAATTTTGCAAATATTCTTAAACCTACCAATTTCGTTGAAGAAACCACAATACACTCTCAATAGTTCCATCACTATAAACAATATAACAAACTGAGCTATACAAAATCTTGGTAACACAAATCTCATAAATGATGTAATGGCCTATTACCGGAGGTAAAAAAACAACAAATTAATCCAAATGGATAGTCTATCCATAAGTTGGAGTATGTATATCTATAAGCCTATCCTAGTTCAATTGAGAAGGCATCTAAAATTTGGTGGAGTGCTCCTGGGTTGAACAATTGTATAGGAAAAAATAGGTGAAAAAAGAAGATAAAAATAATGAGACAAAGTTTAGAAGAAAGAGAAACATTTATATACAATACATTTCTAATTGATAAATAGTAATAAGAATCAAACATAGCTTATCTTGATTAAATCAACAATAGAGCATCACATTTCTTACCTATCTTCCTCCTTACGACTCTCCATGTATTATGGCTTCTAGAACTCATAAGAAATTTCATCAAACACCTTGTGTACATATAAAAGAAACAACACTTAATGAAAGTGAACATTATTAAAAATGTCTATACTCAACTTTAAAATAGTAGCACAATAGTCATAAATCATTGCAAAACTACAAATGTAACAGGAAAAATCACTGTTCAATTCAAAGATTCAACTTAAATTAATCAAGGACAACCCAAGAAAAATCACAAAATTAACACTAAATGTATTATGACTTTGAGAAAAAAATAATAATGAATTGTTAATGGTGACGATTTGGAAAAAAAAAAACTTTATAGGAAAAAAATAATATGAAGAAATTACGTGTGTATGCCTTGAAGCTACTACCATCTCTATCAAAATTTTAAGGAGAAAATATAATAAAATATATTGATAAAAAATAATATATATATATATATATATAAACTTTATAATTTATGTAATGGTTTCTCTAATGTTAAAGTCAAAAAATAATATTCACTACTAAAACAACTCAAAGATACGAAAAGAAAAAATTTCATTCCTAAATAGCATTTAATACATTATATCATCCATATCATCTGGTCACCACTTCCATTCTAGGTTATCATCTCTAACCACCCTTGAAATTTTGTGGTTGTCTATGCTTCTTGCCTAACACAGAATTCTGTTTCCCACCATTAAACAAACTTCACAACTTTGCAAATAATTGTTGTCATCTTAGAGATCTTAAACCAACTACTTTCATTGCAGAAACCAAAATACACACTTAGTTGTTCCACCACTATAAACTATACAACAAACTGAGCTATAGCAAATCTTGGTAACACAAAATCTCATAAAGGATATAAAAGCATATTCCGAAAGGTAAAAAACAACAAATTTTTAATAGATGTTTTTGTAAAGAATACAATCATATGAAACTTGAAAGCAAGTTAAAAGAATAGGTGTAGCACATAAAAGCCAATCATTTTTTTTAAGTTGGAGAAATATAATCCATCCTGGTTCAATTGAAAAAGCATAAGAAAAATGAGTGGAGTTCTTTACACTATTTATATAAACCATTCATGTTATCTCTCATCCAAAATCATATATGGACCTTTTATATATCATACCTACATATTGGATCATGACAATTTCGTAACCAAGGGCCTATTATTAACATTCAATACTTTACCATCAGATCTGAAGCAAAAACCATGGCAGCCAATTCCAAATCATGAGTTTGAGAATTTTTGTTCAAAATTCTTTAATTGTCTAAAGGCATAAGCAACCTAGCCAGTCTCTTTTTTTTTAAATCGCAAAAAATGACATTGAAAAAAAAAGGCCGACAAACACATCTCAACCTGATTAAATCAGCAACATAGCATCACATTCATTACTTATCTTCTTCCTTACCAATCTCCATGTAATATGACTCCTAGAATAACAAAAAAAAAAAAAAAAAAAAAATCACATAGGAATTTTATCAAAAAGCTTATGTACATGTAAGAGAGATAGGGATACTAAACACATCCAGAGAAATAGTTGTGTGCTTGAAGAGCTATGGACACTCATGTTAGGAAGAAGCAGTAATATTAGTTTGTAAAGATCCAAATCTCTAGTGCTTGTACTCACAATGTCAATCAAACATACTTGTTAAAATACCATGCTAGCTTCAAGAATATAGGCCTATTGTCAACATCACATCCACCTAGTGCAGGGGCAGTATAATTGTGCCTGATGTGGCAACTGGTCCATAGCTACCTAAAAAGAGAAAGTAACCAATCCAAGTGGATTACAAGCTTGGCAGTTACTTCAAACCATCCCACTTGAGCTTAGAGAAATTTAGGAGAAAATTATCTTATAAGTTAAAGACATCTGTCATCAATTATAAATTTTGAGGCTCTATTTATTAACCATGGCTAGTTCTTTTTTTTTTTTTTTTTTTTTTTTTTTTAAATTTAGAAATTGGATTTAGAGCTTACCTTGACAATTGGCATCTTTGCCCTCTCTAAATCAATTAAGGAAAAATCAATATCAGCCACAACAATCATTTGCATAAATGGGAGCATATCATTTGCAATTTGTAATATATAGTTAGCCTAATCACATCTTGCTGTTGGAAAATTAGGTTTTGAGCAAAAAAAAAAAAAAAAAAAAAAGAATTGAAGTTGGCTTAAAGCCATGTTTGCTCATATTTTGATTGAGTTTGCTAAAGGATTGCAAGCGTTTGCAGATTTGCATGCACCATAATAACCAAATCATGTTGAAATAATAAACTTTGTCCTGGTGTATGGGGGTCATTACTCATTAGTTTATAGTCTTAATCTCCATGTTAAAAACATACTTGTTAAAATCCAATAAAAATTGCATACAAAGAGAAAGGGAAAAATAAAGTCCAATACTAGAAATCCAATCCAAAGGAAGAAGAAGAAGACATGGAAACCTTGCAAAAACAAAAACAAAAATAGAAAAACTTAAATTAAGACAAAAGAGAAAGAGGAAAGGAAGCGTCATACCTCCAAGCGAAAGCCCCTTTTTCAGTTTGGCTTAGGAATTTTGTCAAACATTTTGAGGGTGAAGGGTTGGGATTCTGTTCTCTTCTTATGTGAAAAAGAACGCCTACTAGTTTCCAATGATGACAACCAAAAAGGCAAGGTATTATGAGGGTATTAGGGCTTCTATAGTAGTAAAGGGTTGACATCTCTTCCTTGGCGCGGAAGTCTTTTCCTTATAGGACTCTTCTTGTACGATCCTAAACGTGATGGACAAGGTATTTCCTTGTGGAGAAGATTCATATTAACGAGCGTATCTTCCAGAATCTTATTTGTGCTAGAATTCCTTTGATCTTGGGATTCTTTGATGTGTACTATGGATATTGGGCCTGTCCAGCCTCGGCACCCGTATTATGAAGATTTTTCCCTCTTAAGTTGCCCCCTCACCCCATGAGTCCGTCATTCTTTTTAGGACACTTGGGGTGAAGGTTTGTGGTCAGGGAATGACGGGCCAGAGGCCTGTGGGTCGACGGTTTCACATCCTGGCAAAATATCCAACGGACATTATGACACATGTCGTTCTTCCAATGGATGTTGTCTTGGATCGAGGTGTCGCCTTGTCTTTCGCGCACTTTCTTTATAAATACCAAACATTTGCCTCTCATTTTCCCATTTTGCAAAGAAACACACTGGTCAAAGCACAATCTGTCATCCTTGTCAGACCACATCGCTTAATTACTAGCATCCGTCATCATCATATTTCCTCCGTTCACATACATAATAATTGGTAAGTACTTTTTTGTCCTGTCTTTCTACCGTTGGATTAATTTTTATACCTCAAAACTTTATACTTCTATTACCCTATTCATAGACCCGTCATAGTCTTAGGTTTTGTCGTCACTTGTAGGCAATGTCTAGTGCGTCGAGTAATCAGTCAGTTGTCCGTGACGAGGCGGATTATAAGGAGGTATACCCGTCAGGTCATAAAGACCAAGATAGTCCAAGCGTCGATAGGAGTCCATTCGCCTTTTCTCTATCCTCAACAAATGAGGATATGGAATTGGTCGAACCAGAGGTAGGGTCTGATGACGGTGAAGAACAACAAATAGAACCCGTTGTAGGGGCTAATGGACCAAGGGAGTTCATCATGCTTCCAGAGTGGACGGTAAATGACTTTACATCTACCATCAAGGAGACCCACTTCAAAACACTTAGGGCTAATTATCAAATCCCGGATAACATTCCCATCTATTTGCCTTACAAATCAAAAAAATGCTATTATGAAGGGGTAGAAGGTGTTGGAGTGTACAAGCAAATGTTGAAAACAGGACTCAGGTTTTCACTGAGCACCCATCATCGTGAGCTACTCAAATACCTTGGTTTGTTCGTCAACCAAATACCCCTCAATGCCTGGAGGGTCTTCATAGCAATGAAGATTCTATATGGTGCTTGGTCAGACGGAGCTAGGAGGTTGACGATGCGAGAGTTACTTCATTGCTACCATCCGGATGAAATTGACAAATCTAGGGGTATATACAGTTTTGTAGCTAGAAGTTCATTGTTAAAGGTAATATATGAAACCCCAGACTCCAACAGAGACTAGAAGAGTCATTATTTTATTCTTAGAGGGTGACGAGTGGATGTGTCATCCGGGGGATACGGACTATATTCCTGTCGACACAACATGGGGCATACTATCTGAGAATGGTATGTATCCGTCCTAGTGTGCGAGTACTTTTTCTCAACCGTTCAGTTTATTTCAAAACCTTTTCTAACCATCCTCCCTTTTTGTTTGCAGTTCGATGGCGTCCACAAGTTAACCTCGAGGAGTACAGTTTTCTTGAGGAAATTTTCAAAAAGACTACACCAGAGGAAAGGACCTAGGCTAAGTTGGTCAACCTTGAAACCATTCACTGGTACTGTGACGGACCTGCACCAACACAAGTAGCAATCAAATACGAAACAAGGATCTGTCAGCGTAAGTCTGTAGTTCCAATCTTGATTGAATAATTGATCCTTTGTTTTAGGAAACTAACTTCATCCGTTCATCCTTACAAAAATGGATGTCGCCAAGAGAAGGGCAATAATAAAGGCCAATGCTGCAAAAAACAAGGAAGCCAGCGCTACTGATCCTAAAGAGACAGTCTTTGCAAAGAGAAAGCAGCCATCCAAAGGAGGCTGTCTTCCAAAGAAGCCCAAGGTCTCTTTAGACCTCGTCGTGGGGCTCATGGCTGAGGGTGCCAAGACGGCCACCCCACCAAAACATGGGGCCGGTAAAGGCCTTATGAAGGGTCCGTCTACCAACCTTAAGAAGCCACCGTCCCTTATTCGAGATGATCCCAAATACGCTTTGGAATAGCTCTCCTCCATCATCACCTCCGAGGATTACGAAGACTTAAGTAATCACTCGACGGAGACTATGGACGAGACGGGTTTGTTTAGCATTGCTCAGGTAAACTCTGTTCATCTCTCATCCGTCTATCTTTCATCTGTCTTATCAATGCCTTTTTTTGAAATTAAACTATTTCCCATCTTTCAGGCCATGGTCATGATGAAGGGCTTGATGGGACGGTGCCTCAATTATGAGACGACCTTAGGTCGTGTACAGGATAAAGCAAGTTGATGGAGGATAAGCTCGTCGAGCTGAAGGCTTGGAAAGTCGTCCAGGAGAAGAAACTCAAAATGGCCGAGACGGTGGGGGATGAGTATTTCAAGCTGACGGAGGAGCTGAGAAAGGTACTCGAAGATAAAGAAAAATTGCTCTTTTTGGGTAAGGATGCTGCTATACAAGAGTACCGCGACTCCGACGCCCTTTTATCCGAGCTTGGAGATTCTATGGTGACGGTTTTGATGACGCTGTCTGTCAAGTGAAGGCACTTTATCCTAACTTTGATTTGTCGTCCGTCAGTATCAATGCCCCTGAACTTACGTTCGTCCGTCCTGCTCAATCGGAGGATACCGACGAGCTCTTTAGCGAGAACCCACTCGTTAATGCTCCTAGAGACCAACATCCCATTGAAAGTGACCCGAAGGATGGCCAGGCCCGTCGTAGTGAAGAGAAGGAAGCCCCCAACTTAAATTAAATTTAGTTTTATCTATTTATTTTTCATATTTATGTAAGGGTATTTGGAGAACAATTTATGAATCCGTCATCTTTTTATTGTAAACATTCCCCCTTTATGGGTACTTAATCCGCTCAACTTTCCTTCTTTATTTGCTTGGTCTATTTTGATTGCTTGATATATTCTGTTGGGTGGAATTCATCCGTCCACTTTATTTTGTTTGGTTAATGAATTATACCGTCCACCTTTGGACTCCTCGAACTAAGATAGACACCGTCCTTTTATTATAATTTTGTTTATTCATTAATCTGTGGTGTTTTGTATGCTCAATCCGTCTACTTAGGATCTTAGCAATTTGGTATAATCAATCCATTAAGTGGGCCATATATTGTATCCGTTCATGTTGGCGACTTCGTCTATTTTGGACTCAGAATTCATCCATGTAGACTAGACATGATCCGTCTACTCTGTGGACTAGACATCCATCCAAGTTGTGGACTTCAAAGAATTTCATCCTATAGGGATGATCTGTCCACGTTGTGGACTTAATATCTGTCCACTTTATGGACTTGTAAGAATTTTAATCCCATAGGGATGGACCATCCACATTGTGGACTTTGTAAGGATTTCCATCCTATAGGGCCGATCCGTCCACCTTATGGACTTGACATCCGTCCATACTTCGTAAAACTTCTAACACTCTTAGGGTGATTCGTCCAATTTATGGACCTTATGTCCGTCCACTTTATGGACTTTGTAAAATTCTAACCCTCCTGGGGTGATCCATCCAATTTATGGACTCCATCCACTTTATGGACTTTGTAAAATTTCTTACCCTCTTGGGGTGATCTGTCCAATTTATAGACTCCATCCACTTTATGGACTTTGTAAAAATTGTAGAAAAACAAAGTTGCCTTAATAGTCCTCTGATTAATTAAAAAACCATATATTTGTAGAAAAGTACTTGCCCCCTCGCGCTTAAAACATAATATGTAGTAAACATAAATTGTTCTTAAGTAAAACTAATAACTTGTAGAAAAGCCAAATAAACTAAAAAATTGAAAAACGCTGTTGTTCTTCATATCTGCTACTGGCAGTACTTCCGTAGGTGCTTCACGTTCCATGGGTGTTGTAGCTTTTGTCCGGCCAGAGTCTCGAGGTGGTAGGTTCCCTTCTGTTGCCATGATGCGGTCCTGTAAGGTCCTTACCAGTTGGGGCCGAGCTTTCCTTGTGATGGGTCTCTGGTAGTACCCATCACCTTCCGAAGTACAAGATCTCCCACCTGAAACTCTCTATGCCAAACGTTGGAGTTATAGTGTTTAGCCATGAGATTCTGGTACCATGCCAGTCTTTGCTCCACTGCTGCCCGAACTTCATCTATCAAGTCGAGCTGAAGGCACATGGCTTCTTCGTTTTTGTCTTTGTCATAGTTGTCCACCCTGTAGCTTATGAGTCCCACTTCTGCTGGAATGACAACATCACTGCCGTAGGCAAGTTGGAACGGCGTTTCTCCTGTGGGAGTTCTTACAGTGGTTCGGTATGCCCATAAAATGATTGGTAGCTCGTCTAGCAAGATACCTTTTGCCCCCTCGAGCCGGGTCTTGATGATTTTGAGCAAGGATCGGTTTGCGACCTCAACTTGCCTGTTGGCCTATGGATGTGCTAGAGAGGAGTAGTGGTTTTTGATGCCAAGCTCCGAACAAAATTCTCGAAAGATGATGTTGTCAAATTACTTTTCGTTGTTAGATACAAGTACTCTGGGGATCCCATACCTGCAGATGATATTTCTCCAAAAAAAAATTCAAATGTTTCTTTCCGTGATAGTGGCCAGTGCTTCTGCCTCTACCCACTTGGTGAAATAGTCGATGCCAACAACAAGAAATTTCAGCTGCCAAACTCCTAAAGGGAAGGGGCCCATTAAATCTAATCCCCACTGAGCGAATGGTCAAGGGGCTGTCATGGGGGTCAGTTCTTCAGATGGTTGTCAGATGAGGTTGCTGAACCTCTGACATTTGTCGCAAGTCTTGACGTAAGATTGTGCGTCTTTAAGCATTGTGGGCCAGTAATATCCAGCTCGGATCAATTTCTGTACCAACGAACGTGCCCCCGAGTGGTTGCCGCATACACCCTCGTGGACTTCTCTCATTACGTAATCTGCTTCGTCAGGGGTCAAACATCTTAGGTAGGGTCGAGAAAATCCTCTCTTGTATAAGATGTCTTTTATCAGCACGAATCGTAATGCTTGGACCCCTAGTTTCCTTGCAGCATCTTTTTCGACGGGCAGTACGCCTTCTTTCAGGTATGATAATATTAGCGTGGTCCAATCACTTTCTGTACTTACTTCCTGCACATTTACCTCATCATCAATGAGTGAGGAGATTTGGACGAAGGACAATACCTGTTCGGGGATAAGCATAAATTCTGCTGATGCGGCTTTTGCTAAACGGTCGGCACATTCGTTCCCCTCCCTTAGGATTTGAACGAATTTGACTTCGAGGCCTCTGATACGGCTCTTTACTTCCTCCGAATACCGCTTCATCTTCTCATTCTTGCACTCGTAGCTGCCATTGATCTGACTTATCACCACTTGCGAGTCGCAATGTACGACCATGTTCTGAGCACCTATTGCTTTAGCGAGGTCTAGCCCTGCCACTAATGCTTCATACTCAGCCTCATTGTTGGTTGTAGGGAAGTCCAAGCGGATCATGCACTTAATCTCATCTCCTTCAGGGGTCTGGATTACTACACCAACCCCTCCTGCGTGCCTATTGGAAGATCTGTCTGTGTAGATGTTCTAGTGTGGGGCTATTTCTGCCCCTATGCCTTCCAAAATAGTAAATTCTGCAATGAAATCAGCAACGGTTTGCCCCTTTATCGCAGTTCGAGGGCGGTACTGTATATTGAACTCACTCAGTTCTACAGCCCATAACACCATCCGTCCGGCAATCTCTGGGCTGCTCATGGCTCTCTTTAGGGGTTGGTCCGTCAAAACTACAATTGTATGTGCCTGGAAGTAAGGCTTAAGCTTCCTTGCTGCCGTTACTAGCGCGAGGGCCAACTTCTCTATTTGAGGATACCTTTCTTCTGCTCCCCGGAACGCCTTACTTATGAAGTAGACGGATTTTTGTGATCCGTCCTCCTCCCTGACCAGGGCTGCATTGATTGCTGCTTGCGAAACTGCCAAGTAAAGGTAAAGCACTTCCCCTGACACTTCCCCTGACTTTGATAGGCTGAGTAATGGTGGAGATGATAGGTATTTATTTAAATCCTCAAATGCTTTCTGGCACTCGTCCATCCAATTGAATGACTTTCTTAAAATACGAAAAAATGGAAGACATTTATCCGTCGCTTTCGAGACGAACCTGTTCAGGGCCGCAATTCTACCGTTCAATCTTTGCACCTCCTTGATCGTTTTTGGCGGTTCTAACTCTATGATGGCCCGAACCTTCTCCGGGTTAACTTTGATACCTCTATGGGAAACCATGAATCCCAAGAATTTCCCCGCCGTAACACCGAACGCGCATTTGTTTGGATTTAGCTTCATATTATACGACTGGAGAGTGTCGAACGTTTCTTGTAGATTTACCAGGTGATCAGGTTCGAGAAGGTTTTTCATTAGCATGTTGTCGACATACACTTGTACATTCCTCCCAATCTGGTGCGCGAACATTTTGTTCATTAGTCTTTGGTACATTGCTCCTACGTTCTTGAGCCCAAACGACATCACCTTGTAGCAAAAAAGTCCCTGGCTGGTGACAAATGATGTCTTCTCCTGATCAGCCTTATCTAACTTGATTTGATTATAGCCCGAGAAGGCATCCATGAAGCTCAAGAGTTGGTTTCTTGCCGTTGACTCTATCAAGGTATCAATCTGAGGTAACCGGTAACTATCCTTTGGGCATGCCCTGTTGAGGTCCATGAAGTCGACACACATTCGCCATTTTCCGTTAGCTTTTTTGACCATAACTACGTTCGCTAGCCAATCGGGGTAATATACCTCCCGAATGAAGTTTGCTTTGAGTAGCTTCCTGACCGTTTCTGCTATTGCTTTGTCTCACTCTTCAGCGAACACTCGCTTTTTCTGTCTAACGGGCGAAAATGCCGGGTTCACGTTTAACTTGTGAACTATGACGAAACGACTAATCCCGGGCATGTCCTCGTGGTTCCAGGCAAAAACATCCTGATTCGTCCTAAGGAATGCTGTGAGTGCTTGATGTGTTTGCTGGCTGGCCAACGTCCCCATTCTAGTCATTTGTTCAGGTCTTGACTCATCTAGTATTACCTCTTCTAGTTCCTCGACTGGTTCCACTGCGATCCGCTGCTCTTCTATGCATATGGCTTGCTGGTTGTCATCCATTTCCAACATGGCTATGTAGCACTCACGGGCGGCCACCTGATTTCCCCGTAACTCTCCGACCCCATACTCCGTGGGGAACTTAATCATTAGGTGGTACGTTGAGATTATTGCCTTCCATGCGTTACGGGTTGGTCATCCAAGGATATCGTTATACACTGATAAGTAGTCGACCACAAGGAATGTCACATCCCGAGTAATTTGCTAGGGGTAGTCCCCTACTGTCACCAAAAGTGTGACCGCATCCAATGGAAATACTCTCGTTCCTCCAAATCCCACAAACGGGGCGTTCGTTGGTATCAGTCGTTCCCTATTAATCATCATTTGTTGGAACGCTGGGTAATATAGGATGTCTGCCGAGTTACCATTGTCGACTAACACTCAGTGCATGTTGTATTCTCCCACTCGAAGGGTGACAACCAATGCATCGTCATGCGGGTGGTGAAGACGCCGTGCATCTTCTTCTGAAAATCCGATGATTGGGCTATCCCTCCGTGCTATTTTTAGTACTGAGCCCGTCAGCTGGATGTTTTGAACCATGCGGAGGTAAGTCTTCTGTGCCTTTTTGGATGACCCGGTTGTCGCTGTACCTCCTACGATCATCCTTATATCTCCGATTGGGGGTCTAGGACGCTCATTATCCTTTCGGGGCTACTGCTCTTGAGGTGGTGGCTCTATCCTCTCTTTGCTGACGAACTTCTGTAATTTTCCTTGTCTGATAAAGGTCTCTATCTGTTGCTTTAAAAATTAGCAATCGGCTGTGTCGTGGTCGTGATTGTGGTGTAAACGACAATATTTGTCTCTTGATCTTTTGCTGGGGTCCCCTTTCAGTTTCCCAGGAATGGTCAGAGTCCCTTCGTCCTTGATTTGCATTAGGACTTGGTCTATTGGGGCAGTCAGCGGGGTGAAGCCTGTAAACCCTCCTCTTGGCGGTCTGGAGCATCTCTCATCCCTTTTGTCTCCTGTTCTTGGTTTCTTCGATCCTTGGTCCCGTCGCCCTTCTTCCTATCGCTCCCTTTTTTTGGGCTTTTCCTCCCAAGCCAGCAATGCGTCCTCGGCATTCATATATTTGGTTGCCCTGTAGAGTACTTCTGACATGGTCTTCGGGTCGTTCTTGTATAAAGAGAACGAAAACTTACCCTTCCGTAACCCGTTTATGAAAGCCGCTACAAGTATTTTGTCATCGGATTCGTCGATTGAGAGCGCTTCCTTATTAAAGCGTGTTATGTAGGATCCCAGCGTCTCGTCCTCCTGTTGCCTAATACTCATTAAGCATGCTGTGGACTTTTTATACCTGTGCCCTCTGATGAGGTGTGTAGTGAATTGAGCGTTTAGCTCTTTGAAGGTGCTGATGGAGTTTGACGTCAGTCGGCTGAACCATACCCGTGCGGGGCCCTTGAGCGTTGTTGGGAAGGCCCTGCACATGATCTCGTCTGCTAACCCTTGAAGGTGCATTAGGGTCTTGAAAGTCTCTAGATGATCCAGAGGATCCTTTACTTCGTCGTAACTGTCTATATGCGGCATACGAAATTTGTGGGGTAGGGGGAAAGAGTTGACGACCGCAGTGAACAGCAAGTCGGTGCGGTTGACCAAATCATCAAGATCACTGGACACTCGCTCCTTGAGCGTGTTCATCATAACCTCTATTTATTCCTTCATCGCCTGCATCTCAGCAACTATAGGTGGCGGAGTTGCATCTGTCAAAGATGGCATGCTTAAGTTCTGTTTTACAGGTCTACTTAGGGCGTTGCTGCCCTCAGGTCTTTCCTGATTTCTTCTTTCAGTGCTGTTCCCTTCTTCGTCTTCTCGTTGGTCATTCGGCGCTGCATTCTTTTGGCGCAGCTGTTCTTCCAAGTTATGATTCTGTTTGGTGAGGCGTTCTACGGCTGCGGCGAGAGTTCGAACTTGTCTCTCGAGGGCAGTTATAGGTGGTTCCTTTCCTTAAACGTCGTTTGTGGTTGCCGTTGAGCGAGTGAGTACCATGCAACCCTTTTGTCCGGGAAATGGTAATACGGTTTATGAATCTCAACTGTGCGTTTCCCACAGACGGCGCCAACTGATGATGCCGAGAAATTCACCAGTGAGCCGCACAATACTCGCACACTCTAAATAACACCTGCACAACAAAAGAGGAAGACTTAATAGAGAGCACCAGTGTGGTGTCAGCCAAATACCCTCCAAAGGTCAAGTTAGAATTTCTTTCAACTCTGGAGTGCTAGAAAGGGGTTAATCATGCATACCTTAATTTATGAGGGTATTAGGGCTTTTATAGTAGTAAAGGGTTGATATCTCTTCCTTGGTGCGGAAGTCTTTTCCTTATAGGACTCTTCTTGTATGATCCTAAACGTGATGGACAAAGTATTTCCTTGTGGAGAAGATTCATATTAACGAGCGTATCTTCCAGAATCTTATTTGTGCTAGAATTCCTTTGATCTTGGGATTCTTTGATGTGTTCTGTGGATCTTGGGCCCGTCCAGCCTCAGCCCACGGAGGATGGCCCGTCAGGCCCATATTATGAAGATTTTTCCCCCTTCATAGATATTCTCAAAACCAAACTCAAATTTCTCTACAAACTCACCCCTAACTCAAATTAGCAACAAAAAAGAAAAATTCGATAGGGGTAGAACCCAACAACAAACCCGGTGGTAGAAACCTAAGTGTTAACAGGGTTGTGGGAGGGAAGAACTAAGGGTGAGAGAGGGGGGAGAAATTGTTGTGAGTGAGAGATGGGCAGCGCCGACAAATATAGAGCTGGAGAAGGGTGGTGCCGGAGAAGGTGGAGTAATTGAGTTGTGGGAGAGAAGGACTGATGGTGGCCTGCGTTTTGGACTGAAGGTGGAGCCGTTGAATTGCGATTTGCGTGTGGGGGAACAGAAAATCATGGTTTGTGTTTTGGAGGAAGGGGAAGGCAAAGCGTGTTAGGGCTTCTCTGATTTTGCGTTTATGTTTTTTTTTTTTTTAGAGAAAGTTTTTTTTTTTGTGTTTATGGTTTTTTTTTTTTTTTTAATATTGTTTTGACATGGAAAATCGTTGGAGTTTCAAAGGTTTCGGTTTTATATATATATATATATATATTATATGTTATATAACATTCACTTTCAAAATAACAATGTTAGTATTCACTGTTCAGTTATTAATATCACTGTAAAAGAAGGCAATATGTATAACATATACAATAATATATAAAAAGTTATAAACTGGGGACAGCCACAATCCATCCAAAAAAAAAAAAAAATTGATAGAAATTGATAGCCATACAATTTTAAAACTCAGTAAAGTTACTGCAGCACAGCAGTACAACACACAGTTTCACAAAAGAAAAAAAACAGTAGTGAAGTATTTCGCTTCGTTGTTTATAATACCTAGCAATTAAACGCTAAACAAAGAGAAAGAGAGATAGAGAAAGCGAGAGATATGTACCAGTGGAGGTGGTTGCAGGCTCGGACTGTAGTCGGAGCCTGGACGACCACGAACTTACGGTAAGGTGATTGGCGGCGCAAAGGGGAAAGTAGATGCACTACAAACACATAGTAACTAGACATATTTGATTTGGTTTTGTTTTTTCTCCTAATATTGATCTATGATTTGGAATGATTTAAAGGAGAATCTAAGTTTCATTGGTTTTAGAGGCCCATGGGAAAATGGGCCATTTGATGGATTATTTTTATTTGTACATGTAAACACTCAATTGTGCACCCATAATTTAAACTTGGAACATGACTAAAATGATCACTCTGAATACCCAAAAATCATAATTTCATTTCACGCATTAAATCATTCATCACATGTCATAAACATGATCTTGAAACTCTTATAATCGCAACGATATGCCCGGCTCCCAAATCAGACCATCAGATTAAAAGATATTACAAGATCAAGTTTTCATGGTTTGAATGCATTTTATGTGGGTGAAGCTAGTCACATGTGATTAATTGAAACTAGTCGCTAACCCGTGCAATGCACGGGATAGTTAAATAAAAGGACAATTAACTAACATCACGTTAAGGTAAAAGAATTAGTAAGAGACTGATTTACCCACCAAGAATTTAAAAGAAAAAAAGATTGATATAATAAAATCTAAAAAATTTAGAAATAGAAAATTGGGTTAATAATATGCATATTATAGACATTTTGCTAGTTAGCGTTTAAAAAAAAAATAGATCTGTCATAATTAAATAAAATACAATGGGAATAAATATTTAACTTCTATGCTTTTCATTAGTTTAGAAGTGTTGTCTAACGTAGAATGTTATTGGGTTGTAAGAAAGATTTTTATAAAATGTTAATACCATATATATATGCTTACATAGTTGTCAAATCGTGAATCGATTTTTAATTTTTATGTATCGTGTATCGTAAGATACACAAACATCTAATAAAATTATAAAATAATTATAGATATACATATATAAAAGATATACTCATTATAAATTCGAAATATGTTCAATTAAATACCAATTTAATTATTACTTATGCAATAAAATTTAACAAAGCTAACTAAATAAATCAAATTAACTTATGTTTGTAACATGCACATTCAAATTGATTAAACTCAGAAATGAAAATACATGATATATGAACAAAAATATAATATCTTTTCATCATCTTATCTAATCAACTCCATCTAAGTCAATGTTATCATCATATTCAGTATCTTGCAAAATTATTTTTCATAGACATTTTCTTCATTATTATCAACATTTACTATTTTTGTTTTGTTTTTTTATTCTAATAATTTATTCTATATATTTTTTCTTGGCATTCTAGCTTTTTAGACTCATAATATTAATAACAAAATAAAAAATAATTATATTTTCATTTTGATATTAATAGCATAGAAAATATATTTGCATATATGAAAGTAAGTGTTATGAGTATAGTCTAAATTTTGTAGGAGAAAGAGAAGGGAGGGAAAAAAACTCATGAGAATTAGACTCAATTAAGTTTCCCAATAATTTTGTGTTAAAAAAATCTAACAACTTGTTTAAATCAAATAAAACCACAAATTTTAACAAAAAAATCCATTTTAAACCCACATGTCTATGTATCGTACGATACGTACGATTCATCGATACGATACGATTCATACGATACACACCTATGTATCGGACGATTCACGAGCACTTACGATACACACTTACGATACGAAACTTTTTGTACACGATACGATACGTATCGTACGATACGTATCGCGTATCGTACGATACTGACAACTATGTATGCTTATATTGTCAATGTCTCACTGGAGGTACATAGTTACTGAAACCTACAAAGTAATTTACAATTCTTAAATTAATAAAGCAAAATTCTCAAAAGTTATATATATACACACACTCAAAACTGATATAAACTATAAAGATAAAAACAAATCTTATTTAGCCGTATTAATAACAATATAAACAATTCAAAACATGGAACATTATCAAATTTATAACACATAATTCCATTATCTTTTACATTGAATCTAAACAAATAATTAATTGAAATTAATCTAAACAAATAATTAATCAATCAAAAATCAAAACTTTAATTAAGAAAACAAAAAATCACATGAACCCAAAATAAAAATTCTCAATAAAGAAAAAACATATAAGGTAAAGAATTAAGATCAACCTTCTAAAACGCAAATACCAAAAACCCCAAAACTTAAACTTTCCAAATTTTATAGAATCCCCAAATTCTACTTCAAAACCAAACAAAACCGTTCAAATTCAAAAAAAATTCATATATAATATACCAAATAAAAATTTACCACACCTTGGGTTGGAAGACATAGGTTGCAGCTTTGATTTTTCTCCAAAAAATAGAGATGCTTCATCTGCTGTATACAATATAAAATAATTATTAGAAATTTCAACCCAAAAACCAAACCCACAAAACCAGTATCAAAATATAGAGATTAACCCAAATACTTAGAAGAAAATAAATTCTAAACATAACAAAACAATAAGATAGAATGAAAATTTCAGGCACATATGAAAACAAATAAAAAAGACAAAACCTACGTTTTTTTTTTTTTTTTTTAGTTGAGTCTCTCTCTTTCTTATTTTTTTAATTTTAAAGTGAAATTAAGTTTAGAGTTTTGAGATGGTAATTGCTAAGGTTTTAAGGAGAGAAGAGAGAGTCCTACCAGGAATCTAAATAATATAAACAATTCAAAATATGGAACATTATCAAATTTATAACACCTAATTCCATTATCTTTTACGTTGAATCCAAACAAATAATTAATTGAAATTAATCCAAACAAATAATTAATCAACCAAAAATCAAAGCTTTAATAAAAAAACAAAAAATCACATGAATCCAAATAAAAATTCTCAATAAAGCAAGAACATATAAAAATTTACCACACCTTGGGCTAGAAGACATAGGTTGTAGCTTTGATTTTTCTCCAAAAAATAGAGTCCTACCAGGAGTCTAAATAATATAAACAATTCAAAACATGGAACATTATCAAATTTATAACACTTAATTCCATTATCTTTTACGTTGAATCCAAACAAATAATTAATTGAAATTAATCCAAACAAATAATTAATCAACCAAAAATCAAAGCTTTAATAAAAAAACAAAAAATCACATGAACCCAAATAAAAATTCTCAATAAAGCAAGAACATATAAAAATTTACCACACCTTGGGCTGGAAGACATAGGTTGCAGTTTTGATTTTTCTCCAAAAAATAGAGATTCTTCATCTGCCATATACAATATAAAATAATTATTAAAATTTCAACCCAAAAACCAAACTCATAAAAACACTATCAAAATATAGTGATTAACCCAAATACTTATAAGAATATCAATTCTAAACATAATAAAACAATAAGACAGAATGAAAATTTCATGCACATATGAAAACAAATAAAAAAAGACAAAACCTACGTTTTTTTTTTTTTTTTTTTTTTTTTTTTTTACGTGAGTCTCTCTCCTTCTTATTTTTTTAATCTTAAAGTGAAGTTGAGTTTAGGGTTTTGAGATGGTAATTGCTAGGGTTAAGGAGAAAAGAGATTTTGGTATTTTTATGCAAAAAACGTTATTTTAGGTTTAGGTGATTTATTTCCTTGTTTTTAGGCTTTTTTAATGTTTTTTAGGTCAAATTTGGTTCCTATTATGGTTAGGTATTAATTAGGGCTTATTTTAGAATATATTTTCTTGTCCATCAAGTTTTATGGAGCCCTTAAATAGGCCTCCAAGTTTGTATACGTTTTTCAATATTATTGTTATAAGATATAAAACCTAAAATAAAAAGAATCAAAAATAAAAAGAAAAATAAAATAGTGATGATGTGGAAAATTGTGAGAGTTTCAAAAGCTTCGGTTTTATATATATATATATATATATATATATAGATTAATTCTAATTGGTTAAAAATTTAAATTATTTAAGTAATTTATGTGATTGGTTGTTGAATTTGATCAAAAATAAGCTTGATTGTATAGGAATAAAATGAATAATCAGATAATGAGTTGTTAATAATTAAGTATTTTTAATAAATATCTTTCAGATAATTATTATTTGAAGGACCTGATTATCAAATTAAAAGAGATTTATTTTAGAATACAAGTTTAAAATACGTCCAAGTGCAATTCCCAACTTAGAAAATCCCTAAAAAGGAGTTCAAATCAAACCAAAAGAGAAACCTCGGCCATGCACTAAGGAATGCCAATCGGCACTTGGGAAGTGCCAATTGGCACTTGTAAAGTGCCAATCAACACTTGGCAAGTGCCGATCAGCACAGGTAGTGAATTAAGCCCAGAAACGATTAGCTCAGGTTTAGGCCTATCAGATTCAATTTTTTAGGGATAAAACTTGACCTAACTCGGGCCTCCTGATTTTCTAAGCAACCTAGCTTGTTTTTTAAGCACAACACATCTATAAATATATAATTAAAATAAGAATTCAGCACCCTTTGCTCTTAACGTAAAAGAAATTCTGGAAGTTCAACTTTAGGACTTTCTTTTCTGTTAAGTAAAATCTCTTTAGGACTTAAAGAGACTCATTATCTCTCTAACTCTAAAGTGATTTCCCCATTCCCTTGTAAAATTCATTGATGCAGGTAAATTTCCGTCTTTTTACTTACATATTCATATAACTGATTCAATTCTCCATGCCTTCCCCAACATGTTCCTTCTTTTATTTGCCATGATTTTTCTTTCTAGTGATTATATGATGAATGTCTGTTTATGTATGTGTTTTGTTCATGTAGTTATGTAGTGCATATGATTAAGACATGTTTATTTATTTAGAACAAAATAAGATCTGAATTAATTTTCAAAAACCTTATTGTTTTCCTAAAACAAAAATAAGATATGAATTTATTTTTCAAATCTCCATTATTTTCCTAAAACAAAAATCAGATTTGAATTTATTTTTCAAATCTCCATTCTTTTCATAAAAAGAAAAAAAAAAAGAAAAAAAATCAAATTTGAATTTATTTTTCAAATCTCCATTCTCTTTCTAGAACAAAATTCAGATCTAAATTTATTTTTCAAAACCTCATTCTTTTTGTAGAACAAAAATATGATCTGAATTTATTTTTAAAATCTCCATTAATCTCTGAACCAAAAAATCACATCTGAATGTATTTTTGAAACCTCTTTTGTTTTTTAAAACACAAAAATCAGATCTAAATTTTATTTTAAAAATTATTTTCTTCTTATTTTGAAAAATTAGGTCTGCAATTTCTTTAAAACTCCATTCTGTTTCTTAATTAAATAATCAGATTTGGATTTTCCTCTTGGAGATTCATTCTGTTCTTTAATTAAAGGATCAGATTTGGGAATTCTTTTAAAAAAAAAAAATCCATTCCTTGTTATTTTAAAAAATAGATCTGAATTTTTTATCAAAAAAATTCATTTTACTTAATTTGAAACTTCTCTTAAAAATCCTTTTCTTTTAAATAAAATTAAGATGTGATTTCTCCTTGCATAAATGCAACAGGTCTAGTATTTTGCACAATAACCAACCACAGATCTAGGAATATTAACGCAACAATTTGCATGTCATTTTTTAATAGGTATTTAAAAGGTCATTTAAAAGTTTAGAAGACCAAATTTTGTCTGGGAAGGATGGGTGCCTAACACCTTCCTATCCTGTAACTTAGCCCCGGGATTTGAGAATCTTAGGTTTGTAGAAGAGTGTGTTATTTTCTTTTAGGTAGATTGTAACTACGAAACAAGGCCTTGTATTTTTTTTTACTAGATTGTAACTTGAAAACAAAGTCATGTAAATTTTTATTTATTTATTTTTTATTTTTTACATACTAATTTAGATTTTTGGGTTTCTTTTTTTACTGCTTAAAAGGTCCAATATTCATATTTTCATCTAAGTTATAAGCATTTATACCTAGTCTAATGGAAAATCTAAAATGCTAGGTGGGGGCCATGGTACCCCTAGCTCCGCTACTAATATGTGTCTAGGTCAAATTGTGCCACCAACTGCATCACTACAACTCACATCACAAGCCATCAAATCTTAAACAGTGTAGTTGAAAAAATTGAACATTGTTCAACTTTAAAAGTCTAGGAAAATAGTTTTATTGTAGGCTTTTAGGGCATATACTAATCATCTATTCTATTAAAAAAATTATGTAAAATTGAAAAAACAGTCAAACACGTTAGTCACTTTTCCCATAAAAAAATTTCTAAAATGGTTTACTATATAGAGGCATACGTTAATAAAATTCTTTTACTTTTTAGAGCTAGAAGTCTAGGGAATAATGTTCATCCTTTCAATTTTCTCAAAGAAAGTTTAGACATACCAAAAATTTGACACATGTTGATGTGAAAGATTATTAGTGAAAGGAAAAAGAATTGATATTATTGGTGGACTGAGAGCATTGGCATCATGTGTGCTAAATGATAAAAATTTAACATTTAGAGCATTCATATAAACTCATGCAAAATTTTTTTTTTTTTCTATTTAGCATATGAACCTACGTTTATTTTTTTTATTTTATATATTCATTTTTTAAAACACCTCAAATCAGATTATCTATTTTACACTAAATTTCATTAAAATACCAAATTTCTTGATTTTTTTTATTTGTTTCTCCTTTTTCACACATAATAACCGGTTGGAAAAACATAGTTTTGTATCTCATACAAAAACACGTAGTGGAAATAAACGGATCTACTTCATTCATGTGAGATAACATGGAACATTTGTATTTTAGAAACAAATAATAGGAATGCGTACCTTGATACAGTGAAATTAAAAAACAAACGAAGATTGACCTTGGGAAGACTTTTAATTGTCACCGTAATTCCACATATGCCTAAGATGTGTGGTCTCTCAATTAGTTTTATACATACTAGTTCAAGAGAATAAGAAAGTATCTTGAGAAATCTGTGTGTTTCTCTTTTAATCATACATATATCTCTTTTACTACACTTGACAGTTACTTTATTTAATAACTCTTATTAAATAAATAACTGATTATCTAATTGGGTTGCCCCAACGTAATTGAGCTTCAATGTATGGCTTCGAGTGGGACCAAAAGGGACAAATAAAGCTCTAGCTCCGAAAGGGACAACAAGAAAGTTAGACCCAAAGTATTTGAAGAAGGCCATCTAGTCTTGAAGAAGTGCAACCAGGCCTTGCCTGATCACAGAGGAATGTTTGCCCCAATCTACAAGAGCCTAAATGTGGTAAAGAAGGCCTTTTCCGGAGAAGCCTTGATTCTAGCCGACATGGATAGGCATGACTTCAATATGCCCACCAATTCTGATGTTGTCATACGGTACTTTGCATGAAAGGGCCTCGTAGTGCACCTCATTTATATTTTATGTCAAAAAAAAAAAAAAAAAACAAAAAACAAAAAAAAAAAAACAAAAAAAAAACAAAATATATGCAAAAAGGTAGATTGAAAATCCGAAAGGGTGGTCTACGCAAAAGGAGAGCCAAAAGAAAGAGAGTGTGAGAAAATGCAAAAGGTAGATTGAAAGCCCTAAAGAGTGGTCTATGCAAAAGGAGAGTAAAAGAAAAAGTGTGAGAGAGTCAGCTAGATTGAAAACCCGAAAGGGCAGTCTAGGCAAAAACTAAGGCAATCAAAAAGTCAATTAAACTACGTGATGACCTGATCCTTCCTCGTGAAGGTACGTACGCAGCCATCTTGGTTCTATCACATCTTTAAAAGAAAAATCAATCAGTTGCACTTGCTTGAATTTTTACTCAATATCAAAAGATTAAAGGGATCCAGCATCCAACTCAAGATATGAAGATGCCTCCAAGATTGCTCTCTGTCTACAATACTGCCATGACTTGATGGTTTGCTCAAGATACTCTGGCTTATGCCAACGGGAAATGTACCTTAATGGGAAAAGGAAAAGATCCACCTAGAGCAGGATGTATCCTTGGAAAAATAAGATATTAATATGCATGGATTTTACATTTATCACTTATTTGTATAATCTTGCATCTTCAAAGCATTTGTCTGCATATTCATTAACATGCCTGTATTGTGCCATTATGTTTCTTTCATACATTCTGGTATCAAAACATGAAATCTCATCTCATATATATATATATATATATATATATATATATATCTTTTTAAAATCATCATAAACATCTCTCTACACCACCACTCAGTTTCTAAGCATACCTAACAAACTAAACTATGCTTTAAGAACTCAAACAAAAAGTGGAAGGCCTTACGTAATTGTCTAGCAATTTACAAAGGACCTTTCCATACATGGTAGAATACTAACTACATAGCTTATGTGCAGAAATAAAGTAAACAGAAAAGAATGCCAGTGAGTCAAACATGTCTTAGATGATCAGACAAAGCCTGGCACAGCCTCCCAAAGCCAGTGTGGAGAATCGGGTCATGCTGAGCGTGAGTGTGAAGCAATCTGGCTGCATCGAAGCCCAAGTCTCTGGCAACCTCTCTAAGTTTATCATGTGAGTACCGAAGATGAACCAACTCCCTCTCCATCATGGGATCAGAAGTAGAGCTCTGCCTCTCAGTCACTAGCAAAGCCTGCAAAGTGCCCACCTTTGTAGTAGCAACTCTCAGGGCCTCCTCTATTTTTCCCAGCTTAGTCTGAAGGCTACGGAGAGCCAGTTGTGGCTCACTAGGCTCATCACCCTCTCACCCGTAGTTCATACTCAGAGTGGAGTGAATATAGGATCTCTCCTACCATAGCTCCAATGCTAAGCCGTCAGCCCTGCCGGCCTCCAATGCAGCTCTCTCCTCATCCCAAGTGTGATTTAGAGTGGCAAATCTCCAAGTAAGAGTTGCAAGCTCATCCTCCAAACCCACGACTTGAGATCTCAACTGGACACACTCTGCCTCTGTGCTTGGAGGGGCCGGCCCCCACCAATTGAGATCTGTCCTGAGAGCAGTGAGTTCACTCTCCTGCACGCTACTCATCTCCTCAAGTCTGCAAGGGCCCTCTCGACCCTGATCTCGAACTCTAGGTACAATCCCTCAGAATGTCAGCCAAAAGTGGCATATCGGTCAAAACTGGCGACGACAAGTCAAGCACAAAGACGGGATCCCTCGTGTCTTGCCACACTCTAAACTCAGCAGAGAACCACTCCTAGTCATCCCTGGAACAAAGGGGGAAGTCTATACTTGATCTGCACGCCTCCTAGAACTCAAAGGCATGCCCTACTACTACTATATCGATGTCCACAAGCCTATACTCACAGGTGATAGCGAAAAGATCACTGAGTTGGGGGAAGTGTTGGATGCCCCTAAATTGTCGCATGGCCATGCCCAGGAAATATCCCATGCACCCTTAGATGCCTACCAAGGGAATACCGAGTAAAACGGTACAATGGGTCTTTCCATGCCATCTAGTAATACCCTACTTGACCTTCCAGGTCTAGTCAGTGGAACTTAGGCAGCACAGATATCCCAGCCAACCATCAATATCCCTAGAGAAGGGGAGATCGAGAGACACAGTAGCCCGAATTCTATTCCTACCCACAAATCCCATCAGCTGATCTCTAGCAATGACGCTCAAATGGCTACAAAACCACAACTGTAACATAAGGACGCAACAACCTAGTCTACCCTTACCAGTCTCTCGACACAAGGACAAATACCTAATGCTCTCGAAAAGTAAAGCGGGAATGAAAGAAAAACCATAAGGTAGGACACTCACTAGAGGAAGAACGGCAAAACTAATAGCACCTAACGGTGAAGGAAATAGCACCGTGCCAAAGAAGGCTACTAGTAAGGCCTAACACCGATAGGATGCCTATCGCTCCACCAAATCCACAAAATCATCTCAGTAACCAACATGGCACTTTGATAAATGGAACCGAGCATGTAGGAACTTGAAGGACATGCTCCCTCCTAGCTCGCTACCGTGCCAAGTCAGGGCCTCCACAACAGGCCTCTCGAAGTGCATCAAATCAGTAAGCTGCTTGTGGTGGCGTGTCCACACTAGTGAAACGAAAACAGTTCTCAGAGGGGTAGAAAGAGAGAGAAAACTATCATACTTCTCCAAAGTAGGCACCAAGTCAACATCCCCAATGGTGACGCACCTTAAAGCAGGGTCCCAACAAGAAGTGATGACCTCTATTAAGTGCCAATCTAGTGTGGTGTGGAGGAGAGTGGCAACGTCTCCAAGAAGCTGCCGGAGGAGAGCTTGGTCACCACAAGAAAAAGTGCCCCACCACCTAGGTGGAGTCCTCCATCTTCGCCTATAACTACCATCCTCTTCACCATCAGAAGAGATGTCAAAATTGGATAGAGCTCGCTTTCGCCGTTCGTGGTGTAAGCTCCTCTTCTAGTGATCAATCTCCTTCTGCATATTTCTGGCATTCTTCTCCCTAGAGGCATGGCTTTTACCCTAAGCTTGGCTTTTACTGGTATGGATAGTATGTACACTTCCTTCCTGATCTCTTTGAAGTGCGAAATCACGAAAATGATCTTGACGCTGAGACCCCATAAACTCTGCTTGATGTGAACCTGAACCTACCATCGTTCTGCACTGGATTCACTATCACACTAGTAAGGACCAAATTTGAACTCCCAGCCCACTATGTGGATGGACTCATTTCTAAAAAGCCCGAAACAATGAATTTGTAGAAAGTGGGTTGGAAAAATGAGCTTTAGCTAATCAAACGAACACTAGATGAGATTCAGATGATAAGAAAATACAAAGAAAGAGGGTTGTATTGAAGAAAAATCGTCATCGGCAAAGTCCGAGGAGGTCTGTTCTTATATATTACTCTCAATTTTGTTTACAAATATGGTTCTGGACTGCTACAGTGTTTTTCCTTTCCAATTTTCGGACCTTTTCTCATTGTCCTCTCTTTCTTTTATACTGTCTTTCCCTTTCATCCCCACCTTCCACATGCATCCCAGATGGTTGGTGTTGATACTTGTCCCATCAGCCCCTCTCGCAAGTCCTCATATATTAGCTGTAAGGCTGAAATACACTATTTAGGTATCACCTCCACATTAATGCGGTCAGGGAGTTAGCTGCAGTGCATTTAATGCGGAGGTAGCAGCTTTCCCTGGAGATATTTCATGGTCATACTCAGCTCTGTTTATCTTTAGTACTTATCTTCCTTCATGGAATGGTCTAGAAGGTTGCCTTTGTTGGTAAATCACATCTTCGGACCTCGGCTTTAGGTAGCGGAGGAGGAACTCATCCTCAGCACAGCGTCTTGGACTACTATGACTAACATTGTTCTCTTCACCTATTACCATGGGCCCCTTTGACAGTACTTTTCCATCCTCGGATGATTCCTTATTCTCGACATGGGCCTCAGGCCCAACACATACGTGGACGTGTGTTCTTGGGCTTTCTGCCCCTACAATAACTTTTTGTTATAAAGTTAGAAAAATTTAAGAAAAAAAATTGTAAAATTAGTGATTGTTTAAGCATTTGATTGGTTAAATTATATGAATGAGTGTAGCTGTCTACGTCAATAATTAATATAGAGCCAATAAGTTGAGTTTAGTCATTTAGTTTAAAATATTTTTATAAAAACAATGACACATAGATAATAACAACTATATAAAATAAAAATGTTAGACAAACTTAATAAAATAAAATGGTCATAGCTCTGCCCATATTGGCAATAAATACTCATAATGAAGTATCATGTAACAATTTAAAATTTAAAAACTTATAGAAAGAAATTGTAAAACTTTTTTTTGGTCGATAATTTGATATATTTAAATTCTCTTTTTATTAATTTTTTTTTATTTTAAATTTCTTAATGACTCTTCTAAATAAAATTCTTAAAGCCGCCACTGTATTAACTTATATTATGTAGCAGAAAAAAAAAATGATAAGTATTTAAAGCCCTATTTTATTAGGTGCACTTGACTTTTAGACACATGCTACTTTATGTTATTTTTGCCACAAAACCATTATGCAAAAATTGCTCTGTATAAGTTCGCACCAAACCTTTCACCCTTTTTTTATTAAAGGAGGGAGTATTATTTAATTATATATATAATAGTTTATTTAACAACAGACCATTCAAGTTTTAAAGGACACCGTCTGCTGGTTCCAAGTTTTTTGTATCCTATCCAAAAGGTACATATATCAAACTGGGTAAATCTCACGTCAGAAAAAGTGTCTGAGTTAAAGAGGTTTAAAGTATATACTTTGTATTAAGAGTTAGGCCATTTTGGAAGTTTTCACTAGATACAAGCCGTGTCCATTTTGAATATACATCATTGTAAGTTTCTTTTAAAAAAACATTATCCTCTCTCCTACATGTGTTAAAAATATTTAATATTCTTAAAAAAAAAAAATTAAAGGACACTGTCTGATTGTAATTTCTTTTAAAAAAACCTCATCTCCTCTCTTTTCCTTTCCTTTCTGTGCGTTAAAAATATTTAGTATTCTTAAAATAATAAATAAAAAAATAAAAAAGTTAACCGTCTGCTGTTTCCAAGTTTTTTGTATCCCATCCAAAAGGTACATATATCAAACCTTTCACATTTGTTTATGCTTTTCTGCATCACCGAATTCAAATCAAATCAGCCTTGGTCGATGATGTTTTTTCAACCGCTCCATGTTCCACATGTTATCTTGTCGCCTTTCATGACGCAACGACACTTTAATCAAATGACATCATTAACCCAACATCATCATCATCATCATCATCATCATCGAACTCTCTTGAAAAAAATGCGTATATTAGAACCAGACTTATAATACCAATAGGCCCTCAAAGGCTCAAGATACCAGTTACGTATAGAAGTAAGAGCAGACCAAAATCAATTAATATATTTTTACTACTACTTGCCCAAAAAGAATTTACTCTTCAATATATGGAAGCGGAGAAGAGGAAACGGGAAGATAACGGCGAGTTGGAGGGGAAGAGAGTGAAGAAGAAGGCGGAGGATTGTAACGGAGGGAATAAGACGGTGACGGACACGGAGGTGGATGAGTTCTTCGCGATACTGCGGAGGATACACGTGGCGGTCAAGTATTTCAAGAAGGGTACTAATGACAAATCCAGCTGTGAGTTGACGGCAATGAAGAAAGGGTCGTGGAACCCCTCGTTTGTGTTGGAGGATTTCGTGGATGATAACGGCGTTAAAGATGACGGAAAAAGAGAGACTTTTGAGGAAGGGACTCCCAGTTTGGATCTTAACTTGGGTCTAACATTCAAAGGCAACAATATTTAATAAATGCTACTGCTTTATTGCTTGCTTCATATATATATATATATATATATATATATATGTGGGGGAGGTTCTAATACATGTATTATTAGTCTTCTCTTTTTTTCCTTTTTGTGGGGAGGTCGTAATTAACTCCTAAGGAATGGAACAGTAATTCTTGCAAGTGCCTCTAAATTGCGAATATTTCATCTTTTACCTTGCATGACAACATCATGGATACAAAGCCGAATTTTGTACTATTAGCTGGTTGATGAAGGGTTACTCTTTTTTTTTTTTTTTTTACCAGAAGATCGTAATTTCATTAATGAAAATCAAGTACATCTGCGATGAACTACTCATAATTAAACTCCGGCCGGTTCATCCTCAATCCATAAAACTTCATGGTTACATCCTTAGCATGACGAGCTAGCTTTTAAAATAATGTGTTCATAATGCCAATTTCAAGTGCGCAGCTTGGCTGCTGTGCACGCTACCCTCGCTTCAATTTCTTCCACCTGTAGAAGTAGATCATCAATCTGAAGAGTCATAGCTGCCATTAGAAGTCCTTCACTGTTCCGATTCAAATCACACCCATTCCCGACATGTTAGAAGACTGAAACAGAGCTCCGCGGTCACCGTGGAGGCCACTGCTGTAAATTCAGGCCTCTAGGTCCGGTATATTAATTTCGCTCTCATCTAGTAGTCCTTCGAGCTCTTCAACATAGTTCAAAATTGATTGCAAAATGTTTCCTAGGCTTTCAACCTTGTTTTCAATCCAAAACAGGTTTCTTCCCGTCCAAATTGTCCACAATTTAACGACAATTAGACGAGTATCATTGGTCTGAGAGTTGTCTTATAAACTCTCTGGAACAGGTTCCTTAAAAAAAAAAAAAAAAAAAAAAAAACACTCTGGAACAGTGTCTTCATATCCTTCAGCAGTAGTTCCCGTACTTTCTAGAAATGAAGCTAGATTTCAGCCCAAACTTCCATCGCAAGGTCACATTCTAGAACAGTATGGGTGACGGTTTCTTCTGCCATTTTATTATTCTTATATCGTGGGCACTGGGCACTCATCTATGGCTGGGTATTGACTCCAAATAAACACCCTCAATTTATTGGGAACCGGCAGCCCGAAGATAAATTTCTACAACTACAAACCCCCTCCATAATGAGAAAGTATCTCTTACGCTCCTAGCATGTGAGACTTACGCGTGGGTCTCAAACATTCCTAGCAAGAGATTGGCACATATGAAAATTTTGCCTCCATAACACCATGTGATCTAGAAAACTCTCCATGCCTCATTGCTTTTTTGTTTTTTTGGATCAAATGCCTCATTGCTTTTTACCAGCCTATATGCTCCCTTAATAAATGTATAATATAATCGTATATTACTCTCTACTCTCGTGTCCTATGCTTTAGTTTATGTTGATGATAATCAGTTGGTTTTCAGCGTAACTTGTGATGTGAGGGCGAATATGCGAAGGTTTTTTTTTTTTTTTTTTTTTTTTTTTTTTTGAGAAAGAAGACTTGCAACTATTTTATTAGACAAAGACAATATGGCCAAATCAGCCTAAAAACCAAGTAAAGAGGTGGTGGAACATCTTCCATCTACACTGCATAGTTAGAAACGTTAATGGAATGCTTGGCTAGACTATGGGCAAATTTGTTACCATCTCTCCTAGTGTGAGAGTAAAGTAATTATCATAGGGGCTGGATGATAACAGAGCATCCTTGATGAAGGGTGCTATTGAAGCTAGAGAATTTTCTCCTTCCTTCAAAGCTGTCATGACCATCTCAGAATTGCCTTCGAGCATTGCAACACATACTCCAACTTCAATACCAAATTGAACAGCTCTAGCAGCTGGTAAAGCTTCTATCTCCAAGACTTGGTAGGTGCAAGGCAGTTGTTGAGAAAGAGCTACTATTAGTGACCCGTGATGATCTCGAATTGTAGTGCCAATGCCACTCTTATTTTCAGTCTTGAAAATAGCTCCGTCAAACTTGATCTTGAACAAATAAGTAGCATGTGGATGCCAATGAACTCTGGGTTTTGATGCAAAAATGCTCTTTGGTGGTTGGACAACCATGAACTTGGCCAATCTCTCCTTGGCAACCTGTATGAGTTGATTGGTATTGCATGAGGAAGATGCAAACGTACCTAGTTTCGTTAGTTCCAAACTGACCAGGCTATCATTGCAAAGAGCTCAAGATTGTTGTAGTTTATGAGTATCCAGGACATGAGTTCTTTAAAGTCCACGAATCTTGTTCTGCTACAAAAATTCCATTCACCAAATGAAGACCAAACCGAGCCCAACTCGAATATGTGAAGAATTTTGTTGAGATCTATCATTTGCTAGTAAGTTTGGTAAAAGCTGTTGGTACCGTATTTTGTTCGCCCTCATTTTGCGTATCAAGACCCCAAAAAATCCAAAAATATCATTTTTTCTCCATGGGGCCGCGAGAACATCCAGAATGATGTGGCGCAACCTATTCGGACGCCGGAGCACCCAAAGTGCCTTTTTCAGCCAAAATGACCAAAATGCCCCTGGTCAATCCTAGGTTGACCAAAGGTCAAACAAAGTCAAACAAAACAGCATTTTTATGGTTTTATATCAAACCCAAGCTCCTTAGAGATTTTTAGCAACTTGACCAACTTTGACCCGAAGTTGACTCTTTGTGGGCTCTAGAAACCCTAATTTTGATTTAGTTGTCAGAACAAGTTGAAACCAATTCCATTGCGAAGATAATCAAATTTTCATTCCAATGACTGTTCATGGGTTGAAATCGAAGTAAAATGGTTGAGATATTAAGAAAATCGTGAAAAGCGCATAAGCTCGCTTCTCAAGGTCATAACTTTTTATTCAACTGTTGGAATTTTAAGTTCTTTAGTTTTATGAAAACTATACATCCAGAGCTTTCCAGGGACATAAAGATCACCTCAATTTGAGTCCGAGAAGATCTCCAAATACACATCTGAAGTCAAAACTGAGAAAGTGCATGAGAACGAAATTGCTGACATCAGCCGGGCCCCACTCGGCACACCAAAAAGGGCCTAGGTGCGCCGTGCCCTGAAAAGCGTGCCAGGGCCTATAAAAGGCTCTTGGCAGCTTAGATTGAAGGGGAGACATTTTGGGAGCTGTTTGGGCATCTTTTTGGGCATTTTTCCCTCTCTTTTCTCACTATATTTCTCTCCCAAAAAACACAAAAACACATCAAAACTTCTTGATTCTTCTCTCTTCTCCAAAAATACAAGGTAATGTTCATACCGTCCATCTTCCTCTCCTTGGTTCTATACCTTGGATTTGAGGTATAAGGGTATGGATGTAGCTTTTTGGCTACAATTCATAGCCATTTTCCTATAAAGCTTTATCAAACTTTTTAACCTTTCTTTAGCATGTTTCTTGCTTTATTTGTGATTCTAACTTAAATCTCCTTGCTTTTTATTCCTTATGCCATGTTTTATGCTTGGATCTACCTTTTCCATGTGGTGCTTGTGTCTAGATCTACAAGTTTTCATGCTTTCCATGTTTATGGCTTGATTTACATGTTCTACGTTAGTCTATATGCCTGTCTCCATGCTTATGCCTAGATTTATGGATCCCTATGCTTCCTTTTATGCTTTATGCCATGCTCACATGTCTAGACCCATGTGTTTATGCCTATGTTTACATGTCTATATGCTTAGATCATTGTCTTCACACGTTTATGTGTTTGGATTCTTTTTTCACATGCTTAGATCTACATCCTTACATGCTTGTTTGTTTAGATCTACATGTTTTCATGCTTACACTACAAAAAAATGGGGCTATCCCAGCGTTTTTAAAACCGCTGGGATAGCCCTAGAAAGCGCTGGGATAGGGTCAAAATTCCTATCCCGGTGCTTCAAATCGCTGGTGTTTGAATGTCAGGATAGGGTCGTCGGACCTGTACCAGCGCTTTTCAAAAGCGCTGGGATAGGTCCCAGCGCTTTCAAACCCTGTTCCGGCATTTTACTTGTGTCGGGACAGCCTTTATGAAAATGAGAATAAAACTTATACCGGCGCTTTTGAAAGCCTATACGATCGCTTTTGAAAGTGCTGGCATAGGCAGTACCTATTCTAGCGCTCTTAAAAACGCTGGTATAGGTCTTGAATCAATATAATTTAAAAGGACCTATGCCAGTGCTTTCAAAAACGCTGGTATAGGTCCTTTTAAAAATAAATAAATAAATAAATAAATAAATTTTATAGCGCCTCAAATGTACCTACAATACATATTTTCCAATACATATTTTATAACACTTGTAATGAACCACAATTCATATTTTCCAATAGCAAATACAATACCACATTAAACCAACAAACTAAATATATTTACTTATAATTATTTACAATAGCAAATACAATAATTATCGATGATGAAAATTCTTCAAATGTTGAAAAATTTGAACTTAATCATGGGTAATAATCAAGAATATCTTCCAATGTTGGGTGTAATGAAAAGCCATAATTTTGTTCAAACTCAGACCACATATCCCTGGATTTTATTTTTTGGAGCAAATATATATCCATGTCCTCACTTTTGAACTCATCCTACTCAATCTTCCCCTCCAATACTTTCACTACTTGTCTCATACTTGGCCTTGCACTTGAGTCAGAATAGGAACACAACAAGCCCAAGTGAAGCACCTTCTCCACTTCCTCCTCATCAAACCCACCTCTAGCCCTCAATCTCTCATCAAGGGCATTAAGTAATTGTCCTTGTGCCATAAATTGCCATGCCCATTCTTCCAAAGGAGCCATACATATACTTATTGATGATGAAAAATCTGAACTTAATCATGGGTAATAATCAAGAATGCCTTAAATTTCACTCCATAGCTGATGTTGAAAAAGCTTTAAAATGCTAGACCACTCCAATCACCTAGGAACCTAGCGTTAACGAAACTAAAAATATAAGTTTAAGTCAAGTTAGATCCATACTTGGTTTGCCTAGGGCTAATCACTGAATAGACCAATGCATGAGTAATACTCAAGCAGCAATAGATAAAAAGTAAACTTAGATGATCACATAAAAGATGGAATTATTAAGGAAATTCCAGTGAGAATGACTAAGTTCATCACCAATAATTATAGCACAATAGGAACAACATAATCAACACTCCAATATAAAATACACTGCCTTATATCTCCTTGCAAGCCACCCGCTTGCTCCAAATGAACAACTCACCACAACAGAATATTTGAATTTACTAAGAGGAGATAAAATAAATTCACACATATGATGAAGATTTTGTGAGGTCTAGTTCAGTTACCACAAGTGGAATGAAGCAAATCTATGGGTTGTAGGGCTCTTTATCCAGCTTTGCACTCAACATATGATAAAGAAGGAGATCAACCCTCCGGCTCTGTGATTTGTACTACACCAAGCCAAAAGAACAAGACAAGATAGCTATTAACATCCAAAAAATGGATGCAAATAGGGCTTTCCAAATCTTTAAACTAGTTCACCATACATACCCAACAGATCGTCAACGATCCTTTCCACCTTGTACTTCCTAGATTGAAAAGGTAATAAAATAATTATATGATTTAAATATTTTCATAGAACTATAAGTATAAATTGGTGAGGGGATCAAAAACATTAGAGACTATGGTGACAAGAAAGAAAGACTACCACAAACAACCAGTTCAAAGCAAGAAAAACTTTATTTATGGTCAATAAGATTTCATTTCAAATATTGAGGGTTGGCACAGCTTAAATGTATGATGGTAATAAAAAAGTGTATATATATATATATATATATATATATAAGGCTCCTACTAACAACAACAGATGATTAGTTTAGGAAATTAATTCTAATGGAGGTGATAAGTTCTGTGGATAACAATAATGATTTATCTATTGCTAATAAAAAGCAAAGAAGCCATTACTCTGTCAATTTTGTTTTGCAAAAATATAGATATCAAGTAACTTTCAGAACATATATATAGCAATGCTAAGCAATGTGCGCAAACTTCCATCTTAATCATTTCTGAAGCCCGAATAGATAACCTAACATGGTCCTATTAACATCATTGAAGAGTTAAGCAACATGCAAAACAACCTGGCTTATTAAATAATTCCAATTTCAATTTTAAAACTTTTGAATTGCCTGCATTATCTTTGTAGTGTTGTCATACAAGTGGATTAATAATCCGAATCAGTAGGAGGCAAATCAAGAGGTATCCTAAGCTTGTATGCACTACAACCCATGTAACTTTTTAAAAAAACGTTCCTTTAAAATTGATTAGTCAGATAGCTAATGAAAACTTGAAAATGACAAGTTAGATACTAAAATCAAATCATGATGCGATATATATTTTTTTTTCTTGAGTTGTGTCTTCATCTTAACCGATTATAGGACTTCACAACCCAGTAACATGATAATCAAACAATTTTCAAAATATATTTATAAGTAATTACAAAATAAACCCCAGAGCTTGGCATTAGCATCAAACTAAACCTAAAAGTTTTGATTGCACTAATGTCAACCCTATAATCTTAAAAGTGTTACAATGTGCTCTTAGTAAGTCTTTGAATTTGTTAACTAAAAATAATGGAAAACCATAGAAGTTGTACTTAGAATTTATCTAAGCAATAAAAATTCTACACGAGAGTTGCAGATGGTATTTTGGTACAAAACAAAATTCAGAAAACGGTTTATTTATATGTAAAACCTAATCAATAAACACAATTTAATGAAGATGCCATCATTTTGTGAGTTTGTACTATCATTTTATTGTTCATGTGAAAGGCCTTTAGCCTCCAAATAGCTCTCAAGTGCAGTTTGCTTCAAATTCCAATATCTCTAGGTAATTAAACCTCAATAAGGATCTAGATTGCAACAATTTTGCAACTAAAGGGTGGATATTGATGGAATGAGAAACTCAAGAGTTAATTTGAAAATCACATAAAAGATGGAATTATTAAGGGAATTCCAGTGAGAATGACTAAGTTCATCACCAATAATTATAGCACAATAGGAACAACGCAATCAACACTCCCAATATAAAATACACCACCTTATATCTCCATGCAAGCCACCTGCTTGCTCCAAATCAACAACCCACCACAACAAAATATTTGAATTTACTAAGAGGAAATAAAATAAATTCACACATAGTTGAACAATAATATCACAACATTCACAAGACAATCAACACTCCCACTAATGAAAAGTAGACCACCTTATATCACCTTGCAAGCCACCCTCCAAACCAACAATCCACCACAACAAAAATTTTAACATATAATTATAGACTAGTAGGGTATTATGAAGCAGATGTTACTCACCCTTTAGCAATTCACTGGTTTGCTCACAGAAAGAGGAACTCAAAACTTAGAGCAAGCTGCTAATCCTACAAAATCTAAGTTTAAATTATAGACTTCTAAAATAACTTAAAAGACATAAAGTATGTGACTTCACGTCCAAAATCATGTAAAGGAGAAGACACTACTAAACTAAGTACACCGAGAGAACAAACTATAAACTAAAATAGGGAGAGGTGTGCAAAGATATACAAACCAAAAGATAAGCTCCAATATTTTGCTAGTTTGCATTTGTTCCGCAAGTAGACAACTGAATAATAGTAGAATAATTAAATCACTATATTTCATGAAAGTGTGATTTTATGAACAGAATTGGGATAGAAAATAAAATTAAATGCTTTACCAAGGGCAATACTCCATTTGAATATATAAAAAGGTTGATTCAATCTTGTTCTCCTACCCGACAGCATCAATTGAGTTTGTGCCTAAGTAGTTGAAAAGTGATGAAAATAAAAAGAACACATATCCGGCATTTTCACTAATTTCCACAAAAACTATTGTATTACAAAAAAAAATTAAACAGTAGAACAATTACATCCATATTCAAAGTTGTACATATAGGAAGGCTAGCAATTATGTGGAATCCAAGAAAACAATAGGGGAAAAAAAAACATGATTAATCCAACTCTAAGGTTCCACATATTCATGAACTTTCCCAACTCCTAAATTTTCGTTTTTAGCACTGTATCTAATTCAAACACAAACCCCCATTTTGAAAAAGAAAATGCAAGCAACCCATGAGTTCATAATAGGATTTTGGTAGGCCAAAAATTAATGGTTATATAGCATACATGTAGCTGACTATGAAAATAGACACTTTTTGTAGGACCTATGATCAATCTACTAAAGACTAGGTCCACATTGCATCCTTAAAAAATTTGACCATAGTCTTATTTCTATTAGACTTAAGTTCAATTTAATTGTTATTTCATGGTCCTATTTCTATTAGACTTCAACTTTGATAGGATAATTTACTTTCAACTAGAACTCTACCAATTGTTCAGCACCGACCTACACACTCCTATAAATAAGCACCCAACCTTACTCTTTGTTGTTGGTGTCATCTTTTTATCCTGTTGGTGGCTTCATTTCCTTTGTCTTTGTTAAAAGAATTCAATTTTTTAATTTGTTGGTTTTCAAAAAGTTAGTTTTTGTAGCACAATTTTGTACCTTTATGATCTAAACACAAAGAATATATATATATACACGCACACATATAAGGGTTTTCTATTCTCCTAATGGTTTTAGACTTTTAGTTTGACTTGAAGGGACCTACCCAACCCCATTTTCTAATATACTTTTACTGAACAAAATATACATGACATGGACAAAATTCACCTCCCATTGTAGCTATAAAAAATAAAATAAAAAATCATTCCTTGAGGGACTCTTTGGTCCCGCTGCAATATACAGAGAAGCAGCATTCACCTAAGCACCAAAGACAAATGTCTTCCTAAAGGCACCAAGCACATAGGTAAGTTCCCATACCATTTTACAGCAGGCATTCCCGGATTGAAGCTGTCCTACCATATCTGATGCCATCTCTACAAGTTCACAACTATGGGAATCAAGTTTTAATAAATAAAATATGAAACCCAAAAAACAATTAGAAAATTATGTTTTTTTTTTTTTTTTTTTTTTAAGAACAAAAGTCATTACAAAATATTTAGGAAAAATAAAACCCTAAATTAAGAGATAAAAAAAAAAAAAAAAAAAAAAAAAAAAAAAACCCGGAAGAAGAAATGAAGTGCACAATTATAAACATCCACCTATTGGGCAAACAATATGAAAAGAAATCAAGAAACAACTACCCCCCCCCCCCCCCCCCCCCCCCCCCCCCCCCAAACACCTATTGGGAACTTGCTTTATATCAAATACCACACAAGACTCTTAACTACAACCAATGTATTGGACCTTATAAATGAAAATTTCTAGGTATATTCAACTTCTGCCATGTGAGTAGGGTTGTTAATGATGCACCTACTTCTATAGCATATACCACCAAATTACAGAGCTAAACTAATGCTTTAGCTATTAATTATTTTTGGTAGAAAATTCACTACACAAAAATGGCAAACTGATAAATGCATCAATGACTATTCAATGCTAACTGATAAATGCATTTTCATAATTTTCAAACAATCCTTAATTTACAAAAATCTAAATAAAACACAATATATTATGAAGTTAACATCAGAAAACAATTATTGATAATCAATGTTACTCGAAAGTCAAAGCACAATTATTCCAAATGAAACTATACTACAATAAATAATATTGTGGGCCATATAAAAAAAGTAACAAGTTCTTACTTTACCTAAAATATAGGTCATTTAGGCTGGAAAATTAATAAAATTCATGATGGATCACATAATCAGATAGTAAATAATAATTAAAAAAATCAACATTAAAGAGTTTTCATCATTACTAGCATGTTTATGATATATTATCATGCCATTGTATGTACTATGAATATATTCACTCCAAATTCTATCCACTAATTAAAAATCCTTTTTTTATAGGTATGACTAGCTTCAATCCAGTTTATAACAACATATACTTAAAATTACATTGGATGAAACTCTACCATTTTTGCCCATTGCAAGAATATTCCATCCTGAAAGAAATTTAATTTTAAGGTGAATCAAAATAAGTTTGTCATTTTCATGGAACAGTAGAGTACTTTAGCTGGATAATCAGGTCCATTAGCCATGGACACTACTATCACAAGTGGTTAAAAATTAAATTCCAAAATAGAGCAAATTTTTGTTAGCACTACTACCACCTACAGTTCCTCCAAATTAAAATAGAGCAAACTTTTAACCAAAATCAAAAATAAAAAGCCACAAAATCAACTAAACTTTAACCAAAACCAAAACTAAAACCCACACAATCAACCAACAGTTACGCAAAAATATACACATAAACAAAATCAAAAATAAAAGCCACAAAATCAACTAAACTTTAACCAAAACCAAAACTAAAACCCACACAATCAACCAATAGTTACACAAAAATATACACATAACCCAAACCAATCTTCAACCAAAATCAAAACTAAAAAACCAAAAATTTAACAACAAATATATATACAAATATTACTACAAAATAGAAATGAGAGCTAGAGAGACTTACCTTGCTTTGGGTAGGGTTTGTGGTTTTGGGTAGTATTTTTGTGTTTGAAATTTTGGAAAAAAAATGGTGGGTTTTGAGTAAAGAAGAAGAGAGGAGAAGGGGAAGTGGGTTAAGGAAGAGGGAGAGGGAGAGAAAATGTGGGTGAGAGGAAAACATTTGAAGTAAAGAAGTGGGAGATCAAAATTGAGAAGCCAAAGTGGTGGGAAGGTGAAAAAAATTAGTGGGAAGTTTGAAAATTTTTAAGTGGTACGAGGGACCTATCCTAGCATTTTTAGAAACCTGTCCCAGCGCTTTTAAAAACGCTGGGATAGGTCATTCTCTCGAGGAATGGAGAGATCTATCCCAGCACTTTTAAAAGCGCTAGGATAGGTCATTCTCCATACGGGAATGGTGGGACCTGTCTGAGCGCTTTTAAAAGCGCTAGGACAGGTCATTCTCATTCCCTTATGGAGAAAGACTTGTCCCAGCGGTTTTAAAAGCGCTGGGACAGGTCTTTCTCATTCCCTTATGAAGAAAGACCTGTCCCAGCACTTTTAAAAGCACTGAGACAGATCATTCTCATTCCCATATGGAGAAAGAGCTGTCCCAGCGCTTTTAGAAGCGCTGGGATAGGTTATTCTCCAAACAGGAATGAAGGAACCTGTCCCAGCGCTTTTAAAAGCGCTGGGATAGGTCATTCTCCATTCCATTATGAGAAAGAGCTGTCCTAGCGCTTTTAAAAGCACTGGGACAGGTCATTCTCCATACGAGAATGGAAAGAGCTGTCCCAGCGCTTTTAAAAGAGCCGAGATAGGTCTTTCCCAAAAGGAAATCAGTAATGTCAAGTTCTAAAGACTTAGGAACTAATATATTTAGAACTCTAATTTATATTGTTGACAAACTATGATCAAAACAGTTTTTAGTCTTGTTTATACTTGCTCAAAGTGTATTTTTATGTGAAGTTGGAATCGAGTGGCTGCAAAAGTATTAGTGACTTTCTGTCTAGCTCGATCGATCGAAGCTTAGGCTCGATCAATCGATTCTCGGGCAAAACGTTTTTTTCTGCAGAATTTCCAACTCAGCCCAAGCCCATTAAGGATTAGGGTTTCAGATCTACTTCTCCCACTATATAAAGGAAACCCTAGCCACGATTTTAGAGAAGTTCTGGTTGCTCATATTTTCTGTTTTGTGTAAATCTCTTTTGAGATCTAAAGGAGCTTTCCTTTACACAAAGCTTAGGGTTTCAAGGTAGAGATTACTTCAACATCTTGATGATCAACTCAGTTGCTGTCATTGGAGCTTAAAGAAAAACAAGCGGGGAGCTTGTATCTTATTGGAGAATCCAAGAAAGAAGGAGTCCGTGGATTCCGAGCTTGCACGTGGTTGTGTTAGTAAGTTTTACTAGTGGGTAGCATTAGGCAGTCAAGCGGGGAGCTCGTAAGTCCTTTTGTATGAACTTCGATTCTTTCATAGTGGATTCAGGTTTACCTTGAGAATAGCTAGGTTAAATCCTACCTAGGTTTTTTACCGGTTTGGTTTTCCTGGGTGATCATATCTTTGTGTTATTTATCTTTCCGCTGCTTTATATTTGATATGATTATATGATTGTGCTAACCTAGATTTGCATAATTTGACTAAGTTAATCACTTGGCTAATTAACTAGGTTAATCCAATTGTTGTTTTAAGGGGTCTGAAAACCTAACAAGTGGGATCAGAGCGGGTAGCTCTTCTGTTTTAGATCTTTTGATCTAAGAGCTGTTCCTTGACCCCTGTTGTCATGGATAATTTGAAATGTCTATCTGATCATGTTTCTGCTCATGCTTCTGTTGATTTTATTAATGCCTGTGAAACTCTTCGTAAGGAATTACTGAAATCTATGAAAATTGCTAAGAAATTCAAGGAAGAGTTAAAATTGGCTAATCTTGAAAAAGAGGAATTGATTGTTAGATTAGATGAATCTAATAAAAAGAATGAAATTTTTAGAAATCAAATTTCCTCTCAAGATGAGAAGATGAAAAGCTTGGAACAATAGTTAGTTGAATCTAAAGCTAAAATTGAAAATCTGACAAGTACCAAGCCTTTGATAACAGAAGTGTTTCTGTTTCTGTTTCTCTTAAGCCTAAAACTGAGAAAGTTTATATCCCTCCTTTTAAGAGGAATAATAAGGAAAAGGCTTATTGTGCTAGGTTAGACAAAGGTAAAAGTTCTGATGTAGACACTGAAGTTTCTAAACCTATATCTAAACCTACTGCTTATGTGCAAAAGAAATCTGTTTCTGTGCCTACCTGTCACCTTTGTGGTGTTGTTGGTCATATTAGACCAAATTGTTTTTTGTTGAGGCAAAAACCAAAATCTGAGACTAGATTTGCTGTTAGGAATACTGATGTTCCTAAATTTGTTCCTGTTTGCCACTTTTGTGGTGTCCGTGGTCACATTCGTCCTAATTGTTATAAATTGAAACTTAAGCATTCTATATGTCAATCTAGGATATGTGATGATATTTCTCCTGTCATAAGTCCATATAAATTGTTTCATATGCTTTTAAAAAATTTGAGTTTGTTGGCTTGTGAAAGGAATTTGCAGAATTTTAGTCTTTCTTAGAAGATTGGTGTAATCCCTCAAATACACTCTGCTTCTCATGGATTTTCACCTACAAAGTCGAAGACTCGTGCTATATGGGTGAGAAAAGATCCTTTAAGGTGAGTGTTGCTGACTTGTCCCTGTTTTAATTCTTTCAATTGTTTGTGGACATGTCTTGTTTCTGTTTTTGATTGTTTTGTTTTTTAGTTTTTTTTTTATTATTTAAAAAAAAATAAAAAAAAACATTGAAAATTTTCAAAAAGACAAAAATATTTTATTTTGTGTCTAGTTTTATTTGTTTTGAGGATTACATGAGTTATGATATCTCTCTTGATTTAGAACATGCTTAACATTGTGGTGAAACTTGAATAGCATGTGTTATAAAAGTACTAAGCTTTTTCTGATTTTGTGTGAGTATGTACTAGTTTGTACATGTACTCATAGGTTAATTAAGAAATTGATATTTCTTGTTTGTGTACCATCTATAGCTTAGTTAAGCACTGTCATGCATTGCATTTGCATTGTTTATTTAGCATAATATGTGCTTTTTTGTTTTTGGTCATATAGTTTTTAAAACCAAAAAATTTTTTGTGTTTTGTATTTCACATCTTGGATTTATAATCAAGGATTGGCCATATTATCTTTACATAACAAGTTTATGTATCTTGTTTAGCTTTGATGAGCTTATTTATTGTACTTTACTAGTTTGAGTTTTGTAGTGCATGTTGTGTGAGAAGATGTTTATATTTTTTAATCATTTTGTCTTGATCTTGAAATCACATGCTTTTGATTGTCGGACTTGATCCTTTTGAGAAAGGCATAAATAACCATTTCACCACTGTTTACTAGCCAATCATGAACACCTTAGTGCATATCGTAAGATTTTGTGCTCAAGAAAGTGAAGCACATGCACAAAAAGAACATAAGGTGTAGCCTCGGTATAATTGCTTAATGCTTAAAATCGGTGTGTACTATTAGGCTTGATGCCAAATCACATAATTAAAATTGGTGTGTACAATATGAGGCAAATCAAGAAACTTACATAATTGCAAGCTTTTATTCTAGAAGATGTGGAAGTTATATGATGTAACTCTTTTGGTGATAGTCTCTTTCAAATTCCTTGTGATGAATTTTGTAGACTTTGTGTTTGATTACTATTCACATATCACCTCCCTTGTATCTCAAGATTTTGCTAGTTGCACACACTACACAAGTTACTCTTTGTTAAACTTGGTACATTATATTGTGTGTGATCTTGTTGTGGCCATCCAAAATTAAAAGTTCTTTGATCTTAATGCGAAATGTGTTTAAAGTTTGAGAAATTGAATTTTCTAGGGCTTGAAATTTACCCCAATTGGGGATTTTGTTCATATTGGGTTCAATTGACGCAATTGGCTTGTTGAATTGATGTAATTGATCATTATATTGTGTATTCTAACTTGTGTGATGATCAATTGGTCAAATTTCTCCTAAAATCTTAACAAGTGGTTTTTAAATTTTGGGGTTTTTGTTAGAAACTCTATGCTCAAGTCAAATTTTGTGAAATTGAACGTAGTTTTACTGCATTAGAACATGCATCATAACATATTTTTTCATGCATTATTTGTGTTTAGGATTCGCATGCATTGCATTGATTTTTGTATCCATCTTGCAGTTTTGCAGTCATATCTCTCATTGTTTTCACACATAGCATGCATACACTTTGCTACATTGGGTACTCAACTTGATCAAAAAATTGATTGATTAATTTTTGAGCTATGTACTTTCTAGTATATGTTTTTTTTTTTTTTTTTTTTTTTTTTTTTTTTTTTTTGTGAATTGCATAAAATATTTTTCTTAAGAGATATGATGGATAATCAATGTGCAAATATTTTCTCTACTCATGCAACTGTTTATGGGTCACATAGTGTCATGTTTGCATTTATTGAAAGAGAGAATATTTTTTCTTCATGTGTATCCCCAACTTAGTTTTTTTTTTTTAACTTTGGTTTGTGTGTTTTTTATTTTCCCCACCTCCTTTATTTTTCCCAAAACTTGTTTTGTTTTTCCTATTTTTATAGGGCGAGAAATTTTTTTTAACCTTTGTGGTTCTTAAGGGGAGTTGTTGCTCTTCATAGGGGGAGCTGTCTCTATGTTCTCTTACTCTGTTGTGTATGTGTTTTGTCTACCTTCGGATTAGGTAGTCTTTGTTAATACGTGACAAAAAGCGGGAGACATAGATGACTTGTTTGTTTTGTTTAGGGGGAGAATATAAAAACTTTTTGATGTATCTAACTTAGGGGGAGAGTTAGAATTTATTTTTATATTCTGTTGCATATTTGTTGCTTTACTTGTATTATTTCCACACATGCGTTTATGCGTTTTGTTTAGTCTTTCAGGAAATATACAGGTTGATTCAATTGAGCTGCCGTCTACACTTGCAACAGATGGATAGTGGTTAGGTTGGATTATTTTGTAATGGGCATTATTTGTGTAAAGGGCTTTTACATGTAATTTTGAGTTTTGTGCTTGTGTTTTGTCACGAATTGCCAAAGGGGGAGATTGTTAGGCTCTAAAGACTTAGGAACTAATGTATTTAGAACTCTAATTTGTATTGTTGGCAAATCATGATCAAAACAATTTTAGTCTTGCTTAGACTTGCTCAAAGTGTATTTTTATGTAAAGTTGGAATCGAGTGGCTGCAGAAGTATTAGTGACTTTCTGTCTGGCTCAATTGATCGAAGCTTAGGCTCGATCGATCGAATCTCGGGCAGAACTTTTTTTCTGCAGAATTTCCAACTCAGCCCAAGCCCATTAAGGATTAGGGTTTCAGATCTACTTTTCCCACTATATAAAGGAAACCCTAGCCACGTTTTTAGAGAAGTTCTAGTTGCTCATATTTTCTGTTTTGTGTAAATCTTTTGTGAGATCTAGAGGAACTTTCCTTTACACAAAGCTTAGAATTTTCAAGGTAGAGTTTACTTCAACATCTTGATGATCAACTAAGTTGCTGCCATTGGAGCTTAAAGAAAAACAAGCGGAGAGCTTGTATCTTATTGGAGAATCCAAGAAAGAAGGAGTCCGTGGATTTGAAGCTTGCACGTGGTCGTGTCAATAAGTTCTACTAGTGGGTAGCATTAGGAAGTCAAGCAGGGAGCTTGTAAGTCCTTTTGTATGAACTTCGATTCTTTCATAATGGATTCAGGTTTACCTTGAGGATAGTTAGGTTAAATCCTACTCAGGTTTTTTACCGGTTTGGTTTTCTTGGGTGATCATATCTTTGTGTTATTTATCTTTCCGCTGCTTTATATTTGATATGATTATATGATTGTATTAACCTAGATTTGCATAATTTGACTAAGTTAATCACTTGGCTAATTAACTAGGTTAATCCAATTATTATTTTAAGGGGTCTAAAAATCTAACAAGTAACCCTATCCCAGCGCTTTTGAGCTTACTATACTAGCGTTTTTGAAAAGTGCGGCTATAGGCCTCGTATTGCAGTGTTTTGTAAAGCGTCGGTTTTGAATTGCCGTAATAGGATTTCCTGTACCAGCATTTTCAAAAAGCGCTGGTACAGGCTTATTTATTGCGGCGGTTTGTAAAAACGCTGGGACAGGTCGATTTTTTTGTAGTGTTAGATCTATCTTTTCCTTGTATTGTTGTTTACATCTATGTGCTTACATGTTTGATATCACATTTTTGGCCATGCCTAGCTTAGATCTACATGTTTACATGCATGTTTCTATGCCTATATGTCTAGATCTATGTTTTCACATGGTTGCATGCTTAGGTCTTCTTCTCTATATGCTCTATGCTATTTCCCAAGTTAGATCAATATGCTTGTGTGCGTCTTGCCATGTTTATATGTTTTGGTCTCAGCTTTGTTTGTCATGCCATGTGCTATTGTAGACATTTTGTTCCTTTTATTGCATTTTCTTGTGTTTTGGTCTATTGGTTTGGATCCGATCTAGACCCTATGGTCTTTGTCATCGTCCATACACCAAGGCCCACATCAAAGGATTTGGATCATCCTATTTGCACGTCTATGCTTGCTTGCTTCTCTTCTTTATGCTTGTGCTAGCCTCTCTTGTTCTAGGCTTTACCGTGCTTGATGCCCGTCGTGGGCTTGATGTTGTTTGCTTACATCCAGCACCCATGAGGCCTTGTTTGGATGTGACCATTTGGGAAGCATCTCCGGATGCCGGGTTTCTTCATACATACCCTCCCCTTTTCGCTCTGTGTGATGCTATGCTTACCATGTTTGTTCGCACCACCCATCGGCATTCTATGCATCTTTACATGCTTGCATTTTTTCCTCCCATTGCTTGTCTGCTGGTTGCCTATCTTTACCTTTGCATGTACACACATGGAACCAGGACACGTGGAGCTAGGGCACGGTCTCCCAGAAGCAAGCAAAAAGAGCGAGGATGTGAGCATGTGGATATAAGCCAAGCAGCTATGTTTAGTAGATTTAAGGGTCTAGCCTCTCCCATTTGGTTATGTACTATTTTAAACCCCCTTCCTTCCTCCCTCCTTTCTCTTTTAGATGATTTGTATTAGGTATATCATACCATGTACCATTCATCCTCATCTTTAGAGTATGACAACCCCTATTTACTTTCCTTTACCTATATTTTAGGCCATGCTCTGAGGATGTAGGCATTTACTTTCCTACTCTGTGTGCTTGCATTGTGCATGATGTATGTATATATATACCTACTCACCCCTTTTGGTGTGATTGTCAATGTCCATGTCACCTAAGGCAAAGCGATGCCTAATTTCTGCCGCAACAGTAAGGTGACATGTTGCCGGATTTTCGCCATGGAAAATTGGAACTTTGCCCGAATGCCTTAGTGAAGCATAGATTTGGACCACACCCATTCAAAAGCAAACCTCAAAGCCCCCATGCATGCAAAGCATTGAAAGCCAATGCCAAAATCATGTTTTTTATTGCCAATCTCCAAAAATTAAGGTTTTATCAAAATAAAGGACTGTCCTTGGACAAGTGTTGTAGGGTGCCTAACACCTTCCCTACACATAACCAAACTTCCAGACTCAAGAATCAAGGTTTTTAACCATCCACCTTAGATTAGGAAAAATCCAATGATTGGTGGTGACTTCACTTACCTTTGGTATTCACCTAAAATTTGGCTAAGATTCCTGCCACACCTCCAAAGGTAGACCTACATTCCTCCCCTGAGAGAGAGAGAGCACCTGAAGCACCGCGCGAGACTCCTAGAGTCAAACCACACAATTATCGAAAGGGGCCTCAAACGGGCCCTATGCGAGTGGGAGCGTCGCCACAGCGAGTGGTTGAACGAAGGCTTGGCGGTTTTATAACTGTTCCAGGCCCGGGCGTCGACAGTGGGCATTAATAAAAGTATTCAATTATTGATACAAAGTTTAGATCTATTAGTTATTAAGGGAAAATACTCAAGAAGTCCCTCTGTCAATAAGAAAGTTGGGTCTCCTATCTTCTCTTAAGCAGTAGAAGTTTTTGTCCCTTCTAAGAAGGAGAGTTTGTCCTCTTGAAGCACACAAGCATGTAGATCCAAGCACAAACAAGCATGGCAAGAAGCACACAAGCCTGTAGATCTAAGCACAAACAAGGTATTTAGACATATCCTAGCCCAAGAAGGCTAGGCCAACAACATCAAAGCCATAAAACATATTAGAAAGTAAGTAAACATGCTAGGAAAACTATAAAACATGCTAGGAAGCAAGATAAAGTAAGTGATATACTAGGAAAAAAAAAACATGTTAAAAAGTGAGATAAAGCAATAAAAGGGATAGGAAAATAAATGGATGTACTTAGTGCTAAAATGCTACATTTACACCCCTAAACCTCAAATCCAAGGCACCACGACCAAAGAGAGGAAGATGAGAGCAAGAAAACTACCTCTTGATTGATGGAAGAAATGAGAAATCAAAGGTTTTTTTTTTTATTTTCCTGTGTTTTCGAGAGGATTTAAAGAGAAAGAGAAAGAGAATCGGCACAAAAAAAGCTCCAAAATGCCCAAAATTTGATTTTTTTTTTTTTTTAATTTAGAGGGTCAGGGGGTTTTTTTATTTAAAATGTGACCCTTTGGCTTCCAAAAGCCCTTTAGGGGCCACCAGCTAGCTCCGGCGGCCCTTTAGGGTGCACTGGGCTAGTTGCTGACATTAGTAATCTCGTCCTTTTCCGAGTTTTGGCTTCAATCGCACATTTTAAAGCCTTCCCAGACACCAATTGAGCTAATCTTAGTGTCTTTGGAAAGGTATTCACTTTTAGTTTCTATAAAACTTAACAAAATAAAAATCCAGCGGTTGGATCAAAAGTTATGGCCTCAGGAAGTAGGCTGACGCACTTAGCACGATTTCGAGATATCTTAACCATTTTAACTCTGATTTCAAACCATTAATAGTTGTTAGAAAGGGAATTCAATAATCTTTGCAATGGCATTGGTTGCAACCCGTTTTGACGGACGGATCAAAATTAAGGTTTCTGGTGCCCTAGAAAGTCAATCTTGGGTCAAACTTAGTCAAAGTTGACGAAAATCTTCGAATAGCTTAGGATTGATGTAAAAACATGAAAAAAGTAGTTTCAAGGTGATTCTGACCAACTTTTACTTTTTCGTCAACCTAGAGTTGACGAAGGACATTTTGGTTAATTTGATCTAAAATGTCATTTCAAGTAAGCCGATGCCCGAATGGGTTATGCCACATCACTCTAGATGTTCCCGTGGTCCCCATGTGAAAATTTGACATTTTTTGAATTTTCAGGGTTTGGCATGCAAACCGATGGTGGAAAAAATATGGTGTCTACAACTGCTTCTTATTTATCTAACATCTCGATTGCAATGAGAGGTGTTGGATAAAGAATGTGATTTTCACATTTTGTCACCCCAAATTACATGCAAAAAATTGCACTGTTTATGGGCGAAAACCAGTCTTACCCTGATATTGTGGAGCTACTGTAGAGGGTCTGATCATCTTTGGCTCTTTTCTTCTCAAACTAGCATTCTTTGGCATTGAGAAAATTCTCCCCCCTTTTTGGCTTTTCATTACCTCCTGTAAAAATGTTAGTAACAATGCAACTAGGAAATAATGCTAGATCCTGTTATTACTTTTACATTTTTGGCACTTATATTTATATATATATATATATATATATATATATATATATATATTTTGTGCTTTTATCATTTATGCCATGATGATGCTAGAACATATTTTTGTTCACGCGCATAGGTAGTTATGTAAACATAAACATACTTGCATGTTTTCACATGTGCATGCATGCACATAAATGTACATTTATACATAAGCACATGAAACACGTACACGTATAGTCAAGTTTACAGACACTCATATGCGCGGGGAGATTTTTAATTTTAGGCAACACAAATAAACATTTGAATGCGGGATGCTATGAAAACATGGTTAAAAACTATGAGAAATTGTAGACAAAACATTAAAAAAAAAAAAATGCTATGCATGATAAAACAAAACATTTGGAAGACTTAAAACGTGATGATTGAAACAATTTTGATTTAAAGGGGAAATTCTAAGATGAGAGTAGTTTTGAAAATGTGGGGTTAAACAAGCACCATCAAATCAAATCCCGAGGGAGAAATTTTAGGTAAACATGATATTTTGATAAAAACCAGGATTAAACGAACACTGTTGAATCAAACCTTGAGGAAGATATTTTGGGAAAATATGATATTGTGATAAAAACCAGGATTAAATGAATAGTATCGAACCAAACCATAAGGGAGATATTTTTTAAGAATAGGATATTTTGATAAAGACCAAGATTAAATGAACATTGTTGAATCAAACCCCGAGGGAGATATTTCAAGAAAAATAGGATATTTTGATAAAAACCAGGGCTAAACGAACATTGATGAAGCAAACCCAAAGGAAGATATTTTGGGAAAACATGATATTTTGATAGAAACCAGGATTAAACAAACACTTTCAAATCAAACCCCATGGAAGACACTTTGGGAAACATGATATTTTGACAAAAACCATGATTAAACGAATGTTGCTAAATCAAACCCTGAGGAAGACATTTTTGGAAAATCGATATTTAGATAAAAATCAAGATTATACGGATTCTATCAAATCAAACCCTAAGAAAAATATTTTGGGAAAACATGATATTTTGAGAAAAACCAGGATTAAACGAACACTGTTGAATCAAACCCTAAGGAAGATATTTTGGGAAAACATGATATTTTTAGAAAAACCAGGATTAAATCAACACTGTCGAATCAAACCTTGAGGGAGATATTTTAGGAAAACACAATATTTTGATAAAAACCAATCTTAAACGAACACTGTTGAATCAAAACCTGAGGGAGACATTTTGGGAAAACACAATATTTTGATGAAAACCAGGATTAAACAAATGTTGTTGAATGAAACCCTAAGGAAGACATTTTGGGAAAACCAATATTTTGATAAAAACCAGGATTAAATGAATTTTGTCGAATCAGAACTTGAGAGACATATTTTGGGAAAGCATGATTTTTTTATAAAAACCCGGGTTGAACAAACGTAGTCGAATCAAATCCTGAAGGAGATAGAGATAGAGGAGTTCCTACACCATGGAGGTGTTGAAAAGGGTTCCTACAACGTGGAAGTGTGGAAAAGATCCTACACCATGGAAGCAAGGAGAGTTGTACTAAGCGTGTTAGGGTGCATCAAGTACCATAAAAGATTCTTGTGTCGTGGAAGCGTGGAGAGGTTCCTACACTGTGGAAGTGTGGAAAAAGGTTCCTATTCTGTGGAAGTGTGGAAAAGATCCTACACTATGGAAGCGAGGAGAGTTGTATTAAGTGTGGTAGGGTGCATCAAGTACCATAAAAGATTCCTACACCGTGGAAGCATGGAGAGGTTCCTACACTGTGGAAGTGTGGAAAAAGATTCCTACATCGTGGAAGTGTGGAAAAGATCCTAAACCGTAGAAGTGAGGAAGGTTGTACTGGGCGTGTTAGGGTGCGTTAAGTACCATGAAAGATTCCTACGCCGTGGAAGCGTGGAAAGTTTCCTACACCGTGGAAGTGTGGAAAAAGATTCCTACATCGTGGAAGTGTGAAAAAGATTCTACACCATGGAAGTGAGGGGTTGTAATGGGCATGTTAAGGTGTGTTAAGTACCATGAAAGATTCCTATGCCATGGAAGCGCGGAAAATGTTCCTACACTGTGGATGTGTGGAGGAGTTTCATCAAGAGAAACACATCCAAAGACTATTAGAAGGTAAGGGAGGTTTCAACAAAAGAAACGAGTCTAAAGACTACCCAAAGGTGAAAGTGTTTTAACAAGAGAAATGAGTCAAAAGACTATGTGGGCGCAACTGGGGGGGGGGGGGGGGGGGGGAGGGGAGTACACCTCGACTAAGTGGACTGGGGCAGAGAAGGAAAATGGAGTCACCACCTAAATACGGTCTAGGAACCATAAATATAGTACCCTTCATGGAAGGATTGATCTACTACCAGAGCACGTGTCCAGAGTTTAGGTATGGGGATGGGAAGGTGTTAGGCACTCAACCCCACCCGACCCATGGGTCGACTTCCACTCATTGTATCTTACATCTTAATCTTATTAAACACACATTCAACATTTATCATTCTAGACTCACACACACACACACACATACACACTAGCATACATCTTGCAAACAACATGGCATCATATCATCCCAAACCCTAGCATACATCTATAATACATCGCATTCCAAGGAAGAAACATAGACATAGTAGCAATCAAACAGAACATATTATCATATCCAAGGCATGGCATATAAACTTGTGTATTCATATTCATCAACACTTACATCATATTCATCAAGACAAAACATGATCATATCCACCAAGACAAAACAAGATCATATCCATAAACAAATGCATGTTCATGTGAATGCATGCCTTACCTCTCCGCATCTCAGCACCTATACATCAATGCATGGACATGTTATGTGCATGTTAATGGAAAAACAACAGGTTAAAACCCTAAACTAGCATACAAAGAACAAACAAAGCAAACAAACATGTAGGCAGGGACTCATAAGCATAAAACAAAATAAGGCAGAGGCATATTATATATGTAAAATAAAGAAGCAGAAGCAAAAAGGTTCAAATTAGGGTTTCTGGGCATGAGTATGCATGTGCATATATAGGGCCTACGTGTGCAACCTAGTTGTATGTGTCCGCATACTTTGAGTATGTGTATGCATGCAGTAAGCATGCGTTCGCATACACACCTTAAACCCTAACTTAGAAAAACAATAACACAACTAAATAGAAACTTTAAATCTAGCAACTTAGCAAGCTTAAAAATAGAAGAGGAACGTAAAACTAAACTAAACAAGCATGTTATAACACAAACAAACAAGAAAAACAAAAAAAGAAGATCAAAACAAGGAAAAGAAAAATAAAAGGGACTAGGACACTATTATACCTCAAAACAGAAAGCTTCTTCACTTGATTTTGACCATGCTTCTCAGTCAATCTATTCACAATCAAACAAAGAAGTGATTAGTAAACTTGAACTCGAAGATTAAGGCCAGAAAAAGGCCTCAATCAAAAAAATATTGACTTAAGGATGTTTTGTGAAAACTCCCTCTCTGATTCATTATTTCTAGTGAATCTTATGTTTTCCCTTATGATTTTCAGTGTGTTTTGAAAAGGTACCATGTATGGCTTTTTATAGTCAGAAAATGGGGTTTGGAATGGCTCCCAGACGATGTGAGATTCATTCCAAACCAAGTTTAAAATGCAGAAAAATTGCCTTTCGTAGTTTCTAGAACCCTAGCATGTGCACACATGCTCGTGAACACGTACACATGCATGAAGCATGCACACACAGGTTTGGAGCATGCATGTGCATACGCATGTATGCATATGCATACCCTAGGGTTTTCGTGGCCTTTCTTTTCCAAAAATAGCTTATTTACTTCATAAAAAAGTTATACTTTCTAAAAACACTTTCCTCAAGTAAATTTTAATTTGATCGGGTCCTAAACCAACCTTGGGCTTTAGAATTCCAAAATCATTGGTGAAGTGAGGCCCAAGTTGTAAGGGGTACAAAATGCGGTGTCTACAGATGCCCCTCTTTTAATTCATGAGCTTCGCTAATGGAATCAAAAGAATAAGAGAGAAAATATTTTGTTTTGACGTATAGCTCGGGCCTAACCCACGCATATAACAAATAACATGCATACATGGGGCAGGGTGCAATTTTGTAGAGTTGAGGGGGATTCATATGTCTGAAGTCCCACCTTTGTTACTCGGGAAATAAGCAACGATAGGTTCACTATCCCAAAACTTGTTTTGCCAATTGCAAGCAAAAGGTGAGTGACTCACTATCCTAGAGTCACTAAAAAAAAAAAAAGAAAAATAAACATAGCCAACGACCTTAACCATCAACCAAACAAACAAAATGCTCTTATGAGCTTAAAAGGATATATATATATCTATGATGTCCATTTGGGGCTCAAACTTCTCCAGGTGGCTTGCACCTTTAGATAATACTTGTCTTTTGTCTCCATCTCTACCTCCTCTATTTTGGTGAGGCTTTTGCCTCTGGGTGACTTTTGTCTCTATCTTTATCTCTATCTCTTCTATTGTGCCTGCATATTCAATTCCCTCGAGATATGTGTACGAGTTTTGCACTCCTCTTTTTTGACCTGTATGGGGCCTTTGCCTGCATATTCAATTCCCATAGGATATGTGCACAAGTGGCCTTGGTAGTTCTAACTCATGAGGAAGTCCTTGGAGTAAGATCCACTAGGGAGAATAACTTATTGATGAGTGTGTTAGTGGCCCACAAGAGAGCCTTTTTGGAAATTTTGATCTACAAGGAAGTATCTGATGGTGTGTAGTCCATTAGGGAAAATTCTCTGCTTCTCCTTCATGACACACTAGGGAACTGGGGTAGCTTGTGTTGATTCTACTCACGAGGGAGTTTCCTCAACTCTCTGGGGAAATTATTTTCTTTACAACCCTTAAGGGAGTTTTCCTTATGCCTTGGACTCGTAGGGGAGTCCTCCATGATACTTGGGAAAAAATTGTTTATTCTATAACTTATTAAGGATTTAGTTAATAGCTTTAACTCACGAAGGATTCTGATTTCCAATCCGCTGAGGTATGTTCTTAATCCTTTCAATCCATTGGAGATGCTTTGAGAGTCCTTGTGTCTTCTACCTTATTGAGGGCATTCCTGTCATTTTTTGATTAATTTTTGAACTTTTCTTTGCATTTTCCCCCTTCTGGGAGTCCACTAGGGATATTCTAATTTTTTTTTTTTTTTACTAAACTACATGTAGTTTAGTGGGTGGCCTAAACTACATGTGGTTTAGTCATTAGACCTTCCAGCTTCTTCATTTTTCCCCAACGGTTATTAACCGTTTCTTCTACTTCTTATTGTTCTTTATCTTCTTCAACTCTTCATATTCTCCCTAACTCCTCAACTTCCATTCTCCCTTTACAAAACCCTTTGCCTCTCTATTATTTCTTCATTCCCTTATCATCTCTTTTCTCCTAAACTCTCTCATCCTCTCCAATGGCACCCAAGTCCAAAACCAAGAAAACCTTTTATTTGATTTCTAGTGATGTCATCAATCTCACCCATTGAAATAGGGCTACAAGGCTAACTAAGTCTCCTCCATTGACCTACAAGGCGCAAAATCATCTCTTAGATGGTGCAAGGGCCAAATTAGTAAGTTTTTCAAAAAAAATTTATTTTCAAGTTTTGCTCTGATCTTTCATTTTGTTGTGGGATGGGTTTAGATGAAAATCTAATGCCTTGGGAAGCGTAGGAACATGTTTAGCATGAGTTTTGATAAAAAGATGATAAGAATGTCATAAGGCTCCCACTGTAGTGTTCATGCGTGCGCATGCGTCAGGCATGCATGTGCAACCTATATTCATGCGTGCGTATGCTCCATTCATGCATATGCGTCCATGTTCATCAGTTCATACAAACGTATGGTCCAACATGAGTACGCATGTAAAGACCTACACACGCGTGTGCCGACCTATGTGCGCATGTTAGCATTCAAAAACCATAATTATCATTATTTTGACTCCTTTTCACCTATTTCCTTATCCAACGGCAATTCTCATGTCCTCCTTCCATCTTTTTACAAGTCTTGCCCCTTTTCTCAGGCAAGTGTAGTAGTAGTCATATCTCTTCTTGGTACAAGGCCTTAACTGATGATACAAAGGTCTTAGTGCGTGCAGTCGGTTTCGAGCCCATCCTCTGTTTCCTTTCGAAGAGTTTTGGCAGTGCCATCTTGGTGCAGTCTCTGGCTAAAAGGTGGTGGGACACTACTATACCTTCCACATTGCTAAGAGGGAGATGATAGTTATAGATATCGTATTTTGTCTGCCCTTGATTTAAATCTCGGACCCCATAAATCTCAAAAATATTAACTTTTCTCTAAAAGGTCGTGGAAACATCTAGATTGACGTGGCATAACTTGTTCAGGCACTAAAGCAATCAAAGTGCCATTTTAGGTTTTTAGGTCAAATTGACCAAAATGCCCTAGTCAACCCTGGGTTGATCGAAAGTCGAAATTGGTCAAAATCATCCAAAAATAACATTTTTCATGCTTCTACATCAAACTCGAGCTACTCAGTGAATTTTGTTAACTTTGACCAAGTTTGACTCAGAGTTGACTCTCGAGGGCCTTAGAAACCCTAATTTTGATCCAACTGTTAGGACTAGTTGAAACTAGCATCATTGAAAATATTATTAAATTCCTTTTACAACAAATATTCACAGGTCAAAATCAGAGTCAAAGCAGTTGAAATATCTTGAAAACCGTGCAAGGTGCATCAACTTGCTTCCTGGGGCCATAACGTTTGATTCAACCGTTGGATTTCAAAGTTCTTTAGCTTTCCAGAAACTACAAATCTAGACCATTCGAGGGACACCAAGATCAATCCAATCCAATCTCGGAAAGGCCTCCATCAAGCCGTTACAAGGCAGTGGCCACTAAGTGGCCGTCGGAGCTGAAAGGTCACCTTTTTTCTATAAATACCCCTTGACCCCCCCCCCCCCCTCTCCCCCTCAAATCAAAAAAAGAAGAAAAATTAAGCATTTTGGAGCTGGGATCTGGGAAAATTCTCTCTCTTTTCTATACATTTCTCTCCCAAAAACACATTAAAATATCTTTGATTCCTCTCTTTTCTCAACAATGAAGAGGTAGTGTTCTTGCACTCTTTTTCCTCTCCTTGGTCTTAAGACCTTGGATTTGAGGTTTAAAGGGTGTAGATGTAGCTTTTTTGCTACAATCTGCACCTTTTGCTTTATCTTTCTTCCTAGCATGTTCTATAACTTTCCTAGCATGTCTCCTTGTTTTTTGCCATGTTTTAATGCTTTGATGATGTTGGTCTAGCCTTTTTGGGCTAGGATATGCCTAAATATTGTGTTTGTGCTTAGATCCATCTGCCTAGATTTTTTTTTTCCATGTTCATGCTTAGATCTACTTGTTGGGCTCCTTGCCATGTTTTTGGTCAGATTTTTATTTTTGTGTGCTCCTTGCCATGTTCATGTGTCTAGATCTACATGTTGGTTATTATGCATGTGCTTCTAAAGCCTTTCTATCTCTTGTTATCTCCTTTTTCTTGTGTTTTGGCCCTTTTGGTAAGGTGTAGATCTCGATCTTGTGGTCTAGGCCTACATCCATACACCTAAGCCTATATCAAAGGGTTTAGATCATTTCCTTTCTGCATGTTTATATTTGTTTGCTTGCTTCTATGCTTTATCTCCATGTTTGCCTGTCTAGATCTAGGCTTTACCATGGTTTGTGGCCCCTGTGGGCTTGTGCTTGTCAGTTTTTAGGGCCACTTGCTTATGTGGTTACATCCATCCCTCCTAGGGCTTGTTTGGATGTAACCACTTGTTGGTGTGCTCGATACATGTTGTTCTCCACTCCGTGCGACGTTGATATGCTTGCCTTGCTTGCTTTGCACACCCGTTTGGCTTTCTTTGTATGCTTGCCTACATGTTCATGCATGTGATGGAATTAAAGATGAACGCAGCGGAAAAAATACGTTTTAAACGGATCTACTTCATTCGATATTGATAACAAGCACTAAGTAAATTTCAGAATTTGAGAACAAGAGATCATACCTTGAAGCGGTGAATTTCAAAACAAAGATTGAAGCACTTGGGAATACTTTTAATCTTCACTCCAATTCCACTAACGCCCAAGATGTGTGGTCTCTCAATTGGTAACAAAGGGATGATTTGAGAGTGACAAACACTCACATACACACCATTTCACAATGATGTTTCTTACTTATAAAATTCTGAACATTTTCCCTTTGTATCTAACCAATTATATAATTGGGCTGGCCTTTTGGACCTTACCAATTGGGCTTAAATGTGTGGCTTGGAGTAGGACCAAAAAGGATCAATAAGACACTAACTCCAATGGGCCTTGGGCTTTTCAATCAACTCTTAACAAGTCCAAAGTTACCATTAACTATATTCAATACCACTTTATAAATATAGTTGCACTCTAGGTCTTATCTATAAATTATATCCCAAGACTTTATTATACATGCAACCCCTTCATAAAATATTTGTAGTAATACAAAGTCATTAATGTAGACTGTCGCTTTGTAAATTACTACATCTTAATCCTTGAGTACTCGGTTTAATCCTTTAAGTTATTCATCATATATTTATGAAATCTAATTTCATAAATATATATACTTTAGTAACTACTTACTAAAGTGGTTAGGCCTAAGTCTCTGAATAACAAACCCATTAAATTTATCTCAAGAGAATATTTTATATCTCCGTCAAGAGACTATGAATTCCATCTTGAGAATATATGTTCCATCAACACTAAATGTGGCTGCCCAACATACTGAGGTTTTAACCATTACTTTAGATCTCACTCTTGATATATCAAAGCAACCTACACCTTATGATCAAGTCCATTATTCTCTCAGGATTAAGAGTTCATGCAATTGTAAGTCGTGAGATTTATTATTCATTTGACAATCTTTAGGAGAATAATAAATCTCACAGTGGTCTAGTTCAATATGTCTTAACTCTTAAAACATATTAACACATCAACTAGAACTCTCCACTTCCATGATCAAGACAAATCATCGTAGTTGGTATGTTATAGTCTTCGCAGATGAAATGCCCAATTTCATCACCGATTACAAACTATAATTCTGAGTTTACAAAGAACTTGTGATTTATATCTTCTGTGACTTTTCACATAAATCACATACTATGCATCTCATGGACTATATGATAATGTCCGAATATTCATGTTACCATTATTTCAGATAATAATAAAACAAATTTATTAAACATAATATTAAGTCATACATAATGTCAAACACAATGTCACACTTAATATCATACATAGCATCATACAATAGGATTTAAGGGCACTAATCCTAACAGCATGAGTCTGTGTGTTGTTCATATTCTAATCCAATGGAACTCTGGACACTCAATCCAAACCTACATTTGTCCTCCTAAAACACCATCTTTTGTTTGATAACATGTTTGTTTGCCCCCCATTTGACACCTTTTGATAGCTTTTAGCAAGCTTTCCTCCTACTTGTTCCTTTGCTTGTTTGATGGTTGTTTCTTTTGTCATTGCATGGAGCATGGACACTTGGAGCAAGGGTGCAACCCCCTAAGCACAAGCAAAAGGGCAAGGATGCAAGGAAGAAAATGCAAGCTCATGAAGGGCAAGGTTCAGTAGATTAGGTGGCCTAGCCCCTCTTGAGTGGTTTTCTCCTTCTCTCTCTTTTTAAGCCTCTTCTCTAGAGCATATATTAGGGTTCCCCCTCTCCTTGTACCCTTTACTTTTCTTGCTCTTTGCTTGGTCTGTGTTCCTTGGGTATGACAATGTCTATTTTATTTTCCAACTCTACGTGATAGCATTGTGCATGATGATAATGATGATGATGATGATATATATATATATATATATATATGTCTGCGTGTGTATGGGTGATCGTGCACTTTGTATGATGGACTCCCATGGCTACGTGAGTGACCCTCTTTAGCCATGAGTGCTCTGGACCTGGTGACATGAGCATGCGCTCAAGGTGATTGCTATAGGTGCATATTTGTGTCATACTATGTGCATAGTCACCACGGTGTGACTGTCTCGATCCATGTCACCAAGCAACATCAGTTTCCTCGTGTATGTGTCACATATCAACGTGCTTAATGCTTTGAAGGACTTTGGCTTGTCCTAGCACCAGCATGTTGGCACGCACCAAATACATAGGCGTGAAACCCTCTCGGTGCGCCATAGCACACCAAACGCGAAGCTTTGTTGGATTTTTGCCGTGAAAATAGGGCATCCCCACTGTTGTATTCTCACGTTAAAAGCATGGTGAGAATAGCACTTTGAATGCTATGAAGCATTTGAGGTGAAGCGCTGCCGGATTTCTGCCACAAAAATAAGGCGAAATGCTGCTGGATTTTTGCTGTGGAAATTTGGCAACGATTCCAAACACACTTGGAAAGCATCAATCGGGACCACACCCTTCCCGAATCCAAATCTTAAAGCCCAATTCACTTAAAGTCCAGAAAGTTAATGCTAATAGCTCGTTTTAAACTGCCAATGTTCAAAAATTATGATTTTACCAAAACAAAGGACTGTCTACTAATAGGCGTTGTGGAGTGCCTAACACCTTCCCCACACGTAACCAGACTTTCGAACTCAAGAATCTAGATTTTTTTCCCATCCACATTAGATTAGGAAAAATGACATTTTTCTTAGCCTAGGATCAGTAATAAAATCAAATAAAGTCAGGTGATCAATCACACCTTAGAAAAACCCAATGATTGGTGGAAACTTCACTTACCCTTGGTAATTTCCTTGAAATCGACTCATATTCCAGTCACAAACCCGAGGTATGACATTCCTCACACACAAAAGAGAAAGTGGGCAATCGTCGCCGCAATAGATGGCCAAGCAACCACAAGGCATCGACAGATTGGCAATTCCATTGGGGACACTTAAAGAGTTTAGACTTTAGAGCTTTTGATAAGATCCTAATCTTTGGACATTGGCTTTCAAAAACATTAAAATTGGCATTAGCCTCCTAGGCTTTCCTTTTGAAAAATGTTTTACTATATCCTAGTAAACTATTTTCAAAACTCAGAAATATTTTCCAAAAATTTTTTTTAAATGGTTTTCCAAAAACCGGCTCTGAGGTATTTTTATATGTGTGAAGCTTTACTACTTTCCTTAAGCATGCTTTACAGCCTTCCTTCACATGTACGAACCAAGGGTACTAAGATTTAATTTCTACTACACCTTTATTTGTGCATATATCTGTTGTGCTTGGAAAGTCTTTCCCCTTTCATTTTAATGTGTATGACATCACCCCACATTGAGTCGAACCCAGGCTTAACGTTGAAGGCAATAGCTAGATGTGTAGTCTAGTTAGTTACTAAGCACCAATTTGTAGGCACTTCTGGGTCCATGGGTGGACAGGAGTAGCTAAAAAACCCCCCATTGATTCGCTTTATCGCACAACTTCTATGAAGGGAATGATTAGACGATCAAGGTCCCCCCTAAGAATAGGACCAACTTACTAGTTAAGCTGTGTCTCATATGGTTGGCCTAGACTAAGTCAAAACCGGTAAAGACTAGGAAGAGCCTAATCTGAGTGAACATCCCAACCTAAGGTAGGATATCCTTCATAGGATTTTTTTCAAAATGAGTTAAGGGGAAATTGTCCAGTTTCCGTTTGTTGGTTTGCCCTTTTACTTGCATCAAAGAGTTGTGCTCTACTCTGGGTTCTATCCATCCTGTTTACACAGCATCTGTGACTAATCCTTAGGAAAAAGCATCTCCATTGCTTACACATTAGATCATACCCAATCCTTAAAGGTTTCCAACTCTACAAGGGCATGCATGCATACACTATTGGCTCTATCATGTAAATGTTTACAGATAAAATTTGTGGCAAGTAGCCAAAATTTTGCACCAAGGAGGACATTGCCAAGAGTCCAAGATCTTCTCTGAGAAGGCAAGGCCATCCAAAATGAAGTCTCTTCATTTTAAATTTGAATTTTCTTATATTGAAAAAGGCCCACTGTTGGAGCCATTGTCTATAGCCCATGATTTGGGGGCATTATAAAGAGCCAAAATTTTGTAAAAGCAATGCTTTCCTTGTAATAAAAAGAGAAGGGTCCATCCCGCAATTTCAATCATGATATGAAAGTTTTGATTACTTGCTAAGCTTATGTTTTAATTCTAAATCACTATAGAAACTCACCATGATAAAATAAAAAATAAAATAAAATAAATAAAAAACCCGCTTAAGGGTTTAAGCCAATATTTTCAAAAATGATAGGTGCATGTTAAATAAGCAAGAACCTAAACTAACTACATGTTTGTTTTGTGTTTCCACATTGTCAAATTTTCAAATGTACCCCATTCCTTTCCCATCCCAATCTTTTCCTTTCCAGGATTATGAAGAGAAAAGATTGCTCAAAAGAAACAGTCCAAGTTACCATCACAACGTGTGTGAAGCCTAGAGACTCCAATATAGGAACCTAGTGACTCCAATATTTGTGAAGCCTAGAGACGGTCCACCTCTACTCAATTTTGATCCATCTAAGAAATGTAAGCACCAATTCAAGGTCAAAGGGCATACCTTGGAAGAGTGTGTGCAGTTGAGATACTGAATCCAAGATCTCATTGACAACAAGCTAATATAGTTCGACAACATGGCCGGGCCGAATGTCATCACTAATCCGTTGCCTTTTCATCCGAAAGGGAATGTGAATGCTATTTGTATAGTGAAGGAAAGGATACTAGATTTCACATCCCCCTCATTCCCTTGGAAAGCCATGTTATGGGCTCTAGCCCAAGAAAGTCACATTATTCTTCAGAATATAGGAACCCTAGGTTTCAACTAGGAAGTCTGCTCATTTTGTCACAGTGGGAACCGACATGCCCTATTCAATTGGGGAGTGCTCATGGCACAAGTTCAGAGTTTAGCCAAGCGTGGCATTATCTAGATCGAAAGAGAGGTCGTACTAAGGAATGATTGCATGGCGGCCAGCCTATGCCCTCCGAGTACTCGAGCAAGAACTAGCCATAACGCTACGTCAATTGGATCAATGAAAGAGTAGGACGAGTACTTACAAGAGCACCTTTGTAATGTTCCTCCAGGGATAAGGATGCCAACTCCAAAGAAGGAACAAACCCTGCCAGCCATTAAGGATTATCACTATGCCATCTCCAAGATTTGTCTAAAAGGGAACTCCTATTGTCCTTGCCATTCAAGGTTTCGATCCTCTAGTTTTGTGAAAGCCTATCCAAGGAATCTTTAGGCTATTGGCCCAAAAGATTTAGAAGGTGCTCTACCCAGCCCAGTTATCTTTGGTCCAAAGATGTTCTCCTTAACGCCAAATTTGTAGACTCAAGAAGACATGGTCATCCATATACAAAAGCTCTTCCCTTACAAAGATAGCCATCATGTCCCATGGAAGTACGATGTGTCTTTGATCTCCACCTAAACTAGAAAGGAAGAGGTTTGCTCAAATAGCTCTTCAAGCCTAGCCGGACTCACCAGGAGTGGTCGATGTTATACTCCTGAGGAACTAGAAAAAAAGGAGGAAAAAGATTGGCAAGAGCATAGCCGAGCCAGTCAAGAATAGGGTCACCATTGCAAAAGCCAAGGAATTCTTGAAAACCATCCAAAAGGTCGATTATAACGTGATTTAGTAGTTGAACAAATCTCCAACTAAGATTTCTATTTTAGCCCTATTGCTATCTTTCTAGGTCCATCATGAGGTTCTATTAAAGGTATTGAAGGAAACACATGTTCCTATTGGTATTACAGAGTCCTCCTTTGAGGGAATGGTATTATTGGTGTTGGCCACCAACCAATTCTTATTTTCAGATGATGAATTGCCTCTAGAAGGAAAATATCATACTTTGGCTATGCATATCATGGTCAAATGTGAAGACCTGATTGTCACATGGGTATTAATCGACAATGGATTAGCCTTGAATGTCTACCCAATGGCCACTCTTGAGTGCCTGAAGGTGGAAATGACTCTTATTAAGCTTAGCACTATAATCATTAGAGCCTTTGATGAAATGCGTCGCAAAGTGCAAGGCAAAATTGCGCTAATGGTTGAGATCAACCCGAGATCCTTCATGGTCAACTTCCAAGTGATTAAAGTGGACTTTCCATAAAATATGCTTTTAGGGAGGCCCTGGTTGCATACAACAGGCGCAGTCACATCTACCCTCAATTAGAGACTCAAGTTCGTCACTAAAAATCAGTTGATCATTATTATGGCTGAAGACCCATGACTATCTTCCAAGAGACCTCTGTCCCCTACATTGATGCTAATGCTTTTCCAAAAGTGTCCTTCCATAGCTTCGAGCTATTTTCCATGATTCACAATGCTTCAAAACTTGAGTCTAGCTGGCCCACAGCAGTTTTGATGGCCGTAAAAGAGATGCTCAAGTTTAGGTATCAATTGGACCAAGGCTTCGGAGCCATAGGACGTGGGAGCCCTCCACTCATTGAACTCTCAGATAATAGAGGAAGATTCAGTTTGGGATACAAACCCACTCATGAAGAACTCTTTCAAGCTTCTAAAGGCAAGAAGATGAAGTAAGCCACTTTAGGGATGCTTATTCCCCATTTCAGGACCACTTTTTTAGCTTCGACCAAGGTCATTAAGCTAGAATTTTTCAAGGAACCAGAAGACAAGGAGCCTGATCTGGCTTGCATTATTCAGCTCTGTCCCGAAGAGTTCTCCGTGAACACTATCACATATTTCGAAGATGATCCGACTTCTACTATCTGACCAGGGATGCTAGGTAAGACAGTAGGCCTTTGGACCATCGACCGCTGCTTTGTGGTTGCACCGGCTAAGTAAGGAGTATTTCATCATTGAGTGATTAGGCCTCCCGATCACCAAGAGGGTTGGAATAGCATATCTAGTTTGTTTTGCTTGCTTATGTCATTTCCTGCTTTATTTGTAGTTCTTGTTCATTTTCCCAGTTTGTTTCCCAGAAACAAGAAAAGAGAGCAATTCCTTTTTTTCATTATCAAGTATGAAGTTTGTATTCCCCTTACCCATAATCCATTAATAAATTTTAGCATATTATTCACGAAAATTCTTGCATCCCCTTTTATTTGCTTTTGTATGAATATGTGTGTGCAAATTATCATATGTTTCTCTATATATGTTCCGCTCTATAGGAATTGTTCTGATTTCCAAATGGGTACATCGTCCCTTCGCCATAACGAGGATGTAGATGATGTAAATGAGACAATAGATTTGGATCACGATGTTGGAGGATTGGAAGAGATCCCAAACTTACCTTGAGACATCTTAGAAGCTCTTAACAAAGAGAGTGAAGGGTCCAAGCCCAATATAGAAGAGACAGACGTGATAAACCTAGCCAACGATGGCGAGAAAGAAAAGCCTGTCAAGATCAGGGTAAACTTTCCCAAAGGCATGAAAGATGAGTTCATAGCTCTGTTGAAGGAATTCAAGGAAATCTTTACTTGGTCTTATCAAGATATGCCAAGACTAGATATCGAGATCATTTTCCACAAGATTCTGGTTAAATTCGAATGCCCCCTAGTGTGGTAGGCTCTCTAAAGGATGAAGTCAGAGATTATCCTGAAAATCAAAGAAGAAGCCTATGTTTGGATTGCACTGAAAATGAAAGTTTTCTTCGTCTAGCATTTTTTGTGTGGGTCCCGTGCACTGTTCATAGGACCCATAAGTACAAATTTCAGCAAATTTTTCTTTAAAACTGGGTCTCATAGCATTATTCACACATTTAAAAATTATTTTGCTATAGTGTTTTCAGTGTTTAGCAATAAACTGTATCCAAACAGACCTGAAGTAGAAAAGTAGTTGAAAGTCGGTTTTCTTACCGCCATAGCCTACTCTAATTGGGTTGCAAACATTGTCCTCATGCGAAAGAAATACAGGAAGGTACACATGTGCATCAATTATAGAGATTTGAATCGAGCCAGCCTGAAGGATAATTTTTCCTTGCCACATATCGATACACTGATTGATAACATTGCAACCAACTTGCTCTTCTCCTTTACGAATGGGTTCTCAGGTTTATAATTAAACCAAGATGGCTAAAGAGGAAAAAGCCAAGACAGCATTCGCCACCCATTAGGGAACGTACACCTACAATGTCATGCCATTGGTCTTGAAGAATGCTGGTGCGACATACCAACGAGCCTTGGTAACCCTATTCCATGATATGAAGCATAAGGAGATCGAAGTCTATGTGGACAATATGATCTCCAAGTCACGTACTCCTAGATATCATTTGATAGGTTTGAGAAAGCTATTCAAGCACCTTGTCAAGTACAGGTTGAGGCTTAACCCTAACAAGTGCGTCTTCAAAGCCAATTCGGGGAAATTGCATGGCTTCATAGTCAGCTGAAGAGGGAAGTGGACCCAGCAAAAGTCCACACTATCAAGGAAATGTAGGCACCAAAACCCAAGAAACAAGTTTAAAGCTTCTTAGGAAGGATCAATTACATAGCTCGCTTCATATCGCAGTTGATCGCCACGTGTGATCCCTTGTTCTACCTCTTGAAGAAGGATACAAAGATAGAATGGATAGATGAGTGCTAAACGGCCTTTGACAGGATTAAGCAGTACTTCTTGAAACCTTATATTTTGGTTCCCCGGCACCGGGATATCCATTGATTCTCTACCTAGCAATGCAAGATAATTCATAGGTTGCATGTTAGGCCAGTTAAATGTACCTGATCAAAAAGAGAAGGCGATTTACTACCTGAGTAAGAAGCTCACCAACTGTGAGATCAATTACATCGCCATTAAGAAGTCATGTTATGCCCTAGCATGGGCCTCTCGTAAGTTGCGGCAGTACATGCTCTACTTCACCACACAGTTAATTTCCCGCATGGACCCCATTATATACATCTTTGAAAAGCCTACTCTCATAGGGAAGATCTCCTATTGGCAAATGTTGCTATCTGAGTTTGATATTGTGTTTGTGGGTGAAAGGCCATCAAGGGCCAAGCCATAGCTGATTACCTAGCGGACCAGCCGTTGAACGATCCAGAATTCTCAGAATCCATCTTCCCAAATGAGGATGTTTTAGAAATAGAGCCAAAACCCAGCAATGTAGAACCATGGCGTTGGAAAATTTATTTTGATGGGGTTGCCAATAGCACAGGAAATGGAGTAGGAGTAGTTCTAGTATTCCCGAAGGGCCAGCAAATCTTAGTTTCACCCAAGCTGAATTTTGATTGCACAAATAATGTCACAATGTATGAGGCGTGCATAGTAGGCCTACAAGTCGCCTTGGAGTTTGGTGCATATGATTTAAGCATCTTTGGAGATTCCATGTTAATCATCACCCAAACAAAGGGAAAGTGGCAAGCCCAAGACACCAAGTTGATTCCGTGTCAAAAATGTGTCAACAACTTAATCCCAAAGTTCCGGAACATTACCTCTGCTTCTTTGCCCCGAGCACACAACCAGTTTGCGAATGGTTTAGCCACCTTGGCTAGCATGGTTAAGTTGGTAGAAAGAGATGAGATGTGATAATTGCACATAAAGGTCCATGGCATGTTGGCCTACTACATGAATATCGAAGCATGCATGAACGTCGAAGCTGAAATTGACAAAAAGCCATGGTACCATGATATCAAGGCTTATATCAAAGATGGTGAATACTCACCCGGGGCCACAGATAGTGAGAAGAAATTCATCAGGCACATGGCATGCCAGTTTTTCTTAAGTAGAGAAGTCCTATACCAAAGGAACCACGACACAACTTTGCTTCAATGCATAGACGCCCCTGAGACTAGCCATTTGATGGAAGAGATACATGAGGGCCTACTTGGAGCCCATGCCAATGAACCCCTGTTGGGGGGAAAGATTATGAAAGCCGACTACTATTGGCTCACCATGGAAAGTGACTACATCAAGCATGTAAGGACGTGCCACCATTGCCAGGTCTATCAAAATAGAAAGAATGTTCCTCCCAAACCCTTACACTCTCTAGCAGCGTCATGGCCTTTTCAAGCCTAGGGAATGGACATCATCAGATATGTGATTTCGAAAACCTTAAATGGGCATGAGTATATCTTGGTGGCCATCAATTACTTCACCAAGTGAGTGGAAGCCACTTCCTACAAAAGCAACACCTAAGTTGTGGTGGCCTGATTCTGGAAACAAAACATCATTTACCGCTACAACATACCAGGAGAGCTTATTACAAATAATGGAAAGAATTCGAATGGTAAAATGATCAAGCAACTTTGCCAAGAATTCAAGATCGAACACCGAAATTTGGTTTCCTACCGTCCCCAGATGAATGGCGCGGTAGAAGAAGCCAATAAAAACATAAAGAAGATCCTAGTTGTTAGGATTAGTGCCCTTAAATCCTATTGAATGATGCTATGTATAATATTAAGTGTGACATTGTGTTTGACATTATGTATGACTTAATATTGTGTTTAATAAATTTGTTTTATTATTATCTGAAATAATGGTAACATGAATATTCGGACATTATCATATAGTCCATGAGATGCATAGTATGTGATTTATATGAAGAGTCACAGAAGATATAAATCACAAGTTCTTTGTAAACTCAGAATTATAGTTCGTAGTCGGTGATGAAATTGGGCATTTCATCTGCGAAGACTATAACATATCAACTACGATGATTTGTCTTGATCATGGAAGTGGTGACTTCTAGTTGATGTGTTAATATGTTTTAAGAGTTAAGACATATTGAACTGGACCGCCATGAGATTTATTATTTGCCTAAGGACTGTTAAATGAATAATAAATCTCATGACTTGTATTTGCATGAACTCTTAATCCTGAGAGAATAATGAACCTGATCATGAGGTGTAGGTTGCTTTGATATATCAGGAGTGAGATCTATATTAATGGTCAAAACCTCAGTATGTTGGGCAGCCACATTAAGTGTTGATGGAACATGTATTCTCAAGATGGAATTCATAGTCTCTTAACGGAGATATAAAATATTCCCTTGAGATAAGTTTAATGGGTTTGTTATTCAGAGAGTTAGGCCTAACCACTTTAGTAAGTAGTTACTAAAGTATATATTTATGGAATAGGATTTCATAAATATATAATGAATAACATTAAAGGATTGAACCTGGTACTCAAGGATAAAGATGTAGTAAATTACAAAGTGGCAGTCTATTTTAATGACTTTGTATTACTACGAATATTTTATGAAGGGGTTGCATGTATAATAAAGTCTTGGGATATAATATATAGATAAGACCTAGAGTGCAACTATATTTATATAGTGGTATTAAATATAGTTAATGGTAACTTTGGACTTGTCAAGAGTTGACAGAAAAGCCCAAGGCCCATTGGAGCTAGTGTCTTATTGGTCCCTTTTGGTCCCACTCCAAGCCACACACTTAAGCCCAATTGGTAAGGCCCAAAAGGCCAGCCCAATTAGATATATTGGTTAGACACAAAGGGAAAAACGTACAGAAAATTATTGGTAAGAAAATCACCATTGTAGTGGTGTGGAAGTGAGTTTTTGGTACTCATTAGTTATCCCTTTGTTACCAATTTGAGAGACCACACATCTTGGGCAATTAGTGGAATTGGAGTGAAGATTAAGAGTATTCCCAAGTGCTTCAATCTTCAGTTTTGTAATTCACCGCTTCAAGGTACGATCTCTTGTTCTCAAATTCTGAAATTTACTTAGTACGTGTTAACAATATTGAATAAAGTAGATCCGTTCAAAACTTATTTTCCGCTGCACTTATCTTTATTTCCATCACTAGTGAAGATGATGGACACCTATAAGGATTGGCACTAATACCTGCCATTTGCCTTGTGTGCCTATCGCACTTCTATTCATACTTCCATGAATGTAACCCCATATTCCTTAGTCTACGACATGGAAGTCGTCCTCCCCGTAGAGGTAGAAATCCCATCTCTCAAAATCTTCTCATAGACAGAGTTGTCAAAAGCTGAATAGGCCTGTTCCCGATATGAGCAATTGAACATAATAGACAAGAAGCGCATGACCGCAATGTTTCGTGGCAGTTGTACCAACGCCGTGGTGAGTGAGCATTTAACAAGAAAGTTAAACCCAGAGTCTTTGAAGAAGGTGACCTAGTCTTGTAAAACTAGAACCAAGCCATGCTTAATCACAAAGGAAAGTTTGCGCCGACCTACGAGGGCTCGTAAGTGGTGAAGAAGGCCTTCTCTAGAGGAGCCTTGATCCTAGCCAACAGGGATGGGCACGACTTTAATATACCTACCAATTCTGATGCTATCATACAATACTTTGCATGAGGGAGCCTCCAAGTGCAACCCCTTTTTCTACATTCCTATGTAAACCAAAAAAACAAACAAACAAACAAACAAAAACAAAGAAAGAAGCAAAAAATATGAAAAGGTAGATTGAAAACGCAAAAGGCGGTCTACATAAAAGGAGAGCAAAAGAAAGAGTATGAGGGAGCCTGCTGGATTGAAAACTCGAAAAGGTAGTCTAGGTAAAAATTAAGGCAATAAAAAAATGTCAGTTAAACTACGTGATGACCCAATCCTTCCCCGTGGAGGTACGTAGGCAGCCAACTCTGGCCCAGTTACATTTTAGAAGAAAAATCAGTCAATTGAATTCACTTGGGCTTATGATCAAGATCAAGGAAAGGAAGGATGGAGCCCCTTGGGTTACTCTATGTTTGCAACGTGCATGGCCCACAGTGGTTTGTTCAAAGATTTTATGGCACCCACCAATTGAAAATGTACCCCAATGGGAATAGGAAAGATTCGTCTAGAACAAGATGTATCCTTTGGAACCTAAGATATTGATATTCATAGACTTACATTTACCATTTTAATTGTATGATCTTGCACTTTCAAAGCATTTGCGCACATATTCATTATACATGCCGGTTTGTGCCTTTCTAATCCTTTCACGCATTCATCATGATGCATCCAAACACAAATCTCATAAACGTAAATCAATATATGCATAAACATCTTTATTTCCACCTTCTTTCTATTTTTAAGCATGCCTTACAAACTAGACTATGCTTTAAAAACCCAAAAGTGGAAGGCCGTATGCAATTTCCTAGTAATTTACGATGGACCTTTCCATACATAGTGGAATACTAACTACATAGCTCATATGCAGAAATGAAAAGAAAAAGAAAAGACTCCAACAAGTTAAACATGGCCCAAACGGTCTGCCACCGCCCTGCACAGCACCCCAAAGCTGGTGGGAAGAATTGGATCATTCGAGGGATAGGCATGAAGCAACCCTGCCACATCAAAGCCCAGATCTCTGGCATTCTCACTAAGTCGGCCATATGAATGACGAAGACGAACCAGTTCCCTTTCTAGACTGGGACTCAAGGTGCAACTCTACCTCTCTGTATCAAGTAGAACCTACAATGTGCTAATCTCAACAATAACAACTCTCAATGCCTCCTTCTTCTCGGCTACCTCAGCCTAGAGACGACGAAATGCCAACTATGGCTCACTGGGCTCATCCGCTGACCCATACTCAAGACTCAAATTATAGTGAATGCAGAACCTAGCCTATAATAGCCTCATTGCTAAATTATAGTGAATGCAAGACCTAGCCCTCTCCCCATCTCTCATCTGGCCTAAGACAATAAATCTCTAAGATCTGCCAGCTCACACTTTAAGCTAGTGACCTGAGATCTCAATTAAGTGATTCAACCTCTATGGTTGAAGGGACCAAATCCCTCTGCGCGAGCTATGTTCGAAGTGTGACGACTTAACCTTATATGTCCTCTCGATCTCATCAAAGTCCACCATAGTGGCATCAAGAATCTCCTTGCAGCAATCCCTATCCCTGGTAGCCTCTGTCAGGCACTCCCTTAGGTCCCTAACAGTACTTTTAACTCTGACCTCAAACTCTAGTGTGTAATCCCTCCATCTACTAGCGGGAAGGCAAAGGTCAAGTGGATCCAGAACCAATAGGTCAATAATGAAACAAGGATCCCGGGTGGCTCTCCACTTTCTAAACTCGACAGAAGACCACTCATAATCATTCCCTAGATAGATGGGGTAATCAATAGTTGACTTGCACTCCTTCCAAAAGTCAAAAACGTGATCTATGATGACTGTGTCGATATCTAGGAGACCATAACTGACGACAAAAAGATCACTAAGTCGAGGAACATGCTAGGTATCCCTAAATTGCCTCATGGCCATACCCAAATAGTACCCTATACAACCCCAAATGCCCACCAAAGGGATGCCAAGTAAACGAACATAGTGGATCTAACCCAGCCACCTAGTGACTCCCCACTTGACTCTCCATAACCAGCCAGTGGGACCCAAGCCAAACAGATACCTCAACTAAGCAGCGATATCCCTAGTAAAAGGAAGATCTAGGGATACAATTATCTTAACTCTATTCTTCCTTAAGAACCCCACGGGTTGTGCCTTAGATATCACACTCAGATGACTACAGAACCAAAGCTACAACAAATGCACACAACAACTAAGATTACCACTACCTATCTCACAGGACAGAAAAAGAGGTCGAAAATTCTTAGAGAGGAAAGAGGGAATAAAGGAAGTGCTATGAGGCAGATTACTCACCAGGGGTAGAACTGCAAAGCTGATAGAACCCGACTGAGAAGGGAATAGCACTGAGCCAAAGAAGGCCACCATGAAGGCCTGGCGCCTGTAGAAGTTCCAATGCTCCTCCAAATCCACAAAGTCCTCTCGATAAGCAGTAGTGCACTCAACTAGGCCAATCTGACAGATCATAAAATCCCAGGGGATGCTACCTCCTAAACCACTCCCATATCGGGTCAGAACATCCACTACAAGCATCTTAAGGCCTAATAGCTCTGCCAACCACTTGCGAAAATGAGGTCGAGTCGGTGGTCGATAAACCTGACTCACAAAGGTAGGAAAAGAAAGAAAGCGATCATACTCCTCCAAATTAGGGACCAATTCCACATCCCCGATGATGATGCACCTCAAAGCGGGATCCCAACAAGTAACTGTGGCCTCTAGTAAGTGCCAATCTAGAGGAGTACGAAATAATGAAGTGGCATCTTAAAGGAACTGCTTAATGTAGGCCCGATCCCTACAAGAGAATGAAGTCTACCATCTCTTGAGCTCCCTCTCATGAAAAGTCTACCTATCAAGCTCCACAAATGTGTCATAAGACTTGAACCCAAGAGCATCCATGATCAGATCTGAAAGAATGCAGTGTTTTGATGCCAATCCGTACAAGAAAGTGTAAGAAAATGATGTTTCCAAGTGTTTACGGTGAAGTAAATAGGTAGGAGAAAACCCAGAAATTGCAGACAAGAATATGGGAGGTTTGGGAGGAAACCAAACCTTTATGCACGCTTTTCGAGGCCAGCACACCTCTAGCAGCCGCCAAACCTTGAGACATGTTCCAGGGCTTTTTAAGCCCCCCAGCTCAACCCCACATGATTCTATCCATTAGATTTGAAAAATGAGAAGTCTCAACCAACTTCGGAGCAAAGATTCTCTCGGTTTTCACACTAATAGTGGTACACAGGCGGTTCAGCAACAAACCAGTCAGTTCAAGGATTTTTTGCACAAACCGAGACTGCATAAAACCTACACTGGGGCAATTTATTTTTGCGCATCTCATCCATCATTTCATAATATCTTGAACCTAATTGTCGAAGCCAAGTTCACCCAGCTTAGAGGTCGGTTCTACCTCGTCGTCAAGATATATGATGGGATAGCACTGAGGCCATTCCCAATCACTAATAGCAATCCATCCAACATGGTATGAAGATTGCAATGATCAATTCTTGTACTAAACCTTTTTCAGGGCACTGGTCGGTTCAGTCGATGGTCAAGTCAATCAGAGCATTTCGCCACATGGCGAATTAGGGAAAACCCCACTTGGGGAAGTCCATGTTCATGATCAGGGTTGTTAAGATACCCATATCGTCTAGTGCGATTCTAGTCCCAATTCAAGTCGGTTTATCAATTTAAGAACCACGCAAAATCCATACTGGGGCAGTTTATTTTGCATGTTTTAGCCCATTTCTGCGAATCAATATGCTTAAGTTCGAAACTTTGGGTACAGTAACAGGTCTGTACCGCTAGGATCCTTTCCTCTCATGTTAAGAATCGCATAAAACCTACACTAGGGCAATTTTATTTTATGCGGTCTCCTCTTTCCATATCCTTTAGCAGGTCAATCAATGTCATATTTTATCGGTAGACTTATGACAATACGATGCGATGTGAATGAAGCGATGCATGAATAACAACAATGTGCAACCTGCTCATAAATGCTAAAGTGCTACTAGCAAACATACATCTGAGCCTACCAAAATGCGATATTTATAAATACATCTGAGCCTACCAAGAGGCAATATCAACATACATCTAAGCTTAACAAGAGGCAATATCAAGAAACATACATCTGAACCTACCAAGAGGTGATATCAGGAAACATATATTTGAGCCTACCAAGAGGCAATGTCAATACATACATGAAGCCTACCAAGAGGCAGTGTCCATACATGCATCTGAGCCTACCAAGAGGCAATGTCAATACATACATAAGGCCTACCAAGAGGCAATATCAAAAAACATACATCCGAGCCTATCAAGAGGTGATAATATCACGACCATACAGTTGAGCCTACCAGGAGGCAATGTCAACACTTACATGAAGCCTACCAAAAGGTAATACATACATCTAAGCCTACCAAAAGGCAATATCAAAGCACACATCTGAGGCCCACGATGGGGTAATCATATATATATGTCTAAAGCCTACCAAGAGGCAATATCAAAATACAGTCTGGGCCCACTATGGGGCAATATAATACATATATGTTTGGCCTACCATGGGGAAATGTTTGAAATAGTACAAGGAAATGAATACATGCCCACGCAAGGGCTACATCATCATAGAGATACAACAACAGTGGCTAAATCTAAGGAGAATCATCATCTCTGACAGAATCATCAGCAAAATGCCCAGCGCTACTGTCATCGGCACCATCACCAGCAAAAGGACTGGCTCGCCCAGCCAAGGAACCTAGGACCCATCCTAAGTCTGAAATGAAACTTGCCCTAGTGCATGGCCTCATGCCCATTCTAAAACAAGAGCAAATTAATCCCCATCCGTTGGCAGGACCTGGAGGAATTGGCATATATTCAGTCTTATGTCTCCTAATGGAAGGATCCTTGCCTAGAAGGAGGCACAGACAACCCCTATCGTCTTATCTTGCCGATTAGGACGCCAATTTACCCTTGGAGCAAGCTTTCCTTAGCAATATGTTGGCTTATTAAAGATGGGTCCAACCGACTACGCCAAAAATCAGGCTACATAATCAGTATCCTTTGTCATGAAGCTCTCAAAGGAATCTATCACATAAGCAAGGTCGTCCATAATCACCTCAAGACAAGATATCTCAAGAGGTGCATCTTTGGGCACTCTAAATGTTGGCATGACTTGGTGGAAAGTCCACTCAGCCAAAAAGAACTCCTAGTTCATCAAAGCCTAAAACCAATTTCGAGTGCGCAACTGACCCATGGCAGGAGTGACATCGGGCCTGGCCAATAACCCTCCATCATATGGAGTGTTGCGTATCTCACCCCAGGTGATGCAATCAAGTGCGATGCTAATAGTAGTTCGCTGTGTCAGAACAACTCAGGAAATATCACAAAGGGACCAAGCATATGCCCTGGGATAAAATGTCATCGAAAGGCCAGTATATTGTGGTCATATAACTGCGATGTACTCATACGCCTACCATGTCAAAATCTACCAACAACCTTCGAGGCTCCTAAAGCCCTGATGTGACACCTGCCTTAAATAGGCAATGAAAAATCTGTAAGAAAGGGACCCCCAATCATAAGCCCCTATGGCAGACACCACTCTTATGGCTTCTAACAGCCTACAAGTCAGTACTGACTAGTTGTTGCCCAACAGGCAACTATCGATGAAGTAGAAGAAGAACAGTCTGAGATCGACGTCGTTCGGCTCCATTGTCCAAGGTATGTTCTCCTCTAGCCTCTATATACAAACCTGGGGCTTACTAGTAGCCCGAAGTACCCTCTGGTCATCCTAGTAAAGGGGTACAGAATGCCTAGAAGCTCGCTCACCGCCGCAAAGCTCACAAACTCGGTTTGGACCGGCTCCCCTCTAAAGCCTAAGATGGCCATCTAGTTAAGGGGAAGGACTGCATACCCCCCACAGCTCAAATGAAAAGTGCCTATCTCAACATGGAATCACTGCACCAAAGCCTCAGCCAATCCATGCCTCATGGAACAAGGTGGAATGCGAGGAAAAGCCTCGAATTCCTGCTCTATCAAGAAGGCATAATAGCGTGCATAAGTAGTGAGTGAAACAAAAGGAGGGAAAACAAAGACCATGCCTTTCGGCTGTGAACCCTATCAGCACCCTATGCCCAAAATCAACGAAAAGCTATCCATCAGCACACATAACACACACACACACACACACACACACACACACACACATATATACTGAACCGACAAACAGAAGGGAAGAAAAGAGCGTACTTGACCGCATGTGCAGAAGGATGCCTTTTCAAATCATGCTACAGATGGGTGTCCTTAATGTCGTCATTAATCTCTCCATTATAGGCCTCTAATTGAGCCTAATAAGGAGGAAACCTCAGTCTACGACTCCTACGCCTAGGAACACCAGGGCACTACCCAGTTGTATCATCAGCCGCCAAGTCAGCATCAACATCAAACATGAGCCCGTCGCCCCCTAAGCCTCATCCCTCCTCGGTCCCAGGTAACTGTGAAGAACTACCTCTGAAACCAATGCAAAACTGAGATGAGGCACTGCCTATCTCCACCAAACATCAACTCCTGGTGCGATGTGCTATATGTATGTCCCTAAGGGACGCGGTGTCATCACCTCCTTGATCAAAATGCCTTTGAAGGGTCCGCGCAACCTGCACGCTAACTAAAATAGTTTCACTGTCACTACTAAAAGAGTCTACTCAGGATGGAACAATGGTAGGAGCCTTCCCATGATCTTTGCTAGATCTCACCTGTCGAGACATATAGTAATACAGACAAACAGGTAAGTACGCCCAACCCTACTGCCTAATACATATAATGCATGTTCATACCAAGGTGTCATATTTTCTCAAGATATAAAAGTTTCAAAATACGTCTCTCTCAAGATTCAAATTTGGCAACAATCATTTAATCCTATCTCTTTTTACCTCAAAGGTATCCAAGTTTTTAAAATACCTCTCTCTAAGGATTCAAATTCGGCGGTGGTCGTTTAATCCTATCTCTTTTGCCTCAAAAGTATTCAATTTTTCAAAATACCTCTCTCTCAAGATTCAAATTCAGCAACGGTCAAATAATCCTATCTCTTTTTACCTCAAAGTTTGCAAGTTTTCAAAATGCCTTTCTCCTAGGATTCAAATCTAGCAGCAGTCGTTTTATCCTATCTCTTCTGCCTCAAAAGCATCAAAACTTTCAAAATACCTCTCTTTCAGGGTTCATATTCAGCGGCGGTCATTTAATCCTATCCATCTATTCGAGATTTATATTTGGCGGTAATCATTTAATCTCTTTCAGGTTTCATTTTCGGCAACGGCCATTTAATCCTATTCCCTTTTTCTAAAGATACCTCTTAGGATTCAAATTCGACAGCGATCGTTTAATCCTACATTTCCAAAATTACTCCCATTTTAAAATTGCATTGTTTTCACATTTTCAATCCCCCCCAAATTTTCCATTTTTCTCATGCATAGTTTCTCATATCTACCTAACTTTTCTCTCAATTTTCATAGTGTTTCATGTGTTTCATAGCACCCAACATATGCAAGTTCACCTATGCTACTTAAACTTGTGAACAGACATATTTTCCAACATCATCATGGCTTAAATGATAAAAGAACAAAAAAAAAATGTATATGCAAAAATACCAAAAATAAAATAAATGCTAGCATGCTTTTCTAGTTGCTTCGCTACTAACATATTCGCAGAAAATACAGAAAAAGAGAAAATAGACACTGACCTCAAGTGTAGAACAAAATACTAAAGCTGAAAGCTAGACCCACCAGACTGTGACTTGCTCTAGAAAACTTTTTAGAAGTAAGAATTCAGAGAAATGAGCTAGAAATGGTCAAAATGGAGCTTCAAGTCCCATTTATAAGCCACCATACGGCCTGGGCAGCCCGACGCACCTTTAATGGCCGTCAGTCAGCGTTGATTGGGTCAACGTGGATTGGTTAATCGTTGACCAAAAAAACAAAAAAAAGTTTTTATCCAGCATCAAGGACCAAGCCAGAAGAAATTTTTCTAAACCAGTTGCAACAACACAGCCTTGCCAATTAAGTCCGGTCTCAACCCTTGAACAGCACAATTTCCACACGCAATTTTGGGACAACAAAATGCAAAATCATGTTCTTTTTCCAACACCTCTCCTTACCATCAAGCGTCAAATAAAGAAAGGGTAGCTGTAGATACTGTATTTTGTTGCCCTTGATTTACGTGCCGAACCTCGAAAATCTAAAAAATACTAACTTTTCTCCAAAAGGCCATGGAAACATCTAGATTGATGTGGCGTAACCCGTTCAAGTATCGGAGCATTCAAAGTGCCATTTTAGGTCAAATTGACCAAAATGCCATAGTCAACCCTAGGTTGACCAAAAGTCAGAGTTGGTCAAAATCATCCCAAAACAATATTTTTCATGTTTCTAAATCAAACCCAAGTGACTCAGTGATTTTTGTCAACTTTTAACAAGTTTGACCTGAAGTTAACTCTCGAGGGCCTTAGAAACCCTAATTTTTATCAAACCATCGGAACTAGTTGAAACTCGGCCTCCATCAAGCCATTACAAGGCGGCAACCACTAAGTAGCCGCCAGAGCTTGGCTGATGAAGCTAAAGGGTCACCTTTTTGCTTTAAATACCCCCAGACCCGCGTTTTGGAGCTAGGTTCTCAGCAAATTCTCTCTCCTTTCTCTACATTTCTCTCCCAAAAACACATCAAAAGACCTTTGATTCCTCTCTCTTCTCAATAATCAAGAGGTAGTGTTCTTGCACTCTTTTTCCACTCCTTGGTCTTAGTTCCTTGGATGTGAGGTTTAAAGGGTGTAGATGTAGCTTTGTAGCTATAATTTACACCCTTTGCTTTGTCGTGCTTTATAATATGCTTTATTGCTTTTCCTAGCTTTTTCTTGCTTTCTCTTGCTTCCTAACATGTTCTATAGCTTTCCTAGCATGTCTCCTTGATTTTTGCCATGTTTTAATGTTTTGATGATGTTGGCCTAGCCTTCTTGGCCTAGGATATGCCTAAATATTATGTTTGTGCTTAGATCCATGTACCTAGGTTCTTTTTGCCATGTTCATGCTTAGATCTACTTGTTTGTGAGCTTCTTGCCATGTTTTTGCTCAGATCTATATCTTTATGTGCTCCTTGCCATGTTCATGTGTCTAGATCTACATATTGGTTGCTATGCCATGTGCTTCTAAAGCCTTTCTATCTCTTGTTATCACTTTTTTCTTGTGTTTTGGCCCTTTTGGTAGGGTGTAGATCTAGATCTTGTGGTCTGGGCCTACATCCATACACCTAGGCCTAAATTAATGGGTTCAAATCATTTCCTTTTTGCATGTCTATGTTTGCTTGCTTGCTTCTATGCTTTATCCCCATGTTTGCGTGTCTAGATCTAAGCTTTGCCACGCTTTGTGCCCACCATGGGCTTATGCTTGTCAATCTTTGGGGCCACTTGCTTGTGTGGTTACATCTATCCCTCCTAAGGCTTGTTTGGATTAAACCACTTGTAAGAACACCTCCGGGGTATTGGTGTGCTTGATACACACTTTTCTCTACTCCGTACGATGTTGATATGCTTGCTTTGCTTGCTTTTCACCACCCATTTGGCTTTCTTTGCTTCTTTGCATCTTTGCACACTTATCTACATGTTCATGCATGAGTCTGTGTGTCGTCCATACTCCAATCCAGTGGAACTATGGACACTCAATCTACATTTGTCCTCTTAGGACACCATCTTTTGTTTGATAACATGTTTGTTTTTCTCTTCGTGTGCTTCAAATGTTTGTTTACCCCCCGTTTGTCACCTTTTGATAGCTTGTCTTTTAGCACGCTTTCCTTCTACTTGTTCCTTTGCTTGTTTGCTGGCTTGTTTCTTTTGTCATTGCATGTGCACACGTGGAGCATGGACACTTGGTGCAAGGGTCTGGCCCCCTAGGCTTAAGCAAAAAGGGCAAGAATGCAAGCAAGATGATGCAAGCTCACAAAGGGCAAAGTTCAGTAGATTAGAGGGCCTAGCCCCTCCTGAGCGGTTTTTTTTTTCTCTCTCTCTCTCTCTCTCTCTCTCTCTCTCTCTCTCACACACACTAAGCCTCTTCTCTAGAGCATGTATTAGGGTTCCCCCTCTACTTTTACCCTTTACATTTCCTACTCTTTGCTTAGGCCGTGTTCCCTGGGTATGTTAATGTTTGTTTTACATTTCCTGTACCTTATTGGGCCATACCCTTGAAACGTTGGCAATATCTATTTTATTTTCCTACTTTGTGTGATGGCATTGTGCATGATGTATGTGTGTGTGCTTATGTATGTGTGAGTGATTATGCACTTTGTATGATGGACTCTCATGGCTACGTGAGTTATGCTCTCAAGCCATAAGTGCTCTGGACCTTGTGACATGAGTATGCGCTTAAGGCGATTTCTGTAGGTGCATATTCGTGTCATTCCCCATGTATGTGTCACGTATCAATGTGCTTAATGCTTTGAGGGGCTCCGGCTCGTCCTAGCATGAGCATGTTGGCACGCTTTATTTATACAAGTGCGAAACCCTGCCGATGTGCCATAGTGCACCAAATGCAAAACTCTACTTGATTTTCACCGTGAAAAATGGGGCATCCCTATTACTACCATATTCTTATGTCCAAGGCTTGGTGAGAATAACATTTTTTGTGCTATGATGCATTTGAGGCGTAGCGTTACCAAATTTCTGCCATAAAAATATGGCGAAATGCTGCTGGATTTTCGCCTTGCAAAATTTGGCATCGATTCCAAACACACTTAGAAAGCATCGATCAAGACCACACCCTTTCCGAATCCAAACCTCAAAGCTGAATTCGCTTGAAGCCCTGAAAGCTAATGCCAATAGCTCACTTTCAACAGCTAATTTCTGAAAATTATGATTCTACCAAAACAAAGGACTGTTTATGGACAGGTGTTGTGGGCTGTCTAACACCTTCCCCACACGTAACTAGACTTCTGAACTCAAGAATCAAGATTTTTTTACCCATCTATATTAGATTAGGAAAAACGACCTTTCTCTTAGCCTAGGATCGGAAATAAAATCAAATTGAGTCAGGTGACCATTCACACCTTAGAAAAACCCAATGATTGGTGGTGACTTCACTTATCCTTGGCAATTTCCTTAAAATAGACTCATATTCCAGTCACACACCCGAGGTACGACATTCCTCACACATAAAGAAGAAAGTGCAGGAACGTCGCCGCGATGGTTGGTTGAGCAGCCGTGAGGCGTCGACAATGCGGAAGATGAAATCATAAAATAGGAACACAAGAACACAAGAATTATGTGGTTTAGCATAACGTCCACAAAGGAAACCGTAAAGGGCTACGTCTTCAATATATGAGAATGTAGTTCAAATCCTGTGTTACAATCAACATAACAAGGGTATATATAGTAGGCCAAACCCTAAACTAGAAGGATCAGGCTTGGGCCTATTACATTGGGTTAACATATCTCTAACACCACCTCTCAAACTCAAGGTGGGAGCTTGATGAAGTCCTGAGGTTGGATAAGCTTGAAAAGATGACTTCAAAAATGCCTTGAAGAAACCATGGAGAAGACCACAAAAAATTCCTAGGAGAAGCCACAAAGGACATCTTTAAAAAATAAAAATAAAAAGAGAGACTAGAAGGATTAGACACTATGGAAACATGCATACATAGGAAGATGACGTCTGCTGAAAAGTACTAAAGAAGGGTTGCATCTATGACTAAGAAAGTCTACTATGGCCGAAGAATGGTTACATTGAAAGCCTCAAAAAGATCGGTGAAGATGATGTCTTGATGAAGCATGATTTGTGAGTTTTTGTTTGTAGAAGGGATCCAAAAATGATGAGAAATGGACCAATTCAAAGACTTCAAAGCTTCAAAGGATGAAATGGAGCCCAAAATCAGAATCTACGCAAAAAATTGAGCAAAATAGGCCCCACTAAAAATTTTCTCCTTACTCAAAAGTCAAAGTCAATGCTAGAGTCAACTGGGGCTGACGTGGCAAAGTGGCGCTAACGTGACACTTACTGGACCAACTGAGTATAACACGTGGAGAAGTCTGAATGGATGATGTGTTGAAGATGTGGGCTATGGCTTATGTGGTTGCTTGCCTAGCGAGGATGATGAGGCATAAATGACGTCATAATGATGTCATTGATTCAAAAACGCGCGTGTAGCATGTGGGAAATAATTCTGGCACGTGAAGCAAATTGAAGGCACATGAAATTTGCGGTGGCATGCCTAGAACTTCTAGAGGAGCGTGTATGAGCACGGAAATTAGAAAAGAAGCCAAATTTATGGGTTCTTCTTGAGGTATGCCACACAACTCGCTTGTGTTATCAGTTTCAGTAAAAGAAGGCTTGGAAAGTGCAAACTCGAGAATGATATACACGACTTCCTTGACAATTTTAAGACCACGGTAGCTCCAGGATGAAGTTAACGGCAACGATGACTTGGCAGCAGTGAGATGTGCCTTCAGGGAGGTCGTGGCAGATCTGTGGGAGGCAAACAAGAGCAAGCTTGACAGTGATATTAGAGACAGATTTTGCTAGACGCCATGAATGAAGTTTCACTCTGATACCATGTTAAATATTAGTTATGATACACCATGTTAAATATACTTGAATAGATGCAGAAGATGAAAGCATAAAACAGGAACATAAGAACACAAGGATTACGTTGTTCAGCATAATGTCCACAGAGAAAACCCAAAAGGGCTAAGTCTTTAATGTATGAGAATGTAGTTCAAATCCTGTGTTACAACGAACATAGCATGGGTATTTATTGTAGGCTAAACTTAGACTAGAATGATTGGGCTTGGGCCTATTACATTGGGTTAACATATCTCTAACACCCCCTCTCAAACTCAAGGTGGAACCTTAATGAAGTCCTAAGGTTGGATAAGCTTGAATAGATGCCTTGAGGAAACCATAAAGAATACCTCAAAAAATGCCTTGAAGAAGCCACAAAGGATGCCTTAAAAAATTAAAATAAAACAAATAAAAAAAAAAGGACTAGGAGGATCAGACACTATGAAAACATGCACACATAGAAAGACGATGTCTACTGAAAAATATCAAAGAAGGAATGCATCAATGACCAAGAAAGGCTACTATGGCCAAAGAATGTTAACATTGAAGGCCTAAAAAGGATTGGTGAAGATGATGTCTTGATGAAGCAGGATTTGCAAGTTTTTGTGCATAGGAGGGATCCAAAGAGGATTAGAAATGGACCAATTCAGTGATTTCAGAGCTTCAAATGAAGAAACGGAGCCCAAAATTGGAATCTACGAAAATAAAACTAAGTAAGATAGGTCCTAATGAAAATTTTCACCTTAGTCAAAAGTCAAAGTCAACAGTCAAATATTCAAAGTCAATACTGGAGTCAACTAAGGCTGACGTGACACTAACTAGACCAATCGAGTATGACACGTGGAGAAGTCTGAACGGATGATGTGTCGCTGATGTGCGCTAAGGCTTGTGTGGTAGCTTGCATGGCGAGGATGATGTGGCATAAATGACGTCATAACGATGTTACCGATTCGGAGACGCACGTGTAGCGCATGAGAAATAATTTGGGCACATGAAGCAAATTGAAGGTGCATGGAAGCACATGAAATCTACAGTAGCGTATCCAAAACTTCTTGAGGCACGTGTAGGCACCTGACAAATAGAAAAAAAGCCGAATTTGCTGGTGTTTCTTAGGGTATGCCATAGAACTCACATGTGTGATCAGTTTTAGTAAAAGTAGGCTTCAAAAGTACAGACCTCAGAATGATATACATGGCTTCCATGAGAATTTCAAGACCACAGCAGCTGCAGGAAGATATTGACGGCAACGATAACGTGGTAGCAATGAGATGTGGCTCGAAAGAGGCCGTTGCAGATCTGTGGAAGGCAGACGAGAGCAACCTAGATTGAGAAATTAGAGACAAATTTTGCTGATACACCATGTTGAATATTATCTATGATACACCATGTTGAATATACTTGAATAGATACGGAAGATTAAAGCGTAAAATAGGAACACAAGAATTACGAGGTTTAGCATAATGTCCACAAAGGAAACCCTAAAGAGCTACGTTTTTAATATATGAGAATGTAGTTTAAATCCTGTGTTATAATGAACATAACATGGGTATATATAGTAGGCTAAACCCTAAACTAGAAGGATTGAGCTTGGGCCTATTATATTGGGTTAACATATCTTTAACACCCCCTCTCAAATTCAAGGTGGAAGCTTGATGAAGTCTTGAGGTTGGATAAGCTTGAAACGATGCCTTGAAAAATGCCTTGAATAAATCATGGAGAAGACCACAAAAAATGTCTTTAAGATTTAAGAAAAGAGAAAGAGAGAAAGACTAGAATGGTCAAACACAATGGAAACATGCGCACATAAGAAGATGATGTCTACCAAAAAATACCAAAGAAGGGTTGCATCAATGACAAAGAAAGGCTACTATGGCCGAAGAATGGCTATATTGAAAGCCTGAAAAAGATTGGTAAAGATGATGTCTTAATGAAGCATGATTTGTGAGTTTTTGTGCGTAGAAGGTATTCAAAAAGGATGAGAAATGGACCAATTCAGTGATTTCAGAGCTTCAACTAAAGAAATGGAACCTAAAATGGGAATCTACGCAAAAAACTGAGCAAGATAGGCCCTACTAAAAATTTTCACCTTAGTCAAAAGTCAAAGCCAACGGTCAAACATTCAAAGTCAATGCTGGAGTCAACTAGGGCTGACGTGGCAAAGAGGCGCTGACATGACACTGACTGGACCAACCGAGTATGACACATGAGGAAGTCTGAAGGATGATGTGTCGCTAATGTGGGCTAAGGCTTGCATGGCGAGGTAGACATGTTGTAAATGACATCATAATGATGTCACTAATTCAAAGATGTGCCTATAATGCGTGAGAAATAATTCCAACAGGTGAAGCAAATTGAAGGTGTGTGGAAGCGCGTGAAATCTGCAGTGGCGCATCTTGAACTTCTGGAGGTGTGTGTAGGCACGCGATAAGTAGAAAAGAAGCCGAATTTATGGGTTTTTCTCGGTGTAGGCCATAGAACTCGCTTGTGTGATCAATTTCAGTAAAAGAAGGCTTGAAAGTACAGACATGAGAATGATATACACAACTTGCTTGAGAATTTTAGACCACGGCAGCTGCAAGAAGATGTTAACGACAACGGTGACATGACAGTAGTGAGACATGGCTCGAGGGAGGCCCTAGCAGATCTGTGGAAGGTAGATGAGAGCAAGCTTGATAGAGAAATTAGAGACAGGTTTTGCTTGATGCCATGAACAAAGTTTGGCTCTGATACCATGTTAAATATTATCTATGATACACCATGTTGAATATACTTGAATAGATGCAGAATATGAAATCATACAATAGGAACACAAGAACACAAGAATTTTGTGGTTTAGCATAACGTCCATAAAGGAAATCGTAAAGGGCTACATCTTTAATAAATGAGAATGTAGTTCAAATCCTGTGTTAGAATGAACATAACATGGGTATACATAGTAGGCTAAACCTTAGACTAGAAGGATTGGGCTTGGGCCTATTACATCATGTTAACATATCTCTAACACCACCTGTCAAACTCAAGGTGGAAGCTTGATGAAGTCCTGAGGTTGGATAAGCTTGAAAAGATGACTTCAAAAATGCCTTGAAGAAACCATGGAGAACACCACAAAAAATGCCTTGAAGAAGCCACAAAGGACGCCTTAAAAAAAAATAAAAAGAGAGACTAGAAGGATTAGACACTATGGAAACATGCACACATAGGAAGACGACGTCTACTGAAAAATACTAAAGAAGGATTGCACCAATGATTAAGAAAGGCTACTATGGCCAAGGAATGGCTACATTGAAAGCCTAAAAAAGATCGGTGAAGATGATGTCTTGATGAAGCATGATTTGTGAGTTTTTGTGTGTAGAAGGGATCTAAAAAGGATGAGAAATAGACCAATTCAATGATTTCAGAGCTTCAAAGGGCGAAACGGAATCCAAATTGGAATCTACACAAAAAACTGAGCAAGATAGGCCCTACTGAAAATTTTCTCCTTACTCAAAGGTCAAAGTCAACGGTATAAGAATCAAAGTCAATGCTGGCATCAACTAGGGCTGACGTGGCAAAGAGGGGCCGATGTGACACTGACTGGACCAACCAAGTATGACATGTGGAGAAGTCTGAACGGATGATGTGTCACAGATGTGGGCTAGGGCTTGTGTCGCTACTTGCCTGGCAAGGATGATGAGGCATAAATGACGTTATAATGATGTCATTGATTTGGAGACACGTGCGAAATAATTCTGGCACGTGAAGCAAATTGAAGGCGTGTGGAAGCACATGAAATTTATGGTGGTGCATCCAGAACTTCTAAAGGAGTGTGTATGAGCACGAATAGTAGAAAAGAAAGTAGAATTTATGGGCTTTTCTCAGGGTATGCCACAGAACTCACTTGTGTTATCAGTTTCAGTAAAAGAAGGCTTGAAAAGTGTAGTCCTAAGAATGATATACACTACTTGCTTGAGAATTTCAAGACCGTTGATGGCAACGGTTACTTAGCTGTAGTGAGACATGGCTCAAGGGAGGCTGTAGCAAATCTGTGGGAAGCAGACAAGAGCAAGCATGACCGAGATATTAGAGACAGATTTTGCTAGATGCCATGAACAATGCTTGGCTCTGATATCATGTTAAATATTAGCTATAATACACCATGTTAAATATACTTGAACAGATGCAAAAGATGAAAGCATAAAATAGGAATACAAGATCACGTGGATTACATAATTCCACATAACGTCCACTAAGGAAACCCTAAAGGGCTAATTCTTTAAAATATTAGAATGTAGTTCAAATCCTATGTCACAATGAACATAACATGGGTATGTTTAGAAGGATTGGGCTTGGGCCTATTACATTAAGTTAACATATCTCTAACCCCCCCCCCCCCTTCTCTCAAACTCAAGATGGAAGCTTGATGAAGTCCTGAAGTTGGATAAGCTTGAAAAGATGCCATGAAAAATCCCTTGAAAAATGCCATCCGAAAGCCATGGCAAAGACCATAAAAAATGCCTTAAAGAAGCCACAAAAGACGCCTTAAATAAAAAAAATAAAAAGACTAGGAGGATCAATCACAATGGAAACACACACACATAGAAAGACGATGTTTGCTGAAAAATACCAAAGAAGGGTTGCATCAATGACCAAGAAAGGCTACTATGGCCGAAGAATGGCTACATTGAAGGCTTGAAATAGATCGGTGAAGATGACGTCATGATGAAGCATGATTTGAGAGTTTTTATGCGTAGGAGGGATCCAAAAAGGGTGAGAAATGGACCAATTCAGTGATTTCAAAGGTTCAAACAATGAAACAGATCCCAAAATCGAAATCTACGCAAAAAAAAAAAAAAAAAAAAAAAAAAAAAAAAAAAAGAGAGCAAGATAGGCCCTACTGAAAATTTTCACCTTAGTCAAAAGTCAAACTCAATGGTCAAATAGTCAAAGTCAATGCTGGAGTCAACTAGGGCTGACAGGGCAAGGAGATGCTGACGTGACACTGATTGGACCATCCGAGTATGACACGTGGAGATGTCTAAACGGATGATGTCTCACTGATGTGGGCTAGGGCTTGCATGGCGAGGATGATGTAGCATAAATGACATCATAATGATGTCACTGATTTGGAGACGCGCGTGTAGCGCGTGAGATATAATTCTGGCCCGTGAAGCAATTGAAGGGACATTAAAGCACGTGAAATCTGCAATGGCACGTCCAGAACTTCTTGAGGCACGTGTAGGAATGTGACAGGTAGATAAGAGCAAGATTGAGAGATAAATTAAAGGCAGATTTTGCTAGATGCCATAAACGAAGTTTGGCTCTAATACCATGTTAAATATTAGCTATGATACACCATGTTGAATATAATTGAACAGATGTGGAAGATGAAAGCATAAAATAGGAACACAAGATCACGAGGATTACATGATTCAGCCTAACGTTCACAAATGAAACTATAAAGGGCTACATCTTTAATATATGAGAATGTAGTTCAAATCCTATGTTACAATGAACACAACATGGGTATATATAGTATGCTAAACCCTAGACTAGAAGGATTGGGCTTGGGCCTGTTACATTGGGCTAATATACCTCTAACATCCCCTCTCAAACTCAAGGTGAAGCTTAATGAAGTCCTGAGGTTGGATAAGTTTGGAACAATGCCTTGAAAAATGCCTTGAAGATACCATGGAGAATATCACAGAAATTGCCTTGAAGAAGCTACAAAGGACATCTTAAAAAAAATTATTAAAAAAAAAAAAAAAAAAAAAAAAAAGACCAGAAGGATTAGACACTATGGAAACATGCACACATAGGAAGACGATGTCTGCTGAAAAATACCGAGGAAGGGTTGCATCAATGACCAAGAAAGGCTACTATGGCCGAAGAATGGCTACATTGAAGGCCTAAAAAAGATCAATGAAGACGATGTCTTTATGAAGGCACGTGAAATATATGATGGCACATCCAGAACTTCTAAAGGCATGTGTAAGCGTGTGACAAGTAGAAATGGAGCAAAATTTATGGGTTTTTCTTGGGGTATGCAGTAGAACTCGCTTATGTGATCAATTTCAGTAAAAATAGGCTTGAAAAGTAAAAACCTTAGAATGATATACACGGCTTGCTTAAGAATTTCGGGACCACGGCAGGTGCAGGAAGATGTTGACAGCAATGGCGACTTGGCAATAGTGAGACGTGGCTCGAGGGAGGCTGTGGTAGATTTGTGGAAGGCAAAGGAGATCAAGCTTGATAGACAAATTAGAGACAGATTTTGCTAGATGGCATGAATGGAGTTTGGCTTAGATACTGTGTTAAATATTAGCTATGATACACCATGTTGAATATATTTGAATAGATGCGAAAGATGAAAGCATAAAATAGGACCACAAGAACACGAGGATTATGTGGTTTAGCCTACGTCCACAGAGGAAATCCTAAAGGGCTACATCTTTAATATATGGGAATGTAGTTCAAATCCTGTGTTACAATGAACATAACATGAGTATATGTGATAGACTAAAACCTAGACTTGAAGGATTGGACTTGGACCTATTACATTGGTCTAACATATCTCTTACATTTTCCTTCTCATCTCATGTAATCACCTTGCATCCATCCATATGCTCATGCATTACATTCACATGTGATTGGTTGGCGTTGAAATCCGAGCATCTACAAGGGTCATATACTTGTTTTTGCTAGACTTAAGAAAGGTAAGCTAGCTCATAGGCCTGTAAATTGTTAGGATCCTACCAATTTTTCTACCACAATGAATTCCACCTCCTTACTATTCTCTGTAGGATGGAAGTGCTCAAGTAAAAAGTAAAGACCTCAAGATTTTCCTAATTATATTGGGTTGTTTGATGGGTCTCCTAGATTGAAGGTTGAGTTGACAATATCATTTATTTTAGCGTAAAATTCATCAAAGCTCTTATCACTGGACATCTTGATTTCTTCAAACCAAGAGGTTAACATCTTAAGCTTGGACACTTTCACAACTTTGATTCCTTTATGGGTGGTTTATAGGATGGTCCATGTTGTCTTAGCAATCTCCACATTGGAGATTATCCTAAAGTCTTCGAGGGGAATAGCATTGAAAATTGCATTCAACACTTGTACCATTTTGATTAGAAACATTTATTTAATCAGTAGACTACTTAGCAAGTGTCGTAGTAGGCTTGGTCCATCCAATCTCAACCGTCAATCAAACTTCCCATCCAAGGAATTTAACAAAGCCCTTCATCCTAACTTTCTGACAGGCATAGTTCGAACCCTAGTAGGAAGGAACTACAAGGAGTGTCACAATCTATGACAATGGAGACCAGGATCACACTTCAGATTCTAAATCTTAAAAATAAGTGTACTAAGCTCTAATATCAGTTATTAAGGATTTAGCCCTGACTATTCCAAACTACCAATTTTAAACCAATTAATTATTAATTCAATTATGTGCTGGTTCTTAATTGTTAGACACATACACCATGTCACACTATAAAACAACCACAATGACATGCAATATGGTGACTCGAGAAGCCCAATGGAACAATCATTCTAAAGTAAAAACCATTGGAACGCTTTAATCTATCAACTCCAAGGAAGGAAAAAAAAAATATATATATATATATATATATATATAACCACTAGAGTAGAATAAAATTTTATAAAATAGACCTAACCCTAAATCTATTGCTACCTCACTCCATGCAGTTCTGAATGCACAACCTCTTCTCTTATGGGCTTTGTTGAACATTAACTTCTCACTCACAACTTCAAGTACCCATTTGAAGATTTACTCCAACAACTTTGATGTAACTAGACAACAGCAACTTCACCTTTGTCACCGGATCTTCAGAACTTTTAACTTGGATCCCTGGTTGATAATTCCAGAGAGATTGGGAAATCGTTAATGCCTGTGTGATGAACATGGCTCTCTAAAAGTCTGAAAGTCTCCATTAGTTTAGTGAAGTGGGTCTTCAATCTTTGACGTTTGAAGACGCATCAATAAAGGGCCTTGAAATCTATTATTGGGCTTTTAATTATTCCTATTATTCTTGGCTTAATGGGCTATTTGATTTTGTCTACTGAGATACAGGCCCATCCGAAAATGCTAACCCAACTAATCTGAACTGAATCATATCTATAATACAACTTTTTTTTTTTTTTTGTAAAATACTATTTCAGTCCCTAAACTTGTCAAAAATTTATATTTTATCCCTAAACTTTAAGAAATTGTTTTTTTGTCCCTAAACTAGTGAAAAGATCATCTTTCATACTTAAACTATTGAAAACGTTTTATTCATGTCCTTAAACTTTACCAAAAGTTTGTTTTTCATTCATAAACTATTTAAAAAGTTCTTTTTTCATCCCTATTTTTGTCTTTAAATTATTAAAAAAAACTATTTAGAAAATTTAAGAACAAAAAAAGAACTTTTGTAAAATTTAAGGACCAAAAACAAACTTTTGTAAAATTTAAAAACCAAAATAGTATTTTACCCTTTTTTTTTTAAGGACAATATCCATAATACAACTTTAGTTTGGTTTTTGGTTATTCCTTCATTTGCTAGAAATGGATTTGCCCTGAAAGTTTAAACAATACAATATTAAACACAATTACGGTTCCTCCAATGTGTGTTTTTTCAGCAAAAAAAGAGTGTTTTTTTTTTAATATTTTATATATAAAAAATAAAAACTTTATTGAATATATTATCTAGTGAACTAAATCCAACAGAATCCATAAAGGGTGTTTGCCAAATCCAAACCATATTGTCTAGATTTATTTTGAAAAACTAAAGACAAGTTAAACCAATTGTATTATTCACTTACCAAAAGAAAAAACTATTTATATTATTATTATTAACTGACTATGAGATACCCAACACTCTCAGGCGTGATTAATACAATGAAATATTCGGTTCTTGGAAATGCATTTTGTAATTTCATTATGCTGATCAACTATGAAACGCATTTTATGCTTCCTTATAAATTTTGTTGAGTAACAAATCCATTTTCTTTTTTTATTCATTAAATATTAGAAGTTTATTGGCTTACCTCTAGTACTGTTTTTAACTGGACATGTCATTTTGTCTTAATTATACAATGACAAATGGTAGTAGATTTTAATCTCTACATTTTGTTTAGTTAGTGGATAATGTAGCAGTTTTTCATTAAAACAAAAATACATATCCATTTAAAAAAGTACTGGAGGTAAGCCAAACTCCTAAAATATTATATTATTATAATGATTCTACTTGCCACACACACACACACACACATACACATATATATGGGTTGGGTCCAAGTTACACCTAGTGTAACTCTAAGTAATGTTACACCACTCAATATTTTTTAATTTGATGCAAATTTTGACAAATCTACCATTAGATTACATTATATTCGTATATTCTTCATGCTTGCAAAATTTCAAAGTGATCAAAGATTAATAGTCATGTCATCAATTAATTTTTTTAAATTCAAGTTTTTGTAGTTTAAAATAATGCATAAATGATGAGTTAATAAATCAAATGAAAAATAACATCCAATTGATTTGAAAATTGGCATGATTGTTAAAAACAATAGAACATGTAATTTAACAGTATGATTTTCAAAATATGAATTTTATAACAAATTATTGGGTGGTGTAATATTGCTTAGATTTACACCAAATGTAACTTGAATCTAACTATATATATATATATATATATATATATATATGTATGTATGTATGTGTGTATGTATGTATGTATGAATTTGCAAAATATTAAGATAATTAAAGATTAATAACTATCTCATTAAAGAAATTATTAAAATTCAAGTTTGTAAAATTTTAAAATTATATACAAAACAAAATTTATAGATTAAATAGTAAATAACACCTAACTGATACAAAATTTGGTGTGCATATTAACTATTAAGAATAAAAAGAACATGTACTCCAACTATAAAATTCTTAATATTAATCCAATCAAATTTATTAAATAGTGTAATATTAATATGGATTTTCAACAAATCTAACTTAATCCTAACTATATACATATATAAATTGATCCTAACAAATAGTTACACGTTGTCTTTGTTCTTTAACATAGTTCGAATTTCATTTTAATCAATGCTATTTACTATCCAATCTTCAATTCTTATTTAATGTATAAATTTAAATGAAATAAAAAAAAATTATAAACATTTAGACAAAGTTTGGCTACAACACCTACTAAAAAAAATTAATATGGTTACATATTTATAAAACCTAGCCATTGGATTACATAATCTTTATGTTCTTAACACACATGTCAAATTTCGTACCAATCGGATGTCATTTACTATTCAATCCATAAACTTATTTTTTATGTATAATTTTATACTATAAAAATTTGAAATTTAAACATTTGATTGATAACATAGCTATTAATTTTTAATCTTCTAAAAATTTTGCAAGTATAAAGGGTATAAGAATAAAAACGTAATCCAATGGTAGATTTGTCAAAATTTATATATAATAAAAATGAGGTGGGTTCAAGTTACACCTTTTTTAGACCATTGATTTTCATTAGATCTAATGATTAAAAAAACACTAGTGCCATGTCAGGCTTAACATCATTAACTCATTAAATTTTCTTCTAAAAATAAACAAAAAGTCGTTAAAGTCTTTCACCTTCCACGTTGTCTTCTTCTTCTACCTCTCTCTCTTATCTGCCTGGACATGAACTCCTCCGATGAACCAAATAGATCAACAAAGGAATCGATACATTGTACTTTTATTGTGGTACAAGCAGCAGATCTAAAAACATGCAACATCTAGAAGATCCTTTCAAAAGACTTATTAGAAGTACCTGCTATCCACATCTCAGATTTAACATCGTCTGACATGCAACAGCCACTAGACTACAACATCTTCTCTACAGTATATTCATATGGATTTTGAGTGGAGGGCATAAATTCCCTATTAGGAATACTAAAGAGTCAACAAACAGTATGAGCCCATCACAACAAAATAAAGTTAATAAATCAGTTAGTCTACTAATGTAGTGAAGGTTGTTTATTACTCATATTTGTTTGCTTTAGGAGAATTGTCAAATAACAAATTAATTCAATCATTACCTATTACCATGAAATCTATTTACACAGATGCATATCATTCACATCTAATCGAAAGATGAAAAATGTTAATGCCTTATCACTTGTTGAGTAATTGGTTGCATTGGAGGAGTTCATGGACGTCCTGGCATATGAGAGAGAGAAGAAGAAGACAGTGGTGGAGGGTGAGAGTTTAATGGCCTTTTGTTTACTTTTGGAAGAGAATTTAATGACTTAATAATATTAAATTGACATAGCACTAGTGTGTTTTTAACCATTAGATCTAATGGAAATCAATGGTTTAAAAAATGTGTAACTTTTATAAAGTTACACCAGATGTAACTTGAACTCATCTTAATAAATATATATATATATATATATATATATATATATTTGGTGAAGTTGTAACACTGGGCTACAACAAAATTTGTAGCCAAACATTGTCCTAAACATTTCATGGACAAAAATACTTCCAATCTTTGATCAACTTAATATTTTGAATATCTATATAAAAAGAGCCAAGAGCTCTATCTACAGTCTTACCAAATTTTGATGACTCTTTAGTATTTTAAATTGTGTAAAACCCTTTCCTCAAAAAAAAAAATTATGTAGATAAAATTCTTTACCGTGTAATACATTAAGTTTTTTAATTAAATTTAACTAAGCAATATATTGCACTGTTTATACTTTATTGGTCAATACAAATATATATTTGAATTTAATTTAATTGTAATAAAAAAAGATAGAGTTATTTATTTTATTGGTTAATGTAACAATATTTTTATTTTAATTAAATAACCTAATATATTGCACCTAATGAACTGTACTATAGTTTTACCCTCTTAAAACTATTGTTTGCTTGATATTTTCTTTACCATTCTTTTTAGGTAGAGTAAAAGGTGGAACTTTATAAAAGATAGTATAAAGATTACCTCTTTAGTATTTATTTGGGTGTAATATTTGGCTAAAAATTGATTAAAGTATAGTTGTGCCTAGAAAAAATGAGACTTTACATAAGAAAATTAGCTAATAAGTTAAAAGAACAAATTGTTGACACACAATTAATATCTTTCGAACTTGGTATGTGTAGAACAGAAAAACTGTACACATCTGAAAAAATAATTAGATATTCAAAAAAGTTTAGAATCCAAATACCCTCAATTAAAATAAAAATTTAAAAAAAAAAAAGTTGAAATGGTGTAATTTTTATGGCCGGTTTTTTTTTTTTTTGAGAATCATGGCCGGTTTTAATGGAATTGTCCTAATGGCAATGGATCGAATGTCTAAAGGGATTGGTTAACTTTCTTTTCTTTTTTTTCCTAAAGTGATTGGGTATTTGGGTAATCAAAATTAATGGGCTACAATAAAAAATTTAAAACTTAATAAATTAAAGTGACAGATGAGCAAGTTGCTGGATGTAAATTAAGTTTTTTGCCAAAAAAAAAAATCTTAAATTTATCCTCCTACTCTTCAAATTATATCAAATGAGTCCTTAAAAGAAAGACCGACATTAAAAGGCACGAAACAAGAACAAACGGAAACGGGAATACAAATAAACCAAAACAAAAAGACAGAACAAACTTCATTAAACAGCCAAATTCTTAGTTAAAGCAGATGCCATGCCACTGTCGAAGGCAGGTTACTGGGCAAAATCAAACCATATTCAGAGGAGGTCGTATTATTTTATGGCTGATTGTTACGAAAACCAACCCCAATGCAAATGGCAATGGCAATATCAATCAATCTCTTTCTTAATGGGAATGGGATTAAGTCGGCGCCACCTCTTTTCAGCTTAGAGTTGAGGCTAAGTTGGCCAACTGTCCCTCAGCCGAAATGATTATCGTCCAATGGATCTAGGTCTACACTCTACACCACATCCATCCCAAAGGTTCCAAATGCGTGCCAGAAATTACAATTTTTTTTTTTTTTTTGGCTAGGTAAGTAAGGGGGATAGAACCCAAGCAAGAGGTTACAAAGGAAGCCGAGTGCGACTTGGCTACAAGACCATTGGCAACAAAAATAATAAAATTAGATAACCGTAACTTAATTTTTTTTTAATAAATCATTTTATAAAATTTTGACACAAATTTTAAGAGAAATATCAAAATTTGTAAAAAAAATTAGTTACTTCTTTCTTTTCTAACAAATTTATTTTAAAATGTTTTTTTTTTTTAAATGCGTTTGGCATCAACTTCAGTTTCTCACTTTTTGTTTTTTATCTTTTATGTATAGCTTATACATCATTCCCCCCCCCCCCCCCCCTTTTTCTCTTTTTTTTTTTTTTTTCATTTTTTTCACTTTTTCAAGATACAAATATACTTTAACATACTTTCAACAAAAACTAAATAAGTTATTCTCAAGTGAACCCAACTGTTTTTAAGGTATCCTTTAACTTTACCTAATAAAATAATATAAAGCATCATTGTTTTCATACACTTTTTGCTGCACTGTTTTAATTTTATTTAAAAAACTAGTAGCTAACCCATGCAATGCACGGAATAAAATCTTATGAAAATATAGTTTATACATATATTAGTTAAAAATGAATAAAAATCAATATTTATTATATGAAATAAAGATACACAAATTTTGGAAAAAACAATAACTAAATTGTGTGTGTGTGTGTGTATTTAAAGGTTAAACAAATGCGCACTATTTATATTTCTACCATATTTAAACTTTTATAAAATATGGAACAACAAAATACAACAACGATATTGACAAAAAGAAATTTCTAAGTTTCACCGAGGCTTTTAGGGAAAAAAAACGTAAATAAAGTAATACAAGATAACATTCTATAACACAAAGTATTCATCCAACAAAACAAAGATGTAGATGAGAATAAAAAATCAAGATATTTTAGTGACATCCATTACCTCTTAGCTTCTTTTCAGCATTTCCTCCATTCGTAAAAACTCTAGAGTCTTCATAAGAAGTAGGGTTTGTAAAAACAAAAGGATAGAAATGGTAGAGAGAGTAAACCGCATAGAATGTTTTAGTGTATATATATATATATATTGTACGTTTTTAGACCCTTTAAAACACAACCAGATTAACCTAGTTAATTAGCCAAGTGATTACTTAGTTAAATTATCAAATCTAGGTTAACACAAATATATCATATCATTGTAAAGTGCGGAAAATAAAAAACACAACGATATGATAACCCAGGAAAACCAAACTGGTAAAAAAACCTGGGGAGGATTTAATCTACCTATTCTCAAGGTAAAACAGATCCACTATGAAAGAATTAAAATTTACACAATAGCGACTTAGACCACTAACATCCTACTACTACCTCGAGTAGAAACTTACTACCACGACATCGTGACAACTCCGAGTCCACACACAACTTCTTTCTTGGATTCACAGCAAATACAAGCACTCCGCTTGTGTATCTTTAAGCTCTTAATGCAGCAACTGAATAATCATTAAGCTTTTGACCTAAATCTTGATTCTTGATAACCCTAAGTATATGTAAAGGCAAACACCTCTAGATCTCACAAGAGATTTACACACATAGCATAAACAACAACTGCAACAACAGTAAAACGTGAGTAGGGTTTTTTCTTTTATACTTAAGGCAAAACATAAAACCCTACACGTCAAACGGGCTTGGGTTGAGTGGAAAAATTCTGCAGAAAAACAATCTGCACAAGTTTCGATCGATCGAGTCTAATTTTCATTGATCGAGTTAGGCAGATTTACACAGTAAATCATGCAGTACACTCAATTCCAACTTTACACATAAACATACTTTGAGCAAGTCTAAAACATGACTAAACATTTTGATCATGGTTTGCTAACATTACAAATTAAAATTCTAATACATTTAAACATAAAGTCTTAGAACCCAACAAACTCCCCCTTTGGGAATCTGTTACAAAACATAAACGAAACAAAGTGCTCAAAGTTTACTGAAAATAGCCATTACAAACATTGCCCAACAAAAAGAAATTCAACCTAAGTACTATCTATCAGTTGCAAGTGTAGACAGCAGCATGACTGAATCAACCTATATATTCCTATAACACTTAACAAACACATAAACGCATGTATGGAAAATATAAGTAAAACAAAATAAATTCTTGGTTTCACATAACATAAACTACAAGACATATATCATGAATAATCTCATAAATATAAATCAATAATCAATGTAGTATAATGTGAAATAAAAAACATAAATAAACACATCACAGTATCTCCCCTTATCATAAACAACTCAAATAAAACAAAATACATCATAAGCCAAAAAATATAAATACATGATGAAGCACCTAGATGCAATCTAAAACTCCACAGCTCCAAAACAACAACAAAAATTCTCCCCCTATCAAGAAAATCTCCTCTCCATATGTACTCCTTCTTTTTGTGATGAATTGACAAAGGGCAATCACGCATCATCAAAAGGAGGTGGCGGAGGTGACCGTTTAAAACTTGCCAAATCTGCTTTCAAAGCCTGAAGCTCAGTAAGAACATCCACCAACAGCTGACCATGAGCCGCCTGGATGGTCATGATAGTGTCCAAATCACGACGAATGCTAGAAACATCCGAAGCAGAAGGTGGAGGATCAGCAGCAACAGTCAGATCAACAAAGGCATTAGCAGCCGGATCACCTGTAGAAGAATGAGGAGGAGGAGGAGGAGGAGGAGGAGGAAGAGCACTAGAAGAGGAAGAATCGACTCTAGGGTGTTTAGAGGTAGCTCACATCTAAGCAGCCCTTTGCCTGAGAAATGTGGCACCTATAGGAACGATAATATGAACAGGCTCCGACACCAAAAGCTCATCTAATCCTAGATGTAACAAAATTCGATGAATAAAAACAGGGAAGAACAGATCATGAGCAGTATAACTACTCCTATGATCCTCAATCAAAAAAAAAATGAAAAGATGAGGAAAATTCATAGAAGCGTCTATGACAAGAGCATACAAAAATGCGCATCTCTCCAAAGGAATAGTGTGCAAGTGAGAGGTAGGCTAGATGGAATGGCAAGAAATTCGGAAAAAGAGATAATGAATCTTGGTCAACTCGTGAGAGGTGATCTGAGGATCAGAACCCCACTGGATAGAAGTCCTAGTAAGATATGACATAATGTCATCAAGGGGTGGAGACTCATCCTAAGGATAAACAGGATGCTGGTGTTGGAAAATCTGGTTTTGTATCTCATACAAAACACACAGTGGAAGCAACAAACATGGATCTATTTCATTCATGATTGATAACTTGCATTATGTAAATTTCAGAATTTAAGAATAAGATAGCGTACCTTGATGTAGTGAAATTCAAAACAAAAGATTAGAAGAACTTGGGAACACTTTTAATCTTCACTCCAATTCCGCTTTACGCACAAGAAGTGTAGTCTCTCAATCAGTTTCTAAGGGAGAATAATGAATGGCTTCACTCACACATACACACCATTTCACAATGATATCTCTCTTTTTTCTAATGAAAAAATTCTGTATGTTTCCCCCTTTATAACTAATTGATTATCTAATTGGGCTAGCCTATTGAGCTTTTCCAATTGGGTTTTAGTGTGTAGCTTGGAGTGGGACCAATAAGACACTAGCTCCAATCGGTTTTGGGCTTTTCTGTCAACTCTTAACAAGTCCAAAGTTACCATTAATTATATTTAATACCACTATATAAATATAATTGCACTTTAGGCCTTATTAATAAATTATATCCCAAGACTTTATTATACATGCAACCCCTTCATAAAATATTCGTAGTAATTCAAAGTCATGAATATAGACTGCCACTTTGAAGATTACTACATCTTAATCCTTGAGTACCTGGTTTAATCCTTTTAACTTATTCATCATATATTTATGAAATCCAATTTCATAAATATATACTTTAGTAATTTCTTACCAAAGTGGTTAGGCCTAACTCTCTGAATAACAAACCCATTAAACTTATCTCAAGGGAATATTTTGTATCTCCGTTAAGAGACTATGAATTCCTTCTTGAAAATATATGTTCCATCAACACTAAATGTGGCTGCCCAACATTCTGAGGTTTTGACCGTTACTTTAGATTTCACTCCTAATATATCAAAGCAACCTACATTTCATGATCAGGTCAATTATTCTCTTAGGATTAAGAGTTCATGCAAATATAAGTCGTGAGATTTATTATTCAATTGACAGTCGTTAGGAGAATAATAAATCTCACAGCGGTCTAGTTCACTGTGTCTTAACTCTTAAAACATATCAACATATCAACTAGAAGTCACCACTTCCATGATCAAGACAAATCATATTAGTTAATATGTTATAATCTTCGCAGATGAAATGCCCAATTTCATCACCGACTACGAACTAAATTCTGAGTTTACAAAGAACTTGTAACTTATATCTTCTATGACTAAATCACATAAATCACATACTATACATCTCATGGACTATATGATAATGTCCAAATATTCATGTTACCATTATTTCAGATAATAATAAAACAACTTTATTAATTACAATATTAAGTCATACATCATGTCATACATAATATCATACATAATATAATACATAGTATCATACAATAGGATTTTATGGCACAAATACCAACAATACATACATGATGTATGACTTAATATTATACATAGCATCATACAATAGGATTCTAGGGCACAAATCCCAACAGCTGGACCATAGGCACCCTAAGAGCATCAGCCACTGCCGAAGGAGTAATGGTGTACTCTTCACCCTGTATCCAACTTTTCACTTAAGCGTTGGAATCATAGGAGTGGACAGAGAAGTTCAAGTAGATCTCTCTGATCAAGGAAGCCAACCCCTACAATAAAAGTTTCTTCGAATCTCACCATCTAACTCATCTAACACTACCTTCCTCTTAGCCCATACATTCCTACAAATGTTCAGCTTCTCATACACTTCTTGATTTTTCTCACTAAAGAACCTCTCACTATCAATTAATTATTAATTAATAAACTAAACACCAAATGAGTTTCCTTTCACTTGCCTCTTCAATATTTTTCTGTCTCCAAAGGTTAAAATTTAGCTCTTTCTCATTGAGCACAAAAGTAAAAGCTACTTATCCATGCAGTGAGAATCAGATTTGTATAAGTTGAATTGTAGGGTTTTACTAAGATGAGTAGAGAAAAGGAAGAGAGAGAAGCAAAAAAAAAAAAACATTAGAGAAAGGGAAGGTATTAGTGGGTTTGCGTTTGAGAAAACCTAGAATGCTTGGCTTTTAAAATTATAATAAAAAAAAACTATTGGTGAAAAGAATTTTAAATGAATAATGATGTGGAAAATTGTTTTAAAAAATGATAATGAAGTGGCAAACTCTGGAGAGATCAACAAAAAGTCAAAAGTTTTGGTTATATATATATATATATATATATATATATATAATGGTTAAACTTGTTACAGATCAATTATTTTATACAATTTTACACACCCCATAAAAAGTAACTGAAATTATGGCTTAAAGACTTAAAGTCATGATTTCCAATTTAAAATTCGTAGTTTTAAGTCACAATTTTAGTTGCTTTTGAAATGTGTGTAAAATAGTTTGCATAATAAATATTAAACACTACGCTAAAAATTATAAATCGGTAGATTTGATTCCTTTACTCGGTTCTAATGATTAAAGATATTCGGCTTTTTTTTTTTTTTTTTTTTAATTTTTGTTCTTTGTATTATCAAATCTACTTATATAGCCCACCTAAATGGATCAAATCTGTCCTGATTTTGTTCGGGCGCTTATATATATCAGATGATGAGTGTGATTTTAGTATGATAATATTCTAATTGTCATTGATAAACTTAATTATCAAAAAGCAGGAACCCATTGGACTTTTTCTTTTCTTTCTTTTTTTTATGGGGGTGTTTAGAGAATATTTGACTATCACAAAATGTATGGAGTCCCTTTAATTATAGAGAAGAATTCTTTTCTCAAAAAAAAAAAAAAAAAAAAAAAAAAAAGAGAATTCAGTACAAGTTGCAATAAGATGCGAATTTTTTTGAGAACCAATAAGATGCGAATTGAAAACATTTTTATGTATATTAAAGATAGCCAGTTAATCTTCTCAAAAAAAATTTATGCATATTCGTTATGTTAATATATTGGTGAACGAGAAATTGATTTTCTTATTGCCAAGTGATTTCAAACCTTCTTTATCTTCTTCTTTTTAATTTTCGTAGGCAACAAAGTTTTGATCGATTATATTGTCTCCTTTGCACTATAATTCAGACAGTATTTCATCTACAAAAGTAAACACAAGAAGAAGGAATCTATTCATCAAAAAATAAAAAGGAAAAGAGAAAAGGAAACAAAGAGAAGAAGTGTCACCATCACTATAAATTTAATCATATAGGTAGTATAGATTGGTGTCGGACAACTTTTAAAACATTACAAAAAATAATAATTAAGACAGTTCTTTACTATATTATTAATGTGACACTAATACACTTTTTTTTTTTTTTTGGAAAACTTTTTTTAAAAATAAAATTATAAATAAGCTAGGGTTTGGTTTAACCTATGCCTAGTGTACCATTAAGTAATATTACATCACCAAATAACTTTTTATTATATTAATATTTTAAAAATCTCATTGTTGGATTACTTGTTCTTTATATTCTTAACACACATACTAAGATTTGTGCGAATCAGGTGTTATTTATTATTAGTGTGTAGCCTCTACATTTAAAATGGATTCAAATTATACATAATATTAACTTACACTTTTTTTTAACCATATATTTCTAAAATATGTAATGGTTTCTCATTATATGTATATATGATTTAGAATTTAATTGGATTTAGATTCTTCGATATTTTCACCCAATAATTCACTTGCCACAAAAATTAAAAAATAAATGGACACATAGAGGAAAATTGGACTCCAATTGAAATCAAATTTAGAATCTAATTGGATTTGAACTCTTTGATTTTTACACTCAATAATTCACTTGACACAAAATTAAAAATTAAATAGGACATGCAGGTGGCATAAAATTGAGAATCCAATTAAAATCTAACTGGATTTTCTCTGAGTTTTGCTATTAATGTGTGTGTGTGTGTAAGGGCACATTTTGATCCACAGCCCAAGGGGTTTGGACAATGACCCAATGAGCCCAAAGCAATGAATTTGTTAGAAAGTGGCCTGATACTGAACATTCAATGAGTTAGAATATTGATCACAATAGGCTAGTTAGTATTAGAATGAACAAGACAAATGGTTTGAAAAAGAAAAGTACTCCTCGGTCAGATTTGAGGAAGGTACGTTCTTATATATTTCTCTTAGACTTATACAAAAACTCAAGTTCTTGGTTACACAATGATTTTTCTTATGGTTTTTCTCCTGATCCCCCTGTAATGGAGTTCTTCCCTTTTTATATTCCCTGCCCCGCCTTTATCATAGCCTTCCATATGTAGATCTGATTACTAATCTCCTTGATACTTGTCCTATCAGCACCTTCTTGAAATCTTTGGGGGTAGCTGTAAGGCTGAAAGTTGCTGTTCATGTATCACTTCCACATTAATGCTGCCAGAGGGTTAGATGCAGAGCATTCAATACGGTGGTAGCAGCTTTCTTCCTAAATATTTCTCAATTCTTTGTTGATTCATCTCTTTCTAAAGCTTATCCTCCCAAGCACAGTTGCCTACTACCCAGTACTTGATGGGTGGTCTGACTTTAGGCCTCCGCTCTGTTGGCCGAGGAGGGATTGCTCCTCTGACAATGTCACCTGCTCATTATGACCAGATCTCTTCCTCGACCTAATAATCTATTTGCCTTTGCTAGTACTTATATGTCCTCAGGCTATTTGTCGTCCTTGGGCGCAGCCCACAGCCCAATATCCTTATCTGGGCCCTTAATCCCTACAATAACCCCTTGAAATTCTACTCTTTCTTTTCTTAGGGAAAAGTAGAGTTTCGATTTTAGGTTCCTATACCTCCCATGTTTATCACGTTTCCTTACGTGTAGGTGTCTTTTCACCTGGAATGAGCACGCTCCTGACACTTTGGCATCTAAGACGCTTTAGCATTTATTCCATACGACGCCAGTCCCCCACATTCTATGGTGTGATAAAAATCATACGATGGGGATTTTCCATAGGGATTCGAGCGGGAACTCTCCCACCTTTTTTTTTCCTTATATAAATTGCTTGAAGAGTCCAAAAGCCCCACTTTTTGAATCTTCAACTCTCAAGAACTAGTCTGAAGTGCTCTTCCCATATCTTTGTAAGTGGCCTTCATCCTACACACTTATTTTTAGGACCACTCCTTCCTCTACCTCTTAATTTACACCCTATTATTCTAATATCCTCCACTTACATCTCAAATGGGTAGATTTTCTAGCTTAGTAGACACTCCAAAGGGCATAGAGAGCTTTAAGGCCCATTATAACATACAAGCTGGGGTTTTGATCCTACATTGCCTTCAAGGAGAATGGCATACCATGAGATTAGTGTCACGACCCAAATCCATGGAACATGAATTTAGATGCATGACTAACTTGCTAATCTTACATAACTCGGTAAGCATAATTAATCCAAAATAATTTAAAACTCCAAAGAAACAATGCTCTTAATAAATAACCTTTTACAAAATCTAAACTCCACAAATCGGAAATAATCTCCAAAATATAAGACATGAATTACAAAATAAAGGTAACTAAAATTCTATAAGTCTTCAAGTAATACTGAAGTCACCTACAACTTCCACGCTATACCTTGCACCTTACAAAGTGATCCAAAGGTTCTATATTCCCAACTACACTTTAATCTAAAAACAATAATTGATGGGGTAAGCCACACATCTAGTAAGTAATTATACAAAATACACAATAGGATAGAGTCAGGCAAAGCACGAGTATTTTGATTTTTCACAAACTCATTCAATGATATCAAAAATAATTATTCAAAAACATATAATGAATCACTTAATACATATGTAATCACATATTAAAATCATTAAAAAAAACACATACATATAATAGATCAGAGCACAGTATCACATATACACATCACATATTCTCACATACAATTTTGTGAGCGGATACCAACATCTAACCCCTGCTAGTGAGGGATCAACACATATTTCTCACATACAATCTTGTGAGCGAATTTACACACATATCTGATCAATTCTAAAAACACTTATTTTTTAGTCACATATCACAAAAGCATAGTTTATTCAAAATATAATAATTTTCTTGATATTAACAATTATTCCAAATACAGAGGCATATCAAAGATCACAATATTGAATAGAACATAAATCAAAGGATGCTTGACTCTCTTGGGGAACGAATAGAAATTGGGGAGTTTATATAAATACATTACAATTCTTGAGTAAATCTAAAAATTCAATTTGCTAAAAGAAACATTTTAAATACCATTTGGAGAATAGGAATATGACTTTGAAATCACTTGGTTTTAACAAATTTAAAGAACAAGAACCTTTTTAGAAAACTTACATTGAAACTCTATTATTTATGGAAAATAATTTAGTTTAGAAATCATCTTTTAAATGAGATTTGGACATTCAAAACGTTATTTAAAATTCACAGTATCTCTTAAAAACATTATTTAATAGTCGAAATTTCTCTTTCAATGATGCGAAAATACTTTTGACAAACTTTACAAAATATAAGTTTGAAATACAAAAACTTTTGAAAACTTTTAACTTCTAAGAACCTAATGGACAAAACTTGTGCATATTATGCATAATTACTTACAGCACTTGAATCACTCTGAAAGTCTAGTTGAAACACCCTTCAAATAGTCTCAAAATACTCTTAAATAGGACCTTTAATCAATCATGAAAATTACTTAATATTCTCCACAAAATATAAATCTTATTGACTTATACAAATTGACTCACTAAAATTATACTTGCTGAACTAAATGAGTTAACTAATGCAAAGCATCTCTACCCAGGAATATATTTCCTTGAATTTATCAAAACTCAGAGCCAGCAGCTAATACTTTAGGATTTAAACAAAAGTAAAACCTTAAACATGAATTAGGCTCTATAACTGAAACTTTGTTCTAAAATACACATTATGGGCAAACCTAGGATTTAATATATAACCCCAATGAAAACCGTGGGCCAAAACTAATATGACTTGTTCATGGACTTAAAATCATTGACCCTAATGTATTAAATATCTAGATGAAATTAGAATTTGGGTAAAAGAAACAAGTCTGCCATTATCCTTTGAAAGAATTGTAAACGTGTTGATCTCTAATGGTTCATTGTAGTCAAAGTCTAGGCAAAGACTACCAAGGCCATCAGTCCATCAATCAGAGAAATTGGACTTTGACAAAATGTGAGCTATCTAGTGAAACAAGTGTGGGGTCGGGGTGCAATTTTTCTAGCAAATCATGATTAACCTTACGGTATAGATCAACAACCCAAAAGTTCATATAGCCCTACAAAAATCATGCAAGCCTTATTGATAGATTTAATAGTTTCGACTCTTGTTCTAGGGTCCGAACAGTGGCAACCTAAGATTCCAAAATAATTGAAATAGTGTAAATTCATAATCTAAGAAATTACCAATTCAACAATCTACACCTCACTAAACTTTTCCATGATAAAATTCTTACTCCCTAATTCTTTGTTTCTAACGGTGAGAGATCATACCTTGAACAATCTGATTGCCTCTTCAATTTTATGTGCTCTAACTCCAAGGAAAAACATCTCTTAGCCTCCTTGATAAAACCCTTCCTATGAAAATCCTAATTTATCTTTTGCTCCAACTAATATTTTAACACATCAGAGATGTGGGCTTGGTGGGGTAGTGGGCTAGAGTTTAAAATCCACTTGAGCTTATCTCTTTAGTCTCCAAGAAGCCCATAAAACATCTTCATCTTCATCTTTTATTTATTTATTTATTATTTTAATTGCCGCACCAAATTGTATAACCTAAAACTTTAATTTTCTCACCTATTTGTAGCACCACAAAATTGTCTACTCCCATCTTACTGTGCACACACATATAGTACCTCAACTCTATATTAAAAATGACAAGGTGTGGTGATAATCATAAAATCAAAATTGGGGTATTACAATTAGAAGGAGAGGTGGTAATCCCAATGATTGCCTTTATAGAGAGAGGGATAAGGATCCCTATAGGTAGAGTAACTAGGGACTTCTTGATCGCCCACAAACTCTACCCGATCCAATGTGCCCCAAACATGTTTAGGATACTAGGTAGCGACACCCTTGACGAGAAGATGGGTGTAAACCTCACCCATCACGCTGTTAACTGGGTGTACAACTGCCAGCTCCTTAAAAGCATAGGTTATTACCTTAAAATCAGGGTCCCTAAGGTCAGACTCATCTCATGTCTTCCCGAGACTAACAAGGGCATGGACCAAGATTTTCTAATTATCTCGGGTGAATGGCATGATGGACTTCATTGCCCAACATGAGATGAGAAACCAAGTGGGGTATTTAGGTAAACTAACAATCCCTATTTCAATAATACATACTTTGCACTTACAATCACTTATTCCTTTTCTTGTAATTTGTAAACTAACTATTCTCTATTTAACTGAATCATATTCTAATGATACTTTTATCTTTGGAATTATTGCAGATAAGCATTTTATAACCCCCAACCTTAATCTTGTCAACGAGCCCGACCTAACGAGAATACTTCAGTCCAAGATCTTTATTCATACTGACTGGCAACTACGAGCTACTCACATCATCCTTGGCTACAAACCCATTTCTGCCAGCTTCCAAGCTCCTAAGTACGTTATAAAGGTGAAGGATCCTCAGCTGCACCAAATTAATGTTGTAGTGCCCGGCTTCCTTACCGGTCCTCCCCCCGCAGGCACTCAACCAGTAGAGCTACCTATTCTACGAGTTCCCGAGGAAGAGGCAAATTCTTCAAACCCGGGTCCAAAGGAAGAAGCCACTAGAGTAGTAGAGGTTGTAGACTCCAACGAGGATACAGTCGAGGACTTTGGAGTTTTTAACCAGCCTTCACCAGCAAGATCCCCCCCTTACTCCCTTCTCTCAGTTGCCTTCCACCCAAGTCAGAACCTGCCAAGCGTACCTTCAACCACACCTTCAACCATGGTACTTCAACACAAGTAGAAGACCAGCCTTCTTGAGCTCCTAAAGTCACACACCAAGGGATCTATTCCCGAGGTGGCCGTTCAACCCCTACCTCCAACTCCCATTCCTGCCTATACTTCCCCTTCTAAGCCAGCAGGCAAGAAGAGGAAGCGAGATAAAAAAAAAAATTTTAAAAAAGGCAAGGAAGTGCTGGAGGTGAAGTAGCTCTCTAGAAGGACCTTAAGCCTCAAAAAGGGGCCAAAATCTCCAAAGGAGCCCAAATAAATTTCTCGGTTGAGGGGGCAATCACGGAGAGGGTGCCTGATCGTCGCCCTAGGGTTCAAATTTGGAACCCTCCTCTGGAGTTGGATGGAGCCCCCCTCCCCTTAGATTCCTCTCTTAGAGACTTCTAAAAGGGGAAGGCAGTTTACGTAGCCGATGCCCTGGAGCAACCCCTACTCTTGCCTCAAGATATGGCCGACTTGAGGACATTGAAGAAGCATAAGGTGTTTCTAACCCTGAAAAAGGATCTGGCCATGGTAAGTTTTTTTTTATTTTTAATTTATTACCTTTACTAAGTGTACATGCTATCTTCGCTCTTAGAGAATTTATTTTAACATCTTTATTATTTTTTTTTTCTAAGGCGATGCAAACAACAAATATCCCCGGGGAGTGGGTAAATGATGCCCACAAACAAATGAAGGACGAGGAAGGATAGCGCATAACTGTCGTCGAGGTGTTCACTGTGGCAAAACAGAGGATCAAAGACCTCAATGTCAAACTGACTGAGGCAAATAAGCATAAGAATAGTGCAGAGGTAGCTTTGGCTAGGGTAGAGAGGCAAGTAGAGGGTCAACGTCAACAATTGCGCAGAACTGAGGATCATCTTACTGTAGCCCAAGAGCAAATATGGGCTCTGAAGAAGAAACTGGAGAAAGCAGAGGAGGCTGCAGCTCAGGCCGAGCAGGAAGGCTATAACACTGGGGTGAGGAAAACTGAAGAAAACCTCAGGCGTGGACGCTTCTTCAGCACTTAGGAAGGCAGAAAATGTCTTCTACCCTTCAGCCCTCCATGTAGCAGGTCCTTCTAGCTCCCGAATTGACGCTGTTCCTAAAGCACCTGAGCCTAGTAAGGCTGCTTCTACTAGTACTCTCCCAACCTCTACTGACCCTTCCAAAGAGACTAACCAAGCAAGTATTGCAGACAAGGAGAAGGAGCTAGTTAAGGAAAAAGCTTCCGAGCCAGCCAAGCTCCCACTTGCACCCAAGGATTCCTCCAAGGAAAAGGGGACAACCCAGGGCCATGTACTTGTACTTGCCACGCTCCCCTTCACCACCAAGAAGGGTCCCAAGAACAAAGGTGTAGCTCAAGCCACCATGCCTGAACCTTTTGGCCAGACCGTAATGAAGGCCAACCTTCCTTAGCCTTAGACTAGTTAGGATTTTTCTTATCATTCATTTTTTTTTAAGTATTTCTTTTATGTATTTTTTTTTTTTTTAGTATGTATTCCCTTTGCCTTTTTCAAGGCTCTATTTAATGAAAAGTGCTAAGTTCCTTTACCTTATCAACGTTTTTATGTTAATTACAATATTGTTTTATTGTTGAACATAGTTTAATTGTCCAACTATAAGCTCAAGTTACAACCTCTTCTAAGTAAAGCATAACATTACCTCTAACCCTGACATATTTGTGCAATTGATAATCCAACAGCTCAATTCCCAAGCAATTGGCAATCTAACAAATTAACCTAAAAACAACTGATAATCTATAATTTAACTTAGAAATAGGATTTGTGTACCTGAGATATTCAGCTCAAAAAAGCTATGTGTAGGCTCCATTCAAAACTTCAAATAAATGTAATGCATCAATTTATCCAAGGTATGTAGTCTGAAGGACCAAACATGACCAAAGCTTCACTTAACACTTAAAGGAATAGTAGGTGTTAATTTACCTGAGGTATGAGGTCCGAGGAACCCAAGCATAACCAAGGTTTTGTTTAATATGTATATAAATAATTGAAAGTATTAATTTACCCAAGGTATTTGGTCCGAGGAATTAGGCATGACCGAGGTTCTGTTTAATACATAAATAAACAGGAAGTGTTAATTTACCCGAGGTATGAGGTCCGAGAAACCAGGCATGATCAAGGTTCTGTTTAACACTTAAGTAAATATGGAAGCATTAATTTACCTAAGGTATGTGGTCTGAGGAACCAAATATGACCGAGGTTCTGTTTAACACTTAAGTAAATATGAAAGCATTAATTTATCCAAGGTATGTGGTCCAAGGAACTAGACATGACCAAGATTATGTTCAATACTAAAATGAACGGGAAGTGTTATTTTACCCGAGGTATGAGGTCCGAGGAACTAGGCCTAACTAAGGTTCTGTTTAACACTTAAGTAAATATGGAAGTATTAATTTATCTAAGGTATGTGGTCCGAGGAACCAGACATGACCGAGGTTCTGTTTAACACTTAAGTAAATATGGAAACATTAATTTACCCAAGGTATATGGTCTGGGGAACCAAACATGACTGGGGTTCTGTTTAATACATAAATGAACAGGAAACACAACATATAATAGTAGAAACAGAAAATGGCAAGATTGTCTTTCATTAATAATAATACCTTCATAGATTATTTGCAATCCACAGATGTGATATAACATTTTCATCTAAGTCTTCCAAAAGTAGGCCCCTATACCAGCCACCAAGGTGACGCGGTATGGCCCCTCCTAGTTAGGCCCTAACTTTCCCCATAATATGTTCTTTACAGTACCCACAACCTTTCTCAATAACAAGTCACTTAATGCTAATGGCCTCGGCCTCACACCTGTATCATAGTCTTGTTTAAGCTTCTGCTGATAATATGCCAGTTAAACCATGGTAGCTTCTCTTTGTTCATCAACCAAATCTAGACTTCTCTCTAGTAACTTATCATTGTTTTCTGGGGTGAACAAGCTTGTCCTCAATGTTGGAATCCCAACTTCTAAAGGGATCACAGCCTCAAACCCATAAGTCATTAAAAAGGGTGTTTCCCCAGTTAATTGACAAGGAGTAGTCTGATATGTCCAAAGAACGTGTGGTAACTCTTCCACCCATCTACCATTTGCTTCGTCTAACCTCTTCTTAAGCCCATTCACTATGACTTTGGTAACTATTTAAGCCTGCCCATTTCCATATGGATAAGCTAGAGTGGAATATCTGTTCCTAGTGCCCAATTCACAGCAGAATCTCTTAAAGGCTTTACTGTCAAACTGGTACCCATTATCCAAGATGAGGGTGTGAAGAATCCCAAATCGAGTAACAATGTTTTTCCAAACAAACTTTTTTGCATCTATGTCCCTAATATTAGATAAGAGCTTAGCCTCCACCCACTTTATGAAGTAATCAGTTCCGACCAAAAGCCATCTTCGGCTTACCACAGCCTTATGAAATGGTCCTACAATATCCAAGCCCCACTGAGCAAATGGCCATAGACTAGACAAAGGATTGAGTACACCTCCAGGCTGATGAATGTTTGGAGCAAATCTCTAGCATTGATCACACTTTTTAACATAGTTTTATGCCTCTTTTTGCATCTCGGCCACCAATACCCTTGAGTAAGGGCTCTATGTAATAATGACATGCCCCGATATAACTTCCACATCTTCCCTTATGCAACTCTTCTAAAAGTGGCTCACATGCCTCAGGATGAACACAAAGCAAGTATGGTCCGGAGAATAAGCGTTTGTACAACTTTTGCTCCTCGGACAACCAAAAACGAGGAGCTTTACTCCAAACCTTTTCTGCTTCTCCTTTCTCATGAGGCAAAACACCCTTCTTGAGAAATAGAACTAAAGGATCCATCCAACTAGGTTTAACCATGATCTGGTGAACTTGGACTTTCTCATTCTTCTCCTCGGCGGGCATATGCAAATCCTCAACAAGTATAACCCGAGGTAGGTGTTGTCCAGAAGATGTTGCTAGAGTTGCCAAGGAATCAGCATGTGTATTTCTGCTTCTTGGGATTTGTTGTGTGGTGAAAAACTCAAAACTTGACTGCAAACGCTGAGCTTAATTCAAATACCCCTGCATTCTCAAATCCCTAGCTTCCAACTCTCCCTTTACTTGTCCTACAACCAACCTTTAGTCCGAGAACACTTCAACAACCTTTACTCCCATCTTCTAAACCATAGCAACCCATATTAGTAAAGCCTCATACTCGACTTCATTGTTCGTAGCTGAGAAGCCTAACCTTAAAGATTTTTCAATGGTAATCTTGTCCAGGGACACTATTACTAGCTCCACCCTAGATCCCCTGTGATTTGCCGCACGATCAACATATAACTTCTAGGGGAAGGGCCCCTATAGAGAAATTGCCTGAACTTGCTTTCCTCCTGAGCTATGTTCCTCGACCTTTACTTCTATTAGAGACTCAGGAAACTCTGCCTCTAAATCTGCAAGAACTTGCCTTTTAATAGAGGAATGAGGCATGTATTTTATATCAAATGCCCCCAAGATCGTCCCTCACTTGGAAATTCTCCCCGTATAATCAACTTTTCATAGCAACGACTGCAGAGGGAGTTGAGTTAAAACCACAACTATATGGGCTTGAAAGTAGTGAGGGAGTTTTCATGTAGTATGCACCACTACAAAAATGGCTTTCTCTAAGGGTAAGTAACGAACTTCCACTTCATGTAGTGATTTGCTCACATAATAGACTGACTGATGTACTCCATTCTCTACCCTCACCAATACCAGACTAACTGCATGAGAAGCCACGACAATGTAGGCAAAAAGGACTTCTTCCTCCTTGGGTCTAGACATAATAGGTGACCGAGAAAAGTAATTCTTCAATTGCTGAAAAGGTAGGGCACATTCTTCATTCCACTCAAACTCTTTCCACTTGTGCAAGAGTTGGAAAACTGGCCTACATTTGTCTGCAGATCAAGAGATAAATCTGTTCAAGGCTACAGTCATTCCTATTAACTTTTGGACCTCTTTGGGATTTTGAGGAGATTGTAAATCGTTGATTGCTTTAATGTGATCAGGGTTAACTTCAATCCCACGTAGGGTGACCATATAGGCCAAATATTTGCCTAAACTGACGCCAAAGGAACATTTAGAAGTATTAAGGCGCAATTTATGCTCTCTTAACACCTCAAAAATACTTCCAAGGTCACTTACATGTTGGAAAAATACATGTTTGTATCGCATACAAAAAATTCGCAGCGAAAAATTAACGGATCTACTTTATTCGTAATTGATAACATGTACTATGTAAATTTCAGAATATAAGAACAAGAGAGTGTACCTTGGTACGGTGAAATTCAAAACCAAATATTAGAAGTACTCAGGAACACTTTTAATCTTCACATCAATTCTACTTGTGCCTAAGAAGTGTGGTCTCTCAATCAGTTTATATGTATGTGTTCGAGGGAGAATAAGAGAGTGTCCTACACTCACATATAAACCATTTCATTCTCTTACAAAATTCTACATGTTTCTCTCCTTACAACTGATTATCTAATTGGGCTAGCCTTTGAGTCATTCCAATTGGGTTTTAGTATGTGGCTTGGAGTGGAACCAAAATGGAACAAATAAGACTCTAACTCCAATAGGCCTTGGGCTTTTCTGTCAACCCTTGACTAGTCCAAAATTACCATTAATTATATTTAATACTACTATAAAAATATAATTGCACTCTAGGCCTTATTAATAAATTATATCTCAAGACTTTATTATACATTCAACCCCTTCATAAAATATTCGAAGTAATACAAAATCATGAATGTAGACTGCCACTTTGAAGATTACTACATCTTAATCCTTGAATACCCGGTTTAATCCTTTAAGTTATTCATCATATATTTATGAATTCTAATTTCATAAATATATACTTTAGTAACTCCTTACTAAAGTGGTTAGGCCTAACACTCTGAATAACCAAACCCATTAAACTTATCTCAAGGGAATATTTTATATCTCCGTTAAGAGATTATGAATTCCATCTTAAGAATATATGTTCTATCAACACTAAATGTGGCTGCCCAACATACTGAGGTTTTGATCATGACTTTAGATCTCACTCTTGATATATCAAAGCAACCTACACTTCATGATCAGGTTCATTATTCTCTCAGGATTAAGAGTTCATGTAAATAGCAGTCGTGAGATTTATTATTCATTTGATAGTCGTTAGGAGAATAATAAATCTCACAGTGATCTAGTTCAATATGTCTTAACTCTTAAAACATATCAACATACCAACTAGAAGTCTCCACTTCCATGATAAAGACAAATCATCTTAGTTGATAAGTTATAGTCTTCGTAGATGAAATGCCCAATTTCATCACCGACTATGAATTAAAATTCTGAGTTTACAAAAAACTTGTGATTTATATCTTCTGTGACTAAATCACATACTATGCATCTCATGGATTAGATAATAATGTCCAAATATTCATGTTACCATTATTTTAGATAATAATAAAACAATTTTATTAATTACGACATTAAGTCATACATAGCATCATACAATAGGTTTTAGGGGCACTAATCCTAACATTACATGTTCGGCCTCTGCCTTGCTTTTCACCAACATGTCATCAATGTAGACCTCAATATTCTTGCCAAGCTGGGGTCCAAACATTCTAGTCATCATCCTCTGGTAAGTAGACCCTGCATTCTTCAATCCAAAAGGCATCACCTTGTAATGATAATACCCAATGGGTGTTACAAAAGCAGACTTCTCTTGGTTGACCAAAGCTAATGGTATCTGATGGTATCCCTGAAAGGCATCCAAAAAGCTCATCCAATGATGACCAACCGTGGCGTCCACTAACTGGTCTATCCGAGGTATTGGGAAAGGATCCTTAGGGCAAGTTTTGTTTAAATTCGTGAAATCTATACACACTCGCCACTTCTCATTCTTCTTTTTCACCACCACCACCATGTTGGCCAACCCTTCTGGGTAAAAGACCTCTTTTATTGCCCCAACACGCTTAAGCTTTACCACTTCTTCTTTAACAGGCTCGGAATATTCTTTGGAAGAACGCCAAGTTGGTTGTGTCTTAGGGATAACGGACGGATTAACATTCAGATGATGACAAATGAAATTTCAATCCACCCCAGGAGCTTCGTGAGCACTCTAAGCAAACACATCAACGTTCTTTCTAAGGAAAGCGATCAGCTCTTCCTTCACCCAAGGAGGCAGCTAAACTCCCACTTGAAAATACTTGTCGTCATCATTATCATTAGCAATCTTCTCCAACTCTTCACATCTCGCCCCTTCAGCTACAACGTTTAAGGATGTTTCTGTTTCCTTTGGTTCCTATAAAGCCCTTTCTGTGGTGGCCAAGGATTCATCCTCAAACTAATGTTTAATAATCGCAACTACGCATTACTTGGCCATAGCTTGACTTCCAATCAACTCCTCAACCTAGTCCCCTGAGGGATACTTCACTTTCACGTGCAAAGTTAAAGAAACAACCCCCATGGCATAAAGCCAAGGTCTTGTCATGATAGCAGTATAGGGGGAATACGCGTCCACCACAATAAAATCTACTTCAACGACTTCTGACCCTACTTAAACAGGTAGTCTGATTTGCCCCTTTGGGACCACTGTCTTCCCATTAAACCCCACCAGACGGGAATCATAGCTGATTAAATCTTCAGACTTCAACTTAAGCCCCTTGTATAAGTCAGGGTATATGATCTCTGCCCTACTGCCCTGATCCACTAAAACTCTTTTCACATCATACCCCCTATCCGGAGTATAACCACTAAGGCATCGTCATATGGTTGATAAGTTCCAATTTTATCTTCATCAAAAAAGCTCAAAGCTAGTCGGACTTCCATTCTTCCTCACTTAGACTCTGGCATTGAATCCTCAGCATGTGGTTTTGCTATGCACATAACCCTTGACAAATATGGGCCAGTCTGAACTGGGGCGATGAGAATAACATTAATCGTTCTTAGGGGTGGTCTTGAGGAAGCGTCTCTTTAGTGTGCCGACCCAACCTGACTCTCCTACCCAATGGGCTGATACAAGAACTGCTTCAACTTCTCAATCTTGACTAATTGCTCCAAGTAGTCTCGTAAAGTCCTATAATCTTCTATAGTGTGTCTTCAATCCTGATGGTACTGGCAATGAAGACTTTGATTACGCTTTATGGGGTCTCCTCCCATCTTGTTCAGCCACTTGAAATAAGGCCGATTCTTTATCTTCTCCAAGATTTGGTGTACAGGCTCCCTGAACACTGTGTTAACTACCTGGGCATTAGCGTGCCCAGTATGTCCAGCAAAATCTCTCTTCGGCTGATTGCTGTTATACTTCTCTGACCTAAAATATCTTCGGTTATGGGCAATTACCTTCACCTTCCCCTTCCCTTGTTGTTGATCCTCTTCAACCTGTTTATACTCATCAATCCGGTCCATTAATTGATGTATACTTCGGGCAGGCTTCATAGTCAAGGATTTTCTCAAATCGTGCTCAGTGGGTAGACCAACCTTTAACGTCCTTATTGCTACATCCTCAAAATCTCCATCTATCTTGTTAAACATCTCCCAATATCTATCTGAGTAAGTCTTCAAAGTCTCCCTCTTTCGTATAGCCATAGACAGTAAAAAGTCCAGGAGACGAGGAACCCTACTACAAGTGACAAATCGGGCCCCAAAGGCCTTGGTAAGCTCTTGAAAAGAGCTAAATGATCCTTTCTCTAACCCATCAAACCATCTCATCGCAACTAGACCTAAACTAGATGGGAATACATTGCACATCAAGGCCTCATTCTTCGAGTGAACAGTCATTCTCTGGTTAAAATGGCTTACATGCTCCACCAGATCTGTCCTACCATTATACAAGGTAAATGTTGGCTATGTGAACCGCCGAGGAAGCTTTCCCCTCTCAATCCTCCTTGTAAATGGTGACCATGAGATTTGATGCAAAGCTTTGCTCATAGCATCATTCCCTAAACCCCTATAGGTTGGGCCTCTACTCCTTCGCCTATGATGGCGCTCTTCATTATAAGAGAAAGACTTGCTGGGAGGGGTCCTTGATTTGAGTCTATAACTAGCATCATCATCAAATTGAGACCCTGAGCTCGAAGGAGTCCCTCTCATTTCCTTGTGGCACAACTTCCTACATAAATGATCTATCTCTAGTTGCAAGTTTCTAGTATCTTCTCCATAAGACACATGGCTTCCACTTCTAGAATGACTGCTACTGGTATGAGTTGTGTGCACACTAACTTCATGGTCTCTTCTTCGTTCAAGATTAAGAAAATGATCTTGATGTTAGGATCCTAATGATTCTTCACAGTTTGGCCCTGAACCCACCATGATTGAACAGGCTCAAGAATGTTCAATTTCACACACACGGCGCCAATTATAAGGGCATGTTTTGATACACAACCCAAGGGGCTTGGACAATGACCTAATAAGCCCAAAAAAAAATGAATTTGTTAGAGAGTAGGCCTGATACTGAACGTTTAATGAGTTTGAATATTGATCACAATAGGCTAGTTAGTATTAGATTGAACAAGACAAACAGTTTGAAAAAGAAATGTACTCCTCGATCAGATCCAAGGAAGGTTTGTTCTTATATATTTCTCTTGGACTTATACAAAAACTCAAGTTCTTGGTTACACAGTGATTTTTCTAATGGTTTTTCTCCTGATCCCCCTGTAATGGAGTTCTTTCCTTTTATGTTCCCTTCCCCTCTTTCATCTCAGCCCTCCATGTGTAGATCTGATTGCTAATCTCCTTGATACTTGTCCCATCAGCGCCTTTCTAAAATCTTTGGGAGTAGCTGTAAGGCTGAAAGTTACTGTTCAAGTATCACTTCCACATCAATGCAGCCAGGGGGTTTGATGTAGTGAATTCAATGTAGTGGTAGCACATTTCTTCCCAAATATTTCTCAATTCCCTGTTGACTCATCTCTTTCTAAAGCTTATCCTCCCAACCACGATTGCCTACTACCCAGTACTTGATGGGTGGTCGGACTATAGGCCTTCACTCCATTGGCCGAGGAGGGATTGCTCATTATGACCAGATCTCTTCCTCGACCCAATAATCTATTTGCCTTTGCTAGTACTTATCCCAATATCCTTATCTAGGCCCTTAATCCCTCCCATATATATATATATATATATGTATGTATGTATGTATGTATGATTGGTAATAAAAAAGTGTTTATCGTCAATGTGAGTCGTCCACAAGAAGAAAGTTCGTCCAAAATAACGGTCTGGAAGAAAGAGGGGAAAACAGTAACACTAAGGAGAAAGGTCGTCCAAGAAAGATAGATCATCAACGTGACAAAAGACTGTAGATAACCAATGAACACTTAGTAAATTCTAAAGTGTTCTCTGCAAACCAAGAACAGTTGCACCATGATACACTATTCCAAGACGTGGGTAAATTCCTTGAAATTCGCTCCACTCTCCTCACTAAGTCCACACATCTCCCATGATGTTAGTGGCACCTAAGAAGTAGACCCACTTCAAACTCTCTATTAATGGGACCAAGTCTCACCAACTATTCATCCACTTCTCATACTTGATTTCTAGAAATGAACTGACTTAATTGTCAGAGGGTCCTTGGCCGATTCACTCCAGTCACCTTCAATAGTCTTTCTTTCTCTTTCAAGTCATCGATTTGCCATTAAAGTTCAGAGCATACTGCCTACTGATTTTCAAACATCATCAAATTCAATCTAGAAACTCACCTTTTATGCATAATTTTAAATATAAAAACTTAAAATGTAAACATTTAATAGATGACGTAGTCATTAATCTCATATCATTTTGAAAATTTGCAAGCATGTAGAATATAAGAAGGAAAAAAAAAATCTAATCCAATGGTGGATCTATTAAAATTTGCATCCAATAAAAAAACTATCGAGTTGTGTGACATAGTTTAAAGTTATAGGAGGTGTAAGTTAAACTCAACCTAATAAATCATATACTATATATAGTAGGAGAAGTCTTTCCTTGCAATTAAGGAGGTGGTGACACGTATATCTTAAAAAAATGATACATTATATTGGTTGGCAATGCTACAACACCGCTTAAAAGCCTCTGGGTATAAAAGGAAAACTAACCGGTTAAAATTAAATTAAAAGGGCTTACAATACTCCCAAAAAAACTTGCGATACTAAGAACGGAGAAGGAGAGAGAGATCGAGAGATCAAAAACTGAAACCCAAAACTCTCTCTCTCTCTCTCTTCTCACGAACCTTAATCTTTTTCTTCAAGATGAAGAAGAGCCGTACAATCTCTTCCAATATCCCCAAACTCTGTCTCTCGCTCTTCTCATGAACCCTAATCTTTCCCTTCAAGAATATTCAATCCCTTCAATCTAGGCTACAGGTTTGTTCTTTAATTCAATCTTTTTTCCAATTCAAGATTCACGTATTTGTTTCTTGCTCTCTATATTATTGAATTCCTCAAATTTTTAAATTTTTTTGAAAAATCATATTTGACTTGATCTTTATGTGTGTGTGTGTGTGTGTGTGGCGAATGGTACGAATTCGGAGGAGTTCATGTTGCTATCTTGGGTTCGGATGGGTCACAAGCGTGAGTTCGCCTTCGCAATAAAGGTGCAATTAGAGATCTACAGGTCCTTAGGTTAGACCCTAGCAACACTACAATATAGAGAAAGCGAAGGAGAAAAAAAAACCTTGCGCCACACTGGAGATTCTTACTGCCGGCCATCGCCATCCCCTTTTGAGTTTTTCAGGTTCGTTCTTCTCTCTCTCTCTCTCTCTCTCTCTCTCTCTCTCTCTCTCTCTCTCTCTCTCTCTCTCTCTCTCTCTCTCTCTCTCTCTCTCTTTGTGTTTTTGTTGTTTTGATTTGGTTTTGAAACTTTCCTGTGATTTCAGGATAAGTTTCCCCTGTTTCCGTGAATTTACAGAATATTCTAGATCTATTTTACAAGTTAAATCTTTGACTTTGAATGTGCGTGCGCGTGATTCAAGGGTTTTGTTATAATCGCCATTTGAAAATTCTTTAAATATATATCTATATATACTAATTTTGGTTTAGGATTTTTTTGGTTCTCTGTTATGATTGGCTTAGTTTTCGTAAAAAAAATCTATTTTTTGTTCAGGGATTCAAAGTTAAATATGGAGATAGAGATCGGCGCTACTCGGACGAAAGGTACGCATCAATTCTCTGTGTTCGAACTTGAATTGAAATTTTGATTTTCATTCTCTTTCTTTAGATGTTTTGTTGTGAATATTGATTCTTACAGCATGGACAAGAATGCAGAACCCTAGAATTATGAGAGGCCATCTATAAATCAAACTGACCTCTTTTTCGAATTTGATTTGCATGTTAACATTCTGTGACCATCTATTTGGCCACCGAAAAAAAAAAAAAAAAAAAAAAAAAAAAAAAAAAAAAAAAAAAAAAAGGAATAAATTAATTGGGACATAATAATTATACATATCAATTTAATCCAAAATAAAATTTTAATTTAATACAAATAAAGATGAGATAAACAGAAAAAAAAAAAATCAAAATTTACATGGATTATTATCAAAGTTAGGGTTTGTGGATACCAGGATATAGATGTGTATTTGGTAGTGGGGCTGTGGGTGTGGTATTGAAGAGCCTCTCAGCCAATTGCATATCCAAGAAAAAAAATGTACATGCTATTTTTTTCTCCATTGTTGTATATAAACTATACTAATGTTTAAAATGTTCTAATATTACAGATTCATATCACAATGAAGTACAAAACTTTAAAGCAGATATCAGTGAACGTGGGATGCAGTTAACATAGCAAACAACCATGATCTGATCAATATTGCTATGATTTCAATTGACTAATAGGTAAGTTTAAAAAAAAATTTAAACAAAAAATAATATTTAAAAAAATGGATACAAAAATCTATAAAACATTTTCCATATCTGCTGGAACTTAATATTTTAAGCTTCAATAGTTGAATATAGAGAAGAAAAAAAGGAGAAAGCTTTATATGTTTTTGGTCATGCTTTCTTAGGTTTTTTTAAGAAGTTGGTTTGACTGCTATGGGGAGTAATTGATGATCTTAGCCCTCTCTGGTTTGTGAGAAATGAGGAAACTTTCTATATTTTTTAGCTAGGAAAGGGTTCTGTTTATGGAGTGGGTAGCAACAGAAACTTACCAAAAATTTCCCCCTTTTGTAAAATATGTTACTATCTAATTTTATAAACAACATTTTCCTACCATTGAGTTGACGTATCAGATTTGGAATATATGTAGTTTTTTTTTTTTTAAACCTAATCCACATATGTAAAGGGTTTTTAATGTTTCCTTCCTTAGAGGTCTATCGAGTATGGATATATACTGTTCACATGAAACTGTAATTTGTGTATACACCAATTTTACTAATAATAGAATTTTTTTTTCCTGTGATTGTTTAAATCTGAGCTATGAAAACAAGTTTGAGTAAAAAGTGAAGAGCATAGAAGTAATACAATGCTTGAATGGATTATCTAAAAGATCTCTTATTTAGTAAGGGATCTCAGATTTAGTAGTAAGAAGAAGAGTACTAATCTTGAGAAAATCTTAGTGTAAAAGAGAAAAATGATGAAGTTTTTGGCTCAGCTGTTGTGGCTGTTATTTACTTCTTACCAATTATTATATTACTGTTTGAGCCTAACAAAATTTGTGCAGCTTTTTTTTATTTCTTTGGATTGGTTGGTCAAAATGTGTTGGTACCGTTTGATTTTGTAATTATGATATTGAAATATGCTATCATGATCTATATGTCTGATTGATTTCCTACTTAAAAAGTATCTACCAATGGGTTATAGAATGAGTTAATGGAGTTTCATGATTTCATCCATTAGTATTTTAAGGAAGTACATTGATGCCTCTATGCCAGGATTGAGATTTCCTTGATATATTGATACATGGGTGAAGAGGGATGTTTCATTGTAAAAGGGGAGAATGTTTGTTTTGTTTTTGATATAATTTGTAGTGTAGTTTTTTGGCCTTCTAGAATCTGAAAGTTACCAAATACTTAATATGAGGGGTTCGTTTTTGTGATCACATGATTATTACTCTTCTTCTTTTTTTTCTTTTGCATCCTATTGATCTTATGCTACAGGAATCGATATTAACCTTCAAAGAAAATATAAAAAAATTATTTATGAGTTTCCTATCATTTTCTTAAAGATTATGGTGCATTCTTATCTGGGTTCAATTCAGAAACTGAGGCACCACTTGATTGATGCCAAAAAATAAATTACGTGAAGAATAAAATTTTTAATATTATTTTCAGTTAGATACCTACTTGACTCTTTTTTGGTTCTTGATTTAGTTTTGGTTGATTGGATGATGTTTGATCCTTTAGTAATTTCAGATTTTGTTTGTTCATTTCTCCGGTGCATTTTAATCAATGGTTATTTCTGTGTGCAAAAGAATCCTTTTCTGTAATAGGGGACTGTTTTTATCGCTTTTTAGAACTATGCTGTAATTTCTGACATATAACTTTCTAAATTCTGAACTAAATTTTGTGGGCTATGTATGGTTGTGGTGCAATGGGTATTCTTTACTTAGTGATCCACAGTACAACAAAGGACTTACCAATGCTTTGGTCATTCAGTTGACTCCTTACTGCCAGTCTGTACTTGCTGTCATGCTAGCAAAAACAAGGGTTTCAGCCGGTTTTAACTATTATTGGATTTGAACCAATGACTTACTGCTTACTATTCAAGGGGAGGCGGAGTGCTAAAAAAGAGAAAGCATTATCACTATTCGAAACTGGTTTCAGCCGGTTTTAACTATTATTGGATTTGAACCATTGACTTAGTTGTTTTTGAAGAGTGATTGAAATTGTAAAACTTTGAAATCTGAAAGTGTGGTGTATTTTGTTGTTGTAACTTTATGGTTGCTGGTGGGTGAATTTTCATTTATAAAACAATGAATGTGATTGCTATTAAATTGACAAAAATTGCATGTAATTCATTTAGTAGATCATGTTTGGTTGGAGGACACCTCTTATACTTTGAGTTTCACAATGTAGAATACATTCAAAAATAGTGTGCAGTAGCTAATGTGGCATGACCACAAAGCTGAAGCTGCAAAGGGGTATCAAAGATTTGATTGATTTACAGATACTTCTCAATAATGCTTAAAAATTTGCTAAAAATTCTACTGCACCAATAAAATATGGACATCTAATCATGGTTAAAGACCATTTAAGACCATTTTGAAATTTGTCTGTCAAGTATACACTAACAGCATGTATGGAATTAAAATGGTTGACAATCATATTTATCTAAAACTAAGCAAATGGTATTCTCCAACATTTCGTTTCCAATTATTGTCTGGAATTGTTAAGGTTGTTTTCTTATTTATCAAGGCTGGCTAAGTACACTACAACTCATCATATTAGAAAATCTTTAGATTTAACAAATGGCTTGGTCAATTAGGAATTACACCAAAGCTCTAGATGGAGCTAAATATATGTGTGTGTTACAATGAGAGAATACTATGCATATCAATTGTGTTCGTAACCAGATTGTGTTCTTAGTATTTTGGATTAATTACTGTTAAAATTCTGCAATGTGGCTTTTTTCTCATTGATGGAAGTGTATTTTTTAAGTTAAGTAACCACATGACAGAATCTTAAGAATGGAACCTAAGAAACAGCACCTAAAGTACTGTACATAAGTTTTGTCCATAATTAAGTTATGTCTGTCTTTTAGTAAACACCTACACATTAACATCATTATTTGAACAACTAACCATCCACCCCCTTCCCTATTTTACCATCATAAAATGATCCCGCGCATTGCGCGGGTTAAATACTAGTTCAACATAATTAAGAAAGAAAATGAACAGAAGAAACCTGAGGAACAAACACAAGTATTAAACTAGATTAAAAAAATAATGCCCTCGAGACGAGAGGAAGACATAACAAAGAATAAAAGTTACCACACCGACAAGTTTGAAATTAGCTCGCAGCTAATATTCCAGTTTTGATGCACCTAATAAGTAATAACAACGACAATACATGTGCTGTTTAAGTTTGTCTCACTTCATGTGATGTACCATGTGGTGGGGACTTGATGACTTTTTTTTTTTTTTTGATAGGAAATCTGGAAATTTCATTAACTAACAACGGAAGACAAGGTGATTACATCTTGAGTGCACGTGTGCTCAATAAGGCTAGGAGTTTCCTCCAGCCAAGTCTCAAAATCTTCAACATGTTTAGCATGCTAAGCAAGTACATGGGCAGGCTTGTTGCCAAGCCTTTTGATATGAGAGAAATCTGCAGATCTAAAGTTCTGAATTTGAGAGAGAATACCAGAGACTACATTTTCTATGGAAGAGGCAGCTGCATTGTTCCCTTGAAGGGCATTGTATAGGAGAAGGGAGTCAGTCTCAGAAGTAACTTCTCTGACCCCAATATCCCTTGATGACTTGATGCTTATGTTATGTACATGTTTATCTTCATTAGCTTTAGGCTTATCCTTTCTTTTCTAACAAATGGGTGTTGTCTGTCGTATACTATTGATTGTGTTAGGCCATCTGCTTTTTCCAGATTTCATATTTATTTACACTGGCCTCTCAATATATATGTTTCACATTTTGTTGATGAGCTAGTGAAAACAATAATCCCTTCCTAATATAATAATATAAGGGGGAGAAATGAGGTTCAAACCTTTATTTACCCTAACACTTTTGTAGAATATTAATTGTTTAACAGTAAAAATAGAAAGCCAAAATAAGTATTTCAGGGGATTATTATAATCACCAAATTTAAAAACAACTAGTCGCTAACCCGTGCGATGCATGGAATAGTTAAATAAAAGGACAATTAACCAACATCACGTTAAGGTAAAAGAATTAGTAAGAGACTGATTTGTCCACCAAGAATTTAAAAGAAAAAAAGATTGATATAATAAAATCTAAGAAATTTAGAAATAGAAAATTGGGTTAATAATATGCATATTATAGACATTTTGCTAGTTAGCGTTTAAAAAAAAAATGGACCTATCATAATTAAATAAAATACAATGGGAATAAATATTTAACTTCTATGCTTTTCTACAGTTTAGAAATGTTGTCTAACGTAGAATGTTATTGGGTTGTAAGAAAGATTTTTATAAAATGTTAATACCATATATATATGCTTATATTGTCAATGTCTCACTGCAGGTGCATAGTTACTGAAACTTACAAAGTAATTTACAATTCTTAAATTAATAAAGCAAAATTCCCAAAAGTTATATATATACACACACTCAAAACTAATATAAACTACAAAGATAAAAACAAATTTTATTTAGTCGTATTAATAACAATATAAACAATTCAAAATATGGAACATTATCAAATTTATAACACATAATTTCATTATCTTTTACGTTGAATCCAAACAAATAATTAATTGAAATTAATCCAAACAAATAATTAATCAACCAAAAATTAAATCTTTAATTAAGAAAACAAAAAATCACACGAACACAAAATAAAAATTCTCAATAAAGAAAAAACATATAAAGTAAAGAATTAAGATCAACCTACTAAGACGCAAATACCAAAAACCCCAAAACTTAAACCTTCCAAATTTTATAGAATCCCCAAATTCTACTTCAAAACCAAACAAAACCCTTCAAATTCAAAAAATTCATATATAATATACCAAATAAAAATTTACCACACCTTGGGTTGGAAGACATAAGTTGCAGTTTTGATTTTTCTCCAAAAAATAGAGATGCTTCATCTGCCGTATACAATATAAAATAATTATTAGAAATTTCAACCCAAAAACCAAACCCACAAAAACACTATCAAAATATAAAGATTAACCCAAACACTTAGAAGAAAATAAATTCTAAACATAACAAAATAATAAGATAGAATGAAAATTTCAGGCACATATGAAAGCAAATAAAAAAAACAAAACCTACGTTTTTTTTTTTTTTTTTTTAGTTGAGTCTCTCTCCTTCTTATTTTTTTAATTTAAAGTGAAGTTAAGTTTAGGGTTTTGAGATAGTTATTGCTAGGATTTTAAGGAGAGAAGAGAGAGTCCTACTAGAAGTCTAAATAATATAAACAATTCAAAATATGGAACATTATCAAATTTATAACACCTAATTCCATTATCTTTTACGTTGAATCCAAACAAATAATTAATCAACCAAAAATCAAAACTTTAATAAAAAAACAAAAAATCACATGAACCCAAATAAAAATTCTCAATAAAGTAAGAACATATAAAAATTTACCACACCTTGGGCTAGAAGACATAGGTTACAGTTTTGATTTTTCTTCAAAAAATAGAGATGTTTCATCTGCCATATACAATATAAAATAATTATTAGAATTTCAACCCAAAAACCAAACCCATAAAAACACTATCAAAATATAAAGATTAACCCAAATACTTAGAAAAAAAATCAATTCTAAACATAAAAAAAGAATAAGATAGAATGAAAATTTCAGACACATATGAAAGCAAATAAAAAATACCAAACCTACGTTGTTTTTTTTTTTTTTTTTTTATTTATTTTTTTTTTTTTATGTGAGTCTCTCTCCTTATTTTTTTAATCTTAAAGTGAAGTTGAGTTTAGGATTTTGAGATGGTAGTTGCTAGGGTTTTAAGGAAAGAAGAGAGAGTCCTACTAGGAGTCTCTCTCTTTTTTTCTTAGTCCTAAAGTTTTTTTTTTTTTTTTTTTTTTTTTTTGGTGAGTCCTTTTTTTAAAAAAAAAAATTCAAACCTAAAGTGAGTCATTTTTTTTTTTAATTCTAACGTAAGGTATCTTAAAAAATTATAATTAATTTTTAATCTTCAATTTTATATTATATATATATATATATATATAAAACCGAAGCTTTTGAAGCTCTCACAATTTTCCACATCATCACTATTTTCTTTTTCTTTTTATTTTTGATTCTTTTTATATTAGGTTTTATATCTTATAACAATAATATTGAAAAACGTATACAAACTTGGAGGCCTATTTAAGGGCTCTATAAAACTTGATGGACAAGAAAATATATTCTAAAATAAGCTCTAATTAATACCTAACCATAATAGGAACCAAATTTGACCTAAAAAACATTAAAAGAGCCTAAAAATAAGGAAATAAATCACCTAGACCTAAAATAACGTTTTTTGCATAAAAATACCAAAATCTCTTCTCTCCTTAAAACCCTAGCAATTATCATTTCAAAACCCTAAACTCAACTTCACTTTAAGATTAAAAAAATAAGAAGGAGAGAGACTCACGTAAAAAAAAAAAAAACGTAGATTTTGTCTTTTTTTATTTGCTTTCATATGTGTCTGAAATTTTCATTCTATCTTATTGTTTTATTATGTTTAGAATTGATTTTCTTATAAGTATTTGGGTTAATCTCTATATTTTGATAGTGTTTTTATGGGTTTGGTTTTTGGGTTGAAATTCTAATAATTATTTTATATTGTATATGGCAGATGAAACATCTCTATTTTTTGGAGAAAAATCAAAGCTGCAACCTATGTCTTCCAGCCCAAGGTGTAGTAAATTTTTATATGTTCTTACTTTATTGAGAATTTTTATTTGGGTTCATGTGATTTTTTGTTTTTTTATTAAAGTTTTGATTTTTGGTTGATTAATTATTTGTTTGGATTAATTTCAATTAATTATTTGTTTGGATTTAACATAAAAGATAATGGAATTAGGTGTTATAAATTTGATAATGTTCCATGTTTTGAATTGTTTATATTATTTAGACTCCTGGTAGGACTCTCTCTTCTCTCCTTAAAACCCTAGCAATTACCATCTCAAAACCCTAAACTTAACTTCACTTTAAAATTAAAAAAATAAGAAGGAGAGAGACTCAACTAAAAAAAAAAAAAGAAAAAAATGTAGGTTTTGTCTTTTTTATTTGCTTTCATATATGCCTGAAATTTTCATTCTATCTTATTGTTTTGTTATGTTTAGAATTTATTTTCTTCTAAGTATTTGGGTTAATCTCTATATTTTGATAGTGTTTTTGTGGGTTTGGTTTTTGGGTTGAAATTTCTAATAATTATTTTATATTGTATACAGCAGATGAAGCATCTCTATTTTTTGGAGAAAAATCAAAGCTGCAACCTATGTCTTCCAACCCAAGGTGTGGTAAATTTTTATTTGATATATTATATATGAATTTTTTTGAATTTGAAGGGTTTTGTTTGGTTTTGAAGTAGAATTTGGGGATTCTATAAAATTTGGAAGGTTTAAGTTTTGGAGTTTTTGGTATTTGCGTCTTAGTAGGTTAATCTTAATTCTTTACCTTATATGTTTTTTCTTTATTGAGAATTTTTATTTTGGGTTCATGTGATTCTTTGTTTTCTTAATTAAAGTTTTGATTTTTGGTTGATTAATTATTTGTTTGGATTAATTTCAATTAATTATTTGTTTGGATTCAACGTAAAAGATAATGGAATTATGTGTTATAAATTTGATAATGTTCCATGTTTTGAATTGTTTATATTGTTATTAATACGACTAAATAAGATTTGTTTTTATCTTTATAGTTTATATCAGTTTTGAGTGTGTGTATATATATAACTTTTGGGAATTTTGCTTTATTAATTTAAGAATTGTAAATTACTTTGTAGGTTTCAGTAACTATGCACCTGCAGTGAGACATTGACAATATAAGCATATATATATGGTATTAACATTTTATAGAAATCTTTCTTACAACCCAATAACATTCTACGTTAGACAACACTTCTAAACTAATGAAAAGTATAGAAGTTAAATATTTATTCCCATTGTATTTTATTTAATTATGACAGATCCATTTTTTTTTAAACGCTAACTAGCAAAATGTCTATAATATGCATAGTATTAACCCAATTTTCTATTTCTAAATTTCTTAGATTTTATTATATCAATCTTTTTTTTTTTTAAATTCTTGGTGGGCAAATCAGTTTCTCACTAATTCTTTTGCCTTAACGTGATGTTGGTTAATTGTCCTTTTATTTAACTATCCCGTGCATCGCACGGGTTAGCGACTAGTATATAGATAATAATAATGATGTGATAGGCCAACAAAATATATCTAATAGAGTTTTACTTAAACTAAACTATTGAAACACTAATAAATATAAGAAGATATAAAACCAAGAATAAAAAGAATCTAAAATAAAAAGAAACTATTTGGTATTTTTGTGATAAGTCAATGTAGGATATTGTTATTTTGGTATTTTTATGCAAAAAACGTTATTTTAGGTCTACGTTATTTATTTTCTTGTTTTTAGGTTCTTTTAATGTTTTTTTAGGTCAAATTTGGTTCTTATTATAGTTAGGTATTAATTAGGGCTTATTTTAGAATATATTTTCTTATCCATCAAGTTTTATGGAACCCTTAAATGGGCCTCCAAGTTTGTATACGTTTTTCAATATTATTGATATTAATAAAAATTCAAACTTTTGTCTATTGTTTTTTTGGTGGATTCTATATAAGATATAAAACCTAAAATAAAAAGAAAAAGAAAATAGTGATGATGTGGAAAATTATGAGAGCTTCAGAGGTTTCGGTTTTATATATATATATATATATATATATATATATAAGAGCATTCATATTAGTCTGTCTAAAATTGTCCGTTTATATATTTTAGACTAAGAAATTTTTTTTTTTTCTATTTTACATGGCCACTTTTCAAAAACACCAAAATCAGACTACCTACTATACACCCCATATTATTTAAATAACCAACTTTATTCTTTGTTTATTATTATTTTTATTTACTCTCTTTCTCTCTCCTCTCTCCTCTCAAATATCAAAACCCTCACCTCTCACTTCTCTGCCTCTCATTTCTCTCTCAAAAATAACTCCCGCATCTCCACAGTCACCGTTGTTGCCTCTGCTATTTCGCCATGCTACTGCTGCTTTGCCATTGCTACTTCTTCTTCTTCTGTTGACGTTGTTGCTGCTTCGCCTGCTACTACTTCTTCTTCTTCTATTGCCGCAGCTGCTACTTCGCCTGCTGCTGCTTGTTCTTGGGTTTGATGATTCATATAGATACTGTATATGAGTTTTTGAGCTTGAGATCTATATTTAAGGATCTGTATATGGGTTCAATGATTTTGAGATCTCTATTTGATGAATTTTATGATTTGTATGGATTTGATGAATTTGATTATGAATTTGCAAAATTTTGCTAGGATTAAAGTTGAGATAGAGACGGAAGAGAGTAAAAGGGAAGAGAGAGAGAATTTGACGAGTGATGGGAGAAGTGAGAGAAAAAATAGTAAAAACATAAAATGTAAAGTTATAGTAACTATGTATATTTATATGGTAACTGTAGCAAAAATGAAAATCTACAATCCATATATATATATATATATATATATAATAATAGGTGAAGCAGAGAGAATGTGAAATTGCAATTCCAAATTAGAACTCTAATTATGTGCCACGTGTACACACCAATTAGAAGTCTAATTGTGTGCCACGTGTACACACCAATTTCAGCCAATTAACGATGTGCTCTTTTTTTTTTTTTTTTTTTTGGTGAATAAAACATTCTGCTCTTCACACCCGCATATTTTCAGGTTCACCTCCCCTTCTCAAAACCTAAAATCCTTCCTCTCCTTCAATATACAGCTCCCCTCTTCTTCAATGAATGCTATGGAATTTCAAAAGGATCTCTCGAGATCAATGATGCATGTATTTGGGTATTTATGTATGTCTCTGTATTTATCTTATGGGTGACCCAACTAAGCCACAAACCTTTACCTCTCTAATGGTTGCTGAGCCCTCCACCTCTCTTACAACTTCACCAAACCGCACAACCAACCTAACATCAGATCACTGGAATTGCTACATGTAAAATCGTTTATGTTAATTTTGGGCATTTAATAGGATTTAGGTTTTTCTATTTTGGTTGGTTGGTTTTAATTTAAGAAATTGGTTTAGATTTTGTATAGTCAAAACCCTAATGTAGATTCCTTTCAATATATAACCCTCTATATACATTCAATCCCAATTTCATCTTCCCATCAATGGCCTAACAAACTGTCTCATTCTTTTAATATGTTGTGGCTTGATTCTATGTTGAAGAAAGCTAAGGTAACAATTCCTTACTTATTGTTCTCTGCATAATCTGCCATCTAATTGGTTATCAATCATAGAGTTCAAATACTTTTCTAGGTTTTGTTTTATAGTTCTCAGGTTTTCTTTTTTATGGCATGAGGAAAAAGTAGCTGAATTTGCATCAAAGAGATTCTTGGTATTCTTTTGTGGACTGATAGATTGATTAATTTTGATAGCAACCAAATTCCAAGATCCTACAAAGGCAGTGACTTTTTAAGATATAATATTTGTTTCGGGTAAATTAGCCTGTTTTCTATTGAAACTAACAGAATTTGTATTGCTCTATTTATTTATTTGGTTGGTTGATAAATTATGTTGATGGATTTTGTTGGTGAGAATTTCTAGGCTGAATCTAAAATTTAATAATAAATATTAAATTTGATATTTGCTTCTTACTGTTTTTTTTTTTTTTTCTTGTCCTAATCTCTTTATCTCATTGGCAGGCTTTAAGCGCAGGAATGGCGCACACAATCTTTCGTTAATAACCATGCAAGTTTGTATCAATTTCATGTGATTTTTTATTTTTATTATTTTTATGATAGTTAGATATCTATTTGCTTTATTTCGGATTACACTTGATATCTATTTGCTTATGAATGATATCAGATCTGACCCTCACATTCACAAAACTTACGTAAGGTATCCTATGCTTTCTTTCTTTTTGAGAAAATTTCATTTCCATTCCATGTGTTTGTCCGAGGATTTTGTTTTGTGTGTCTTAGGTTAATAAGGCAACAAAACTAAAGTTTTTAAGGCTGTCTAGGACTGTCAACAACATCACATAATGGAAGCTTAAATTCTTCTTTCATTGCTGATTTTTTTTCATTTGCTTTGATTTGAAAATAAGGACTGTTTTTTTGGAGAAGTAAATAATGACTCTAAGTTCGTTACTTTTTATAATGATTGTACTGTCAATTGTCTGAATGGAAGTATATCAATAAGATTTCCCTAATTTAAATGCCATTGTGATTTTTTTTTTTTTTTTTTTTTTTTATGATGCAATTGAAGCATAGAGTTTCTTTATTCAGAAATTGATAGTTGGTACTAGGTTAATATTTCTTCTTATTATACTCTATAGGTTTTTTTTTTTCCCTTTACTACACAAACACAAACAAAATTCCAATATGTTATTTATTTCTGGAGTTGTCCCAGATTTTTTAAAATTTGGGTTGCCAAACATAGGTGTATATGATTTAGAATCAAACCTTAAATAACTACCATTTGTTGTGATCAGATTGTATTGAAATTATGCACAATTAATGTGTATTATCCATACTTCTAAGAGGATTGGCTCTGTTCCTTCTATGCCTACTTAGATAAAGTGGATGTGGTTTTGTATGGTGCGACTAGGTGCCATCATCAGAGGTTCATTTGGGACCAATTGTAAGACTTTGTGGTATAACAAAATTTGAAAATTATTATATTGAAAGTTAACATAAATCTATCTTTTAGATTTACTAGTTGAGGAGCAATTTCTTGAAAATCGGTTGGCACTAATAAGCAAGTGTTCAATGCAGATGTTGGTCATTTTGGAGTAAGAATTTGTCATGATATATGCTTCTCTAAACTTGCTGCATTCCTGTCAAGTAAACAAAATACTAAAATTTTGAACTGTTGTAGAGATTATAAACAAAAGAGACATGCCTAACCTGCCTTCAATTAAAATGTCAGGCTTTTAAGAGTTATCTTGCAACTATACAAAGTATATTCACCCTTTCATTTAGTTATCCCACTTGGAAGCCCAATTTTTAGTTATTATTCCATTACTTGTGTTTTGTGAAATTTCTTTAGACATGTGATATGTAATATTTAGTCTCGATTCCCACTTTTTCTCATCCTATTATAGATCTGCATCTCCTCTATAGGACTCAAATATCACATTGGATTCTTGCTTATCACAAGTGTAGACTATGTTGGTAAGGTATTGCTTGCTATGCTGAGCTAAGTTCATTTTTTGGGGTTCATGTAATTGTATTTCTTTTTTTAAACTTCATTAGTCACAATTCTGAATTGTGTGCTATCCGAACGTTTGAGTTAAATAGTCAATATTAGCTTGGTTTGAGAAACCCAAGACTTAATCAGGGGTGGCCAAGAGCTTCCTTAATCTCTGTATTATTAGGTGCACTATGATCTTTCATGTCCTTTTATTTCTATTTTTCTAGGGATCACCATTTTCATTATTTAGATTGTATTATGAGCTTTCATTATTGTTTTAATCATTTCCAGGTGTGGATTTTGAGATTAAGTTGCTCACAATTGGTGAGAGAAGATTGAAGCTTACAATTTGGGACACAGGCAACTGCTGGAATTATTTTGAATTATAGTTTCATTTTAATCTTTGATTAATGATGCTTTTGGAAGTGATAGTTTATGGTAACATGTAATCTTTCTCTTCCTTCAAGTTAGTCTCTGCTTTTGACGCATAAATAGATTGTAGAGCTATTAACAATTGATGAAAGATATGTATATATGATTTTCAGTTAGGTGAACTTTTGGGTTTTAATAGAAACATTTAACCTTCGGATGTTGAAAAATTAAAAAGGTAAAATGTTCTGTAAATTTAAATTTTTCTAAAACTGATCAGTGGCAATTTGAAGTGTTAAAGAGACAACAATATTGACTTTGACTTGATACGTACTCAAAATAAACTCAAGGACAACGTATTAGACATGTCTATAGGGCAAAAGTGACATTTGATGGCATCTTCACTAAAAACTGTGAATTGCAACACACATCTGATGCCAATACACTATTCATGTCCAATTTTATTAGAAAATTTTGAAGAAAGTTCCATTAATGTCCCTTTATATATTATAAATAATAAAATGCAATATTCTCTTTTTTCTTCACCGTAGCATCACTTAAATAATAAAATATTATATTCTCTTTTTTTATTCATTGTTTTATCTAATGCTATCTTCCATATGATAAACCAAAAAAAAAAAAAACCAATAGCATTACTTAAATAATAAAATGTAGTATATATTTTTTTCATTTTTTATTTAATTCTATCATCCGTGTGATAAACCCAAAAAAAAAAAAAAAAAAAAATTGACCAATAGTATCACTTCAATTAACCATCCTGTGCGGTAGCACAGGTTACATACTAGTAATATAGAATGACTGATGTAGGCAATTTTAAAGCTTAAATGTGTAAATTTCACATCTTTCTATTATACACCAATTGGTGGGGATTCTCTAATAATGAAAGTAGTAAAAAGGCACCCATAATATAACAAAGTGAAAAATTAATGAAAGACCTCTTAAATGAAAAAAATAAAATAAATAAATAAATAATCACTCAAAAAAATTTAATTCTATAGAAAATTCACTAGAAAAAATAGTTACAACAAGTCACTTAGAAAATATTTGCACAACTAGATTCTCTATGGTAATCTCAACAAACGCTTTGCATGCCTTCCCATTGCAATTCCCTCATCAACCTTAGGATTTCTTCTATATGGACCTTCTCCTCCATAAATGATTTCCAATTTTCTGTAGCCTAATTTGATTGATGATTGGAGTGTGATGCTACGAACCATAACACTACTATATCAATATCAATTAATCATATATAATATTACAGAGGAATTACAATTAAAAATCCAAATTAGTTTATACTTGTAATCTAATATTGTGCCATATGTCCTTTTAATTGACCTATCGAAGTATCAAAACCAAATGTCATTCTAATTCAGATATAATTTGATGCAAACTGTATTTAGATTTTCAATGCTCACCAATTTCATAACAAGTGTCATTCCAATTATACTCTAACTAGTATGTAACTCCGTGCTACCGCACGGGACTGGTTAATTGTAATGATGCTATTGGCAATTTTTTTTTTTTTGTTTTGTTTTTGTTTTTGTGGGTTTATCACACGGACGATAGAATTAAATCAAACAATGAAAAATATATATTGCATTTTATTATTTAAGTAATGCTATTGGTTTTTTTTTTTTTTTTTTGGTTTATCATACATAGGATAGCATTAGATAAAACAATGAATAAAAAAAAAGAGAATATTGCATTTTATTATTTAAGTGATGCTACAGTGAAGAAAAAAGAGAACATTGCATTTTATTATTTAAAATATATAAAGGGACATTAAAAAATAAAAACTGATCGTTGAGCTTGGAATCTTCTTGGAGGCGCCAATGAAGCGCTAATGTATGAAAGTGTGAAGCAAGGAAGAGTGGGATTGAACATTGTGTTTGAACCTGGCCTTGCTCTGAGAAATCCGTAAGGAGGAGGAAAGGGTAGTGTATGGATGTAGTTGGTAGAGGTTGAGAGAGCAGGAGACAAGGGATGACGATATGGAATTAGGAGGAGATGATGTTTTACTTTTATAGTCTTTCTCGTTGGACTCATTGGTTCTGGTTGTGGGATTAGAAGAGCTTCAAACTCTATTGAGATCACCCATAAAAGTATGCAGGTGAGATGTTCTTGCTTAGGTCAATAAGTATTATCATTGTGGTTTTCTTGGCTTCCGTGTTAAATATTAATGCCTCATTTATTTGGGCACAAAAATTAGAAAATTTAGATAAGATACATGACACAAAATTGAAGTCTAATTTATAATCTCCATAAAAGTGTGCAGGTAAGATGTTCTTGCATAGGCTAATGAGCATTATCATTGTGGTTTTCTTGGCTTCGGTGTTAAATGTAAATGCATCATTTATTTGGGCACAAAAATTAGAAAATTTAGATAAGATACATGACACAAAATTGGAGTCAAATTTTTAATCTAATTAGATTTTTTTTTGAGTTTTGGTTAGGACAAGTGGCGCAAAATTGAGAATCCAATTGAAATCTAATTGGATTTTCTCTCTGCTTCACCTATTATTATTATTATTATTATTATTATTATTATTATTATTATTATATATAGATATATAGATTGGAGTCAAATTTATAATCTAATTAGATTTTTTTTTTTTTTTTGAGTTTTGGTTAGGACAAGTGGCGCAAAATTGAGAATCCAATTGAAATTGAAATTGAAATTGCTTAAATCTTTTCTCTCTTTTTTTGGGGGAATGGAGAAATAGCTTAAATCAAGGAAATGATAAAGAATTAAAAAATAGTGGGGTTTGAATATGTCATTTAACTGGCATTTAAATAGTTTCACACTTTCACCTATTAACATATTAGCCTAATAAGCATTATCATTGTAGTTTTCTTGACTTCTGTGTTAAATGTTAATGCATCATTTATTTGGGCACAAAAATTAGAAAATTTAGATAAGATACATGACACAAAATTGGAGTCAAATTTATAATCTAATTAAATTTTTTTTTGAGTTTTGGTTAGGACAAGTGGCGCAAAATTGAGAATCCAATTGAAATCTAATTGGATTTTCTCTCTGCTTCACCTATTATTATATATATAGATTTCATTCCAACTACATTTACATAAAATTTCATTCATCTAAATTTAGAGAATATAAAAAAGACTCAATCCAAAACTATTATGTTTCTATCTAATACTATTTGTACGTAGTTTATTACTATGAGAGAAAGTTAACAGTAAATTTCATTCATCTAAATTTAGAGAATATAAAAAAGACTCAATCCAAAACTATTATGTTTCTATCTAATACTATTTGTACGTAGTTTATTACTATGAGAGAAAGTTAACAGTTAAACCTTGGGGATTATCATGTAGTAGTAGTAGTAGTAGAATATTTCTTTAATATGGTTCTCAAGTTTTTGCCTTTTTGCTACAAGATAAAAAACATGGTTAGCTCTAGGCCTAGGTCACTTACACCATTGCTAAGGGCACCCACTAGAAAACAATCATCTCCATTAGTTTCACTAAAGAAATAAAAAAGTAAAAATGTTAGTTATGCACTCTCTCCTCCACCTCGAGAAGGCCCAAATTATGGACCAATAGAAATTTAATCCAATTGAAACCCAAAGTTGTGAAAGATAAAAACCATAACTATGTTGAATCATCATTGACAATTATTTTCTTTAATAGCTTGAAACTTCAATTTTTGTAAGTTGATCTCCTGCATGGTAAATTGCCTATATAACCACACAATCTCCCACACAACCAAACCCAAAAAATCTCTCTTAACATCAAAATCAAAATTGGAGATTAAATTTCAGATTTCTTTCGGAATGGATCAATTTACCAAAAGTAAATTAAAATATTTTTTCCTACGAATTAAACAAAAAAAAAAAAAGTTTTCATTAATTTTTGTTGAATCTTACTCATGAATTATGATATTTTATTCTTATATGCCATAAGTCTTGGTTTTGTTAGGGTTAAATCATTGAGATATGTGTTGAATCAATCTTTGCATGGGTACGTTAAGGTTATTGGGTGATTTTATTGTTAAATGAAATTGCAATATTGCCTTTGATATCTTTAATTATATTGTTATACACTTAAAAATTTAAATTATTGTTATAATTTTAAATTGTAGATAGTATTTATATTTTTAAAATTATAAGTTATAAATGTCTACTAAAAAATACTTATTATTTTAGATACAAAAACAGAGAGAGAGAGAGAGAGAGAGAGAGAGAGAGAGAGAGAGAGAGAGAGAGAGAGAGAGAGAGAGAGAGAGGTTGAATTTTAAATAAGATCTTTTGATAAATTTGTTACTAGCAATGTGGAAAATATTTTTAAAAATTAGTTAAAAATCTCTCAAATTGAAAGAGAATTAAAAAAAAAATGATGAGATAATACTTAGAAAAACAAAAGTGAAAATAATTATAATAATATTCAAAATATAACATGTAGTATAACAGTACTTGGTTATATAAAATGACTCAATTCTTTCTCAAATGCATAGATGACTTGCATAAATTATTCACAAGACTTATTATAGTTGTTTATGCAAAAAGAGTTTGTGGACGCCCCCCAAAAAAATTGAATTTTCGGGTTTTATCATATATTGGGTCCTTGGCGACGTGACTCTTGTGTGCTTGTGTCTCTAGAGAGGGTGTGTCGATACCATATTTTAGCTATTATCCACACCCCTAACCTTCTAAATCTTTTTCTAGCGTTTATCTTGTTCTTTTTACTCGAATAACATGATTCATTGCTTTCTTTAGCATGTTTCTTGCTTTATTTGTACTTCTAGCCTAAATCTCCTTGCTTTTTATGACTTATGCCATATTTCATGTTTAGATATACATCCTTACATACTTATATGTTTAGATCTACATGTTTTATGCTTTATGACATGTTTTCCTATGCTTTGTTCCTCTTTTTGTTCTCGGTTGATGTTAGGGTTACATGCTCACATGCTTGTATGATGTTGTTGGCTATGCCTTACTGGGATCTATGGGCTTATGTGTTTATTTCTGTGCTATATGTCTAGATCTATGTTTTCACTTGCCTATGTGCTTGGATCTGTGTTCTCTACATGCTTTATGCCATCATCTTGGTGCTTGCATGCTTCACACCTTGTTTATGCGCTTAGGCCTAGACCTTGTTTGTCATGTCATGTGCTATTGTAGCCCTTTTGTTCCTTTTGTCATATTTTCTTGTGTTTTGGCCTAATGGTTAGGACCCGATCTAGACCCTATGGTCTTTGTCATTGTCCATACACCAAGGCCTACATCAAAGAGTTTGGATCATCCTATTTGCATGTCTATGCTTGCTTGCATATGCTAGCCTCTCTAGTTCTAGGCTTTGCCACGCTTGACACCCTTAGCGGGTTTGTGGTTGTGTGGTTACATCCGACGCTCGTAAGGCCTTGTTTGGATGTAACCATTTGGGATGCATCGCTATGATGCCCGTTGCTACGTGCATACCTTCCCCCTTTTCCGCTCTGCGTGATGCTATGCTTACCATGTTTGTTTGCACTACCCGTTAGCATTCTATGCATCTTTACACGCTTGCATACATATCCATGCATGAGTCTTGCTTGCTAGTGTGTCGTCCATACTTCAACACAATGAAGCTATGGACATCTAATCCAAACCTACATTTGTCTCCCGTGGACACCACCTTTTGTTTGCCTTTTTGCTTGTTTGTCTTCTTTCTTATTTGCTCGTTTGCCTGTTTGCTTTTTTGCTTTCTCACTTGTTTGTTCATCTTGGGGCTTGCCATGTCTCCTGTCATATGCTATGCTTGCTATATCTATCTTGATTGTTTGCTTTGTACCCTTTGCACATTATCTACGCATCTCTTTCTTTCCATTGTTTGTCTGATGGTTTCTTGTCTTTGCTTTTGCATGTACACATATGGAGCAAGGACGTATGGAGCTAGGGCATGGTCTCCCTGGCGCAAGCAAAAAGGGTGAGGATGCAAGCATGTGGATAAAAGCCAAGCAGTTATGTCGATAGGTTTAAGGTTCTAGCCTCAACCATTTGGTTATGTACTCTTTTAAAACCCCTTCCTTCATCCTTCCTTTCTCTCTTAGATGATTTGTATTAGGTATATCATGCCATATACCATTCGTCCTCACCTCTAGAGTATGGCGACCCCTGTTTACTTTCTTGCACCTATATTTTAGGCATGCTCTAGGGATGTAGGCATTTACTTTCCTGCTCTATATGCTTGCATTGTGCATGATGTATTTATATATATATACCTGCTCCTCTCTTCCGATGTGATTGTCACAGTCCATGTCACCTAAGGCAAAGCGATGCCTAATTCCCGCCATGAAAGTAAGGAGACATGTCGTCGAATTTTCACCATGGAAATCTGGTACTTTGCCCGAATGCCTTAGGAAAACATAGATTAGGACCACACCCTTTCAAAAGCTCAAGGTCCCCATGCATGCAAAGCCCCGAAAGCCAATGCAAAATCATGTTTTTATTGTCAATCTCCAAAAATTAAGGTTTTATCAAAACAAAGGACTGTCCTTGGGCGTGCGCGGGAGCGTCACCACGGCAGATGGTCGAACAAAGGCCCTAACGGTTCTCCATTTTGGGTCAGGCGTCGACAAGGTGTGTATATAAGTCCCTTTTTCTTATTTTTATTTGGAGTCGCCCCCAACCATTAGTTTTGTATTAGGTGTGATTGGTCACCTAGAGGTCTAATTCATTTTAGGCTACCTAATTAACTAAACCAAACTTTAAGGATTCATTAATTGAGGCAAACCAAAAAGTCTTGAACCAAAGATCTCGGACTCAAAAGTTTGGTTACGTGTGAGGAAGGTCGTAGACACGCCACAACGCCTATCTAAAGATAATACCTTATTTTAATTTTATTTCAAATGTGATCTTTTTTGTGAAGAAATAGAATTCTTGGCATTTTGATTTTTGAAAAAAGGTTTTGCAAACAATATATACATATATATGCATGTGAGTAAATACTTACTGAAAGCTCGAAAATGTGTTAAAAACACAAGAGTTGTTTAGACCCCCTAATTAAAATTACGGCTTGATAGATTTTACACCTACTTAATACTTAGTGCGAAATAGGGTAAAAGCGAGCAGACAACCAAACAAGCTACTTTAATACATAATCTAAACAACACAGCAGTATAACATAATGTAAAAGAGTAGGGAAGAAGGATGCAAATACAAGATAACACGCAGATGTGTTATCGAAGAAGAAACCGAAGAACTCGGCGAAAAACCTCTCCGCCGCCCTCCAAGCTCCTACTCCAACAAGGCTTCTCGAAACCCTGTCTTCTCTAGCACTCCGGATCCCACAACAAGCTCCATGTTGCATCTGCCATCCTTGACTTCTTCCAATGCTTCCCAACAGCACCAAAACGTCACTCAACACTCTCAAAGGATGTGGTAAGTGTTTGGGATATCAACCTCTCAATGGTATGGAAAATGGAGAGGGAAGAGTTAAGGAAATACCACAAGCAAGTATATAGAGAAATGTGGGTATGACAATCTCTAATTCTTAATGTGTTTGGCTAGAGTTTTCTCTCTAAAGCACTCCTCAACATTTGTGGGTAATATGGGTATATATAGTGTTGGCACAGAAAGTGTGACTCAGGCTAAATAGGCTGGCAGAACAGAATGCCTCGCGAGTGTCTCGCGGGAAGGCCTTACCCGCGAGATACTCGTGAGACACAGCTGTCTCCACCTGGCTTGACTCTTCGCATTCCAGCATGTGTAAGGCACATGTGTCACTTCGCAGGAAGCTAAGTCATGACATACCCGCAAGAAATCTTCAGTCTTCAAATGCTTGAGTCTTCACACTCTTTCTCTATCACACAACCCTTACAATGAAATCTCACAACAATACAGGGTATAAAAGATTGAAAACAAGTACAATCAAATTGGTACGGAATAAAAGCCAACAAAAACATAGTTGTAAATAATAACTTTGCACTTACCATTTAGCTAGCATGTGAATATTAATTTCAAAGAGTATTTACAAGTAAGGCATGTGAGGTATTTACATAGGTAGAATGTGAGGGAGCATACAAACATGTGAGTAAATTATTTAATAGATAGATAGCATATGAATATTAAACTACTATATAAACAAACTACAACACACACAAAAAAAGGAGAGAGTTGGAAGAGTAGCACCTTGTTGTCATCCACAATTTTCTCATTTATTATCATGCATAAAGATGACCAATAAAATACGTTAGTACCAAAGAAATAGGAGGGGCAATGTAAAGCTTGATTGGTGTTCAATGGTTCAAGAAAATGAACCATGGACACAAATCTATAACAAAACCAATCAAAGGAAAAGTTTGAAATCAAAATGTATGAACAAGATTTACAACGTTAACTTTTTTATTATCTTTTGAAAGGAAGATTAAAAAAGGGACACATTTTTTTAGAAAAGTTCCTTTTGAATAAGCAAAGTTGCAATGGCAAAACAAGTTTTTTTTTTTTTTTTTTAATCTCTTTAAAAAAAAAAAAAAAGGTGCCACAATTTTTATGCAAAGACAAGTTTTTTTTTTTTTTTTAAGGGGCTTTACTTGTTCAAAAGTTTTTTTTTTTTTTTTTTTTTTTTAAATTGGAAGAAACTCCAATGTGATAAAAACATCTTTGGAAAACATTTTTATTTGAAAACGATTTTTTTGGATTTGGAAAGGAAAATCAAGCCTTTTTTTTTAAAGTATTTTCTAACATGGTAAAAACATTATTTTTGAAAGTATTTTATTCATTTGAAAGTAATTTTTTTCGGATTTTAGAAAAGAAGATGACAAAGCATTTTTTTTTTTAAAGCATTTTTCAACGTGGTAAAAATATCTTTCTAACGTGGTAAAAGTATAATTTTGTAGAAAACTTTTTTTTTTTACTTACCATTTTTGGATTTTCGAACAAAAAGAAAATATTTTGTTTTGAAAGTTTTTTAGGAAAAAATGTCATTTTTGTTAGGAAAAAAAGGCATTTTTTGAAAGAAAGTTTTAAAAGAAAACTCCTCTTTTTTTAGATTTTGCTTTTAGAAAAAAACATTTTTCTTAGAAAAAGGGGGAAGAAGAAATTTTATTTTGAAAAGCATTTCCTTAGAAAAGTATGTAAAGGATTTGTTTTTACCCAAGCAACTTTATTTTATGGCAACTTTGGAGATGAAAAAAGTAAAGGAGGAAGGATAAAGTGCAGAAAAATAAAGAAAGAAAGTAAAGTGCTGAAATTTAAATGACATGAAATTAAAGAGCTTAAATTTAAATAACATAAAAAGTAAAGATCTGAAATTTGAATAACAAAAAGAGTAAAGAGCTGAAATTTAAAGTGCAGAATTTAAATGACATTAAAAGAAAGTGCAGAAATATTATAAAGGTTCATTGGAAAAAAAAAAAATTTGTGTCTCTCTTAAATAGATTTTAATCTTTTTCAAGTCTTATAGATTCCTCATCATAAAAAAATGAGAGTTCTAAGACATCAACCATTCTTATGAGACATAACCATATTGTTGTGTTTTATTTGAGGTTTAAAAACTATTTAAGAGAGAAGGGATAAAAAATCTTTTTGTTTATTTAGTGTCTAGATATAGTGTGCGTGTGTGTGTGTGTATACACACACATATATAGGTGCAATAAAATAAAAGGGAGGGAGATAAAGCAAGAAATTAAGGGGATGACATAAATTTTAAGGGGGAAGGGGATTGCTTGAAAATAAAATGGATGAGATAAATGCAAAGGGGGAAGTGGTTACTTGAAAATAAAATGGATGACATGAATGTAAAGGGGAGGGGATTAGTTGAAAATAAAATGGATGACATAAATGTAAAGCAAAGATAAATAAAATCCCTAGATGCATAGATGGAATGATATTTTTTCCCCCTAAGGGTACTTCCCATATAGAGTCTAGGAGATGGTCCAATACCCATCTAGGGAAACAAAAACAATATCACAAGCAAACAATAATAATATGGACATAAAGATAAAGAGAGATATTTACACAACAACATAGGAACTTAAAGCAGATAAAATAAAGAGACAAGATAAATAAACAAGCTTCATATATATAAATGGATGATGTTTACATGAGAGAAAAAGGAAAATGGGATGGTTATGGTTATGGAAAAACTATCCCACCCCTACAAGCTTACCCACAAAAGATTACAAGTAAAAATGGAAGAGGCTTCTCTTTTGTGATGGGTTTCCTAAAGAGAAGGGAAAGAAATTTTTTTCGGAAATTTCTAGGGATTTTTCCAGAATTTCTCCACTCTATTTTTCTATTTTTCTTCCTATTTTCTCTCCCTTTTTTTCTCATATCTTTTTACAGAAAATGGTAGGTATTTATAGGAAAGTGTTAAAATTGGGAGGCTAGCTAAAGTGTAACATGTTACACTTAGCTAGCCTCTCATTTTTGCCACATCATTGAGCTATTTTGTCTTTTTCTCGATTTCTGGTTCAAACTTCATGTAGCTATTTGGAGGCCTTTTCAAGCTTCATTTTCTTTAAACTTTATATTCCTGAAAATTTCTGGCCTTGAAAGTTTCCAATGGTTCCAGCGCAAGATTTGGAGCTATAGTCATCAAGATATCACGCTTGGAAGAAAGGGGACGCAGTGGTGAAAAATTCTGTGACGATTTTCCTTAAAAATTTGCATCTTCAAATCCAAGGCAGATATCATTGAGTCCTTTTTATGAAAAGTAGTCAAGACCTTGTTCTTCAAGATGGTTCAGTTGGATCACTCCAGTTCCTGACCAATATGTAAAGTTTGTTGCACGATGTCGGGCCAAAAATTACCTGTTTTTCCTCTCTTTTTTTTTTTTTTTTAGTGAGATTTTTATTAGGGTTTTTGATATTTTGGTGATATTTCATCCGTTTTAACCCCAATTTTGGCCCATAAACTATCGTTTCAAAGGGAAAAATATGCCCTACGAGACGATCCAAAATTCAACACAATTCGACGATTGGATCAAAAGTCAACGTTTTGACCATACCATTAAGTTTTTCACCTTAATTGCTAAAAAAGGGTTTTTAAACGTTGTGACCCTTTGATCCACTATCCAATCATGATGTATTTGTTTTTACCCTTTTTAGCTTTGAAGTTTGTAACTTTGATCCTTTTATCATTTTTTCTTTTTTTTTGGATTTTTGGTCTTTGTTTTGACATGTGAATCGGAGCCGGAAAAAATATGGCATCGACAGAGTTAATTAATAAAATATTACTAAAGATCGATTATGTCAAAAGAAGATTAAGTGGATTATTAATATTAAATATTAAATATTAGCAAAATATAAATATAACATCTTAACTAGTGATTTTGCATCTCAAAAAGTTTTAAAAAAATAAAAATATTTTAAATTAAACAAATGTCTAATATATAAATTTAAGTAAATATTATTAATTAATTTTTAAATATAATAAAATACTTCCTTACAACTACTGCTTAGACCCTAAATTATATCCAATAATCCTAATAAAAATCGAGAATAATGATCACAACTATAAAGGAGGGCGAAAAAAGATGGATATACAATATAATTTGATAATGGCTGACTCCTTAACCGAAATCTTTCACTCCTTTGTTAAATAAATTTGAGTTTTGACCCATAACATTTAAAAATATATATATTTGATAGTTCGTGGATGGGAGATGGGAGATGGGAGATATGAAATTTATATTTACCCATTAGAAACACTAAAAAATGCCAAAAGAACTACAAGGCTCTTGGTGGTCGACCCATAAAACTTCTAGAAAGCCATCAAAATTAATTTGAAGCATGTAAATAAATTTTTCACATGCTTAATTTCCTTTTTAATCTGGAATTATTAAGAGATATAAAATAGGTTTAGCTATAGAATTCTATTACTAAAAGTATCAACAACATCTAATACTTTTTTTTTTTAGAATACTAAGTATTTAACACATACACGAAGAGAGGGGAAAAGGTTTTAAATAAACTGACAGTGGTGTATATCTAAAAGAGTCTAACTCTTGGATACACAGCACAGGCTTTAAACCTCTTTAAACAAAATCTAATACTTAACGTTTACATATAAGAATGACAAAAGTATTCCATAAAAAAGGGAGGGGGGGGGGGGGGGGGGAGGAGAAAGAAAAAAAAATGACGACAAAAAACTTTAATTGAGTAAATTTCACTCTAAACCATTAAATTTGTGTTCTTTTCATTTTTTCTTAAGTTTGTCGTTTTTCATTTTGGTTCATCAAGTTTGATTTCATTTTCAAAAATGATCATTTTGGTCACCTTCATCGCTTATCTAGTCATTAAGTGCCAACAAAACGATGTCCTTTCTTTTTTATTTCCTCTCTCTCTTAAATCAAACTAATCATGGACATGGACAAATTAGAGATGGCAATCCCTAAGTGACCTGCAGGTGTCTAAACTGACCAACCGGAATGAAGTGGGTTTCACCCACCCTACAAGAGGGATTGAGCAACAAATTTTTCCTTAGACTCGAATCAAGGTAGGTAGTTATTGCCCCAAATCCAGTAAGGATTTAATATATATATATATATATATATATATAGAGAGAGAGAGAGAGAGAGAGAGAGAGAGAGAGATTAGCTACAAAATTGGTTGCAATTTAAGGCTACAATCTTAATAAAATAAATATTACCATATATTTTGAAAATTTAACCGTTAAGTTGCATGTTCTTTACACTCTTAATACACATGTCAAATTTTGTGTCAATCTTTATTATATGATTTATAAGCTTATATTTTATACATAATTTTAAATTACAAAAATTTGCAATTAAAACAATTTATTGATGACATAGCTATTGATTTTTAATTCTTTTAGAAAATTTTCAAGCATGGCGGATATAAGAAAAAGATGTAATCTAATGGTGAATTTGTCAAAATTCACTTCCAATAAAAAGATATTGAGAAAGGTTGTACCCTAAGGCTACAACCAATTTTGTAACTAAATTTTGCCCATATATATATATATATATATATATATATAATGATTTCATAGTCTGGTTGTAGCATAGTCTTGAGAAATTGGAGCCCGAACAATCTATCTAAATTGTTTGGTTCTTAGAATGACACTTTGGGATTTACCATACACAGCAATTGGGCAAATTGCAAGAATGAAAATTAGCATTTTTTTTTTTTAGTTTGAAAAAAAGATTCCAGGGTGGGTATGTCTCAATGAAGTACATCACGAGCGAAGGGCATGTACTGAGTATGGTGGCAACTAGCAAGTAACCCGACCCATAGCTATCCGTAAATGAAATACTCACTTTGTAAACAAAATTAAATTTAGATGATCAAAATGATAAACCTCAAACTTAAGGGACTAGAATAAAAATTATTTTTTAACTTTGAAGATCAAACGTGTAATTTAATCTTTTTAATACCACACAGTTGCACAACAACAAAAAGTTGAAAATAATTCTGTGGGGGCAGGGGGGGGGGGGGATGAGCACGAGCTCAGGCTGAGAACCAAGGGCCCAATAGATCATACTTTAATAGATGGGTCGGGCCCAAAAAGATAGATATGAGTAAAGAAACCCATGAGATAAAAGAAAACTCCCAAAAATAACTCCCGTGGAAGCCCAAGATAGCTACCATTGCTAAGGTCTCCTACCAAAGTAATAAGCAAGGCTCTTCCCATAGTGGATACACAAGGAACCACGAGTAACTAGCTCCCCTCTGGCCCAATATGCCACCGTCATCAAGCTCGCCTCGGGAAACACCACAAAGAGATAAGGACCACAGAGCTAGTCACCACTGCATTAATGAGATGTTCTATACCTAACCTCTTCCACGTTAAATGCTTATAGACAAGCCAGAACAATAATAACACCCCCAAAAGTCCCGTTTCATGATGAAAGAATAGTAGAACAAATGGGTGATAGGACAAGCATCCCCTGAATCCAACTAGAAGTAGGCTAGCTGAGGAGATAAGGAGGGGAAAGGTGCCTATAAAAGGGTAGGGTGTGCAGCAGGAAAGGGGGTTCAGAAAAATAGAGAGAGAGGACTTAGAGAAATAAGAAAAAGAGAAATAGAATAGGACTTAGAGTTTTTAGTTTTCAATCCAACCTTTTGTACCTAGGGAAAGCAGTTTCTATATCAATAAATAACCATTTTGTTCCTAATCATTTTGTAATTAGTTGTTTAGATCTCCCATTGCGGAATTTTTATCCTTTAGTTCTTATAAATTAATTGTGTAAGTCATCTACTTAGAAAGCGAACCCTGTTGTACTAGACCCTATCTATGCTTTGGGTAGGTCTTAAACTGAACTTTCTGCCTTAGTCTAACTCCAAGATCACTAACAGAAAAGGGAAATTAAGACTTAACAAAAAAGAAAGCGAACCCCGTGGTACTAGACCCTATCTATGCCTCGGGTAGGTCTTAAGCTAAACTTTATGCCTTAGTCTGACTCCAGGGTCACTAACAAAAAATGAAAATTAAGACTTAACAAAAAATGAAAGCAAACCCCGTGGTACTAGACCTTGCCTTTGCCTCGGGTAAGTCTTAAGCTAAACTTTCTACCTTAGTTTGACTCTAAGGTCACTAACAGAAAAGGGAAATTAAGACTTAACAGAAGAAAAAATGATAACAATAAAAATATCTAAGGAAAAAGAGATCTCGTGGCATTAGGCCTTACAATTTCTTTGAAAGCTTGTAAGGTTAAAGAAATTCTGTTGTTGAAAATTTCATATTTCAACAGTGTCCCTCGAGTGTCATGTGAGATCGGTGGTGATTCTTGCGTGACACTCGTATCTTGATTATTTATTTGGTGTGGTTTGGAATCTCCTTCTTTTGAATTTATCGTCCCAAGTGGTAGATTGATTTTGCTTTAGCATCTTTTGTCTTGATTTTTTTCTTTTTTCTTTTTTTTTGGGCACTAATTTGCTTTTTGCTCTTATGCAAATTTTCTTGCTCGCATAAGATTGATCACTTCTTTGGTGGGAAATGGTTTTTTTTTTTTTTTTGGACATGTGATTGAATTTAGTAAATAATACCAAGTTGCCTACATACCCGAAAGGGGATCAAGTCATCACGTAGTTCAAGAAAAAGATTTTTTTTTTTTTTTTTTTTTTTGGAAATGTGACTGAACTTAGTAAATAATACCAAACTACCTACGTACCCGAAAGGAGATCAAGTCATCATGTAATTCAAAAGGAACATTTTTTTTTGAAAGATCTAGCTGAACTTAGTAAGTAATACCAAGCTGCCTACGTTCCCGAAAGGGGATCAAGTCATTACGTAGTTCCAAAGGCAGAATTTTTTTTTTTTTTTTTTTTTTTGGTGCCCTAACTTTTGCCTAGGCTAGCTTATAAAAAGGTTTTCAACTAGGCAGGTTTTTTTTTTTTTTTTTTTTTTTTTGGTGCCCTAACTTTTGCCTAGGCCTCCTTATAATAAGGTTTTCAACCTAGCAGATTTTTTTTTTTTTTTTTTTTTTTTTTTTGTGCCCTAACTTTTTCCTAAGCCACCTTATAAAAAGGTTTTCAACCTAGCGGACTCTTTTTTTTTGGATGAATTTTCAACTATAGAACTTTTTTATGAACTTCTCGTTTACACAAGGGTAAACACGTTGTCCCTCACCCTTCTTCCTCAATATCCTTGTTTTTTGGATAGATGCTTAAGCATGGTTGTTGCTTAAAATTTGGCATCAAGATAATTCACCTCTTCCCCCATGAAAGGGTTATGATCGGTGTACACCCTTTTCACATTTCCATCTTCATCACAAAATTTAAAGCATTGATGAAGTGTGGAACCGATTATGCCATGAGTGTGTACCCAAGGGCGTCCCAACAAAACATTGTAGGAAGTATTGGCATCAATTACGTGGAAAAGAGCTTCAGAATACAATTCTCCTATTTCCACTTTTAATGAGATGGTTCCCATGACTCTTTGTCCAACTTGGTTGAAGCCTTGAATGGTCAAGTTGGATGGGGACAATTGTTTGGACTTCATCCCCATTACTTTAAGTGTCTTATAAGGGAGAAGATTTACAACTAATCCGTAATCCAATAGGGTTCTTGATAACTATGTATCTCAAATCGTGCCCTTGACATATAAAGGCCGATTATGAAAATTTTCCCCAAACTAGAGGTCCTTATCACTAAACATTATCCATGCAAACATGAAGCGCATAGTCTAGGTGATAAGGGTTGTGAGGAATAGCCTTCTTTCCCGTTAGAAAATTATCTTTTGCATTTTGGTTTAGTTTTTCCGTCTATGGTAATGACAAATGTTGGCCTGAACGCAAAGTTACTTCATCTACCTCTTGTTCATCGTCATCAATTGAAACTATACAACATTGCACAGCTTCCTCTTTCATCTCATCCTTGGAATGATTTTGAAGGAATTCCTTAGGAAGATATTCAACTAGATTTATTGGCATTCTCTTAGATTGAATATATTCTTCTTCCTCTAAACTCATGCTTTTCTTTTAAGTGTTCTTCTTTTTCTTCTTGTTTTTCTTGAAATCTTTCCTTCCATGGATTTTGACTCCTGGCTTCTCAAAGGGCATAATGATTGGTAATGGGCTTTTAGCCATTTTCTTGGATTTCTTACCAATATATGTTTGCCACTCTTCTTCATTCTATCTTTCATGTTAGAGGAATTGTCCCAACAGTCTAATTTTGCTTCAGTCATAAGCTCATAAAGACTTCGGAGATTGCTTGACTCAGCCTTGACATTACGAGTCTTTTTGAACTTTTTAACAATCTCCTTGTCGCAATTCGGGAGACAAGATATAAGCTATACCTCCCTGTGCCGGGCCTTAAAATAAAACCCCGAAGTCTTACTATCTTGAAAACTATATATATAATTAATTTCATGCTCAGTTAGACTAAGGCCGAGTCTTTTATTGGGTTCGGCCACACTGCTAACTACTCTAAAAACGTTAGGGGTACACTGCAAGGAAGATAATTCCGTACCGTACCAACCGGTACGGGCGGTATATACCGTACCAACCAGTAAACCGGTACAAAATACTCCCTTGTTTCATACAGGAAAAAATACCGGCCGCATACCAAACGTACTAGCGAATATCGGTCATTTTAGGCGGAAAGTAAAAATCGGCTAGTACAAAAAGCTTCTTAAAAAATAAATAAATAAAAACACACACACACACACACAGAGAAAACAAAACATAAAAGTACCAAATGGTCACATATCCTTCAGGGTCAGCACTTTGTTAGTCCTCGTTAACATTTAGCTGGTTTTCCCTTCGTCTTCCTCCGTCAGCTTCGTCTGTTCACTTCCCCTTTTTTTTCTTTTTCATTTTTCTCTTCTTCTTATCTGTTGTTTAAACTATAGTTGCACCCCCCCCCCCCCTAGTCCTTTTGTTTTATGTGGTTCTTGTAGTCTTATTTTGTGTGTACTGACACCACACGTGTAGACATTGATATTTGAGTTGATGAATATCAGGCACTGGTAGCAAGTCAAAGGACCTACTAGCTAGAATTTTAAGTTGTATTTTATTGGTTTATGTCTTGTCTACGGGCTCAGGCCTACTAGCTAGAATTTTGAGTTGTATTTTATTGGTTTATGTCTTGTCCACGGCTAAAGCTAGCTGATCAGTCTAGTACAACCCATGGACCCTACTATACTTATATTACTTTTCCTTTAATAAAATGATTCTACCTTTTTGATGTCAAAAAAAAAGTTTGAAATTTCAATGACATCTTTTATTTCAAATTTTCAACTATTGTCACTCACTAGTTTTATATTTTTATTAATTAATAGGCTGATATGTGAGCTAGAGATAAACAATAAGTGAAATATTATATGCTTTTAAATTTAAGTGCTCATAATAAATTATTATTATGTGAACTTTAACTACTAAACATATAAATATAAATATAAATATATGCTCCAGAATAGAGATTTTGTGTGTGTGTGTGTGTGTGTGTGTGTGTGTATATATATTAAATATATAAAATAGCGGTAAATCTGAAACGGTACACCGGTATTGACCAATACCCGAAATATATCATACCGGTGGCCAAACCGGTACTGCCTCCAGTACAGTATTGACTTCCTTGGTACACTGGCCAAGGCAAACTTTGAAATGCCTCAAATAATTGATCAAAAGCTTATTCATTGAAATTCTAACCCCACCCTCTAGAAAAGCCACTAAGAGGATAATGACCCTTCCTTCCCCCCTTAAGAATTCTACTTCCAATTCAGGGTAGTAACTCACCCCTACACCCTCCTAAACTTAGCTAATCTCTCAGGTGTACTAACCATGATTTTGAACTTACCCATTATCCCAACCCGCTGACAGACTAAGTAGGTGAAAAGAAGGAGAAGAAAAGAAGTAAAAGGGGACTTACTAATAAAGAAAATGGGGACGGAACACCAGGGTTTTCTTGAAGGTAAATGAAGGAGCTCTCATTTTCAAGAGGAAAGAGGTTTGAAGAGAAGAAGAAATGGGAACCCAAAAACTGGTTTGGGTTCCCCCTTTATATAGAGGGGGAAGGAGCGGGAAACGGCAAGAAACGGCCCTTAGTTTCCCGTGCCTCCCCAGTTTCCCAGGCCTTGATCTGGTCATTCGTGGATACACATGTCACTCATCAAGGAACGGGAAATCCGGGCACATCTAAAGCATTTATTGCATGACTGTGCCACATCCCATCAATGACGATTAATGATTACCCATGATCACATCCCTTTAGCCACGATCTCCACCTCAGCATTAATAAGGTAGAGATTGTGGAAGGCTATTTTAAGGGGATGAACTTGAGCTTGAGCTGAGAACCAAGGGCCCAACAAACCGTACTTTAATAGATGGGTCCGGCCCAAAAGATGGATATGAGTAAAGAAACCATTGAGATGAAAGACAACTCCTAAGAATAAGTCTTGTGGAAGCCTGAGATAGCTACCATTGCTAGGATCCCCTATCGAGGTAATAAGCAAGGCTCTTCCTATAGCAAATACACAGGGAACCACGGGTAACTAGTTCCCCTCTAGCCCGAGATGCCATCATCATCAAACTCACCTCGGGAAACACCACATAGAGATGAGGACCATAGAGCTAATACCTCCACATTAATGAGATGTTCTTTACCTAACCTCTTCCACATTAAATGCTTATAGACAAGCAGTAAAAACATCCCCAAAATTCATGTTTCATGATGAAAGAATGGCGGAGCAAAGGGGTAATGGGACAAGCATCCTCTGAATCCAGCTGGACGCAGGCCAACTAGGGAGATAAGGAGGGGAAAGGTGCCTATAAAAGGGGGGGGGGGGTGTGCAGCAAGAAAGGGGGTTCAGAAAAATAGAGAGAGAGGACTTAGAGAAATAAGAAAGAGACAAGCATAATAGGACTTAGAGTTTTTAGGTTTCAATCTAACCTTTTGTTCCTTGGGAAAGCAGTTTTTATATCAATAAATAACCATTTTGTTCCTAATCACTTTGTAATTAGTTGTTTAGATCTCCCATTGTGGAATTTTTATCCTTTAGTTCTTATAAATTAATTGTGTAAGTCATTTGCATAGACACTACCACCAAAGTGTTTGTTTTTTACACCCACAAATTCATTTAAATTCTTATAACGAAAAAAAATAAATGATCAAAATTGACTCTTTTATCCTGGCCAAAAATTCAACCTCTTCCATCCAAACCTCAATTCATTGTTGGATCAAAATTGACTCCAGAACTTCTAATTCAAACCAAGTTAGGGGCAAAAGAAGTGGTTGCAACAGAAAGAAATTCGAATGGTAATTAGTTTTCAAAAAAAAAAGAAGTAGGTCATTCATAAGAATAATACTAACTTAAAAGTTGGCTAGCGGGAAGATAGGTAGGAATTGCTTTATAGGAAATTTCTTAATTCAAAATGGTGGAGGCAGCCAACACATTATGGCCCACTGCGTACAATTATGTCATGGGGAAATTGTTTTCCACTAGTTAGATGTGATTCGTATTCCTTGCAAGCCAAGTAAATCACGCAGAAAATGTGAATATATGGACCGCGAGCAAGTCTTCCCGTATAGAAATGTCAGTGTCTGTAGGCTAAAGTCGTCATATTACAAAAGATTTTTTCATAAAGTAAAGACTAAAAGAACCAAAAAGGATTGTTCCTGGCAACAAGGAATTAGAATATTGGAACCTACTTATAATTTAGAAAGATACATAATGAAGTTGTCCACTTGAACCTGGCGCGTGTTGAGTGTGTTTCACTGTAATTGTCTGACAATTGACTGACCAATATGTTGTTCGGTCCCAAGTGTGAATTCAGAAAATCAATTAAATTTTAACCAATCTTCAAAAATTATAATCACCAAGCTAGAATATTGATCACACACAAAAATATAAAGATTTACATGGAAAACATTTTTTTCCTTAATGGGAAAAACGACACAATAAACTTGGAATCTATCCACCATCAAAAAATCAGTTATAATATTTATCTTCTTTGTGTATGTCTCACAAATAAAAAAAAAATCTTCTTCTTTTTTTCTTGATTCTCTTGCGCCATCATTGTGCTCACTGCAGTTTCTTTTTCTTTTTTTCACTCATTGTGATGTCTTCTTCGTTCTTCACTTTGCAACATCAAACAAAACATATTCTCATTAATTATTGAGTTGTGCAAAAAACATTGTCAAGAAAATTCAAACCTTGTAGTCTCTCTCCTTGAGCTACCTCCCAAGCGAAAATCCATTTTTTCTCTCTTGATTTCATGCCCAATTCTATTATCTTTCTCCTCTCCCCACAGGGACCCTTGGTCCAACACCATCAAATTCTTTGTTGGCAGACAATGAATTCATTAATTCTTTAATAAGGAATAAGCTTTCCTTCCACTCAAAGGAACAACATTTTATTACAAAGCAAGGAAACCCAAGAACAACATTTGAGGCAATTTCCTAGCATATGCATGGTAAAATACAAACCTTTTCAATTGTTTTGCTTTTCTTTTTCTTTTTCCAAAAATAAATATGACTCATTCACTCATATTGGAGTGGTTTTTTACCATTTTTTTTTATAAATAAAAATTATAGTGATGTTATTTATAAAATTATTAATTATCCCAAAAACTTTTTGTTCTAGAGAAAAATTATCCCAAAAACTTAAGTTGCTAGGAAATAGTGAATTTAACCATACCAACATGTGGGATTTTTAATATTTTAAATGAGATATAGATTGGAGACAAGAAGCGAACTCAAGATCTCCTACTCCGATATCATGATAAATCACCGATTGTCCTAAAAGTTTAAACTGATAGAAAATAATAAATTTATTCATTTAGCGATAATTCTAATAGTTATTTTATACATGGATCAATAATCATCTGCGAACTTATTTCATGCCAACATCATTTGGGCTTTAATTTTATTGCTAACCCATAACCTAATAAATAAATAAGGTAATTTATGAAGGTGAATAAGAAGGAATTCTTAATTCTAATGGGCATTTAATTGATAAAGCTAACGGTGAACTAGGAAGAGCAAGATGTTGGAATGCAAACCATTTTTTTTATATTGATGATGCAATTACGCCTAACAAAATTGGACCCAAATTAGTTAATCCATCAAAACCCACACAAGAAAATGGTATGAGTAATAGGAATAGTAATTTGTTTTAATCTTATATGTTTTTTACTTGTATCTAATTTTAACTCGACCCAAAAGGCTCAAACCCAAACCCAACTCAACTCGTTTGCCAAGTCATCTTTTAGCGTGAACATAACTTCAAAATCATCTATTTAGCCCAAATTCCAAGTGGCAAACTATGCCAAGTGTTTTGGTCATTTCTGCATTGTTTCTGCAATATCTTTTATGTTTGTGATCCGATTTTACAGTGTATTTGGAAACACTGAATGAAAGAAGAAGAGAAGAGAAATGATAAGAAATGTAGTCTTTTCCCCTGTTTGGTTAGCATGGAAGAAAACAAAATGGTAGAAACCGTTTCCTTGGGCCCATGGATTTGCAATCCACCAAATTTGGGCGGATTTGAAGGGAGACAATGGTTTTAAAAAAAATTAGGGTCCACTTGTCCATAATTTTTATGCATCTTTCACATTTATATGGGCATAAAAAAAATAAATAAAAAACACATATATTTTCTTTTCATTTCCTTTCTTATTGCAAACCAAACAAAGGAAAGAAAAATTCATTCTTCTCTTTTCTTTTCCCCCTTATCTCCTTATTTCCAAACATACTTGTGAGATCTAATTTCTTTTCTTTTCTTTCTCTTCTCATTTCCTTTTTATTATTCATTTCTTTTCTCTTATCTTCCCTCATTTGTAACTAAACAAAGCCTTAGTTTATGAGTTGTCGGTTGAAAGGTTTTTTCGTGCTCTTCATGATGGTGATGAGTTTAATTCAACCAAACGGTTGAAATTTTGTTAAAACTCAATCAAAACTTGGTTAGGCTTGGTCAACTGTAGGGTTCAGCATTAAATTGATCAAGATACCATTTTTAAGTTCTTTACAAAAACCTATGCGCTCTAACCTCAGTTGACTGTAATTTTGCTTCGGGATTTAATTCTCAATTATATCGACGGAAATTAGTCTCGGGTAAGTTCCCATATTCAAATTGTTAAAAATACATCCTTGGTCACCTTGGTTTCTTTGGAAAAACTATGAAAAATCCAGAGGGTTCAAAATAAAGTGATGACTAACATCATTACTAGTGGAAAAACTTCCTAAGGATGCAAATTTTCCAAGTGTTGAAATTGAAAAGGAAAATCCAAAGCATCATAGCAAAGTTCAAGTTACAAAGTATGATGCACGGATGCGGCAAAAGGGTGCCGCACCCGGGTCCGACGCGGCCCAACACAGTGACTCGCGAGTGACACTACTACTCACACGTCAGTGCCGCATTTGAGGTTTTTATTTTTTTTTATTTTTTTATTTTTTTTACAGAATCGCGCCGACTCGGCCCTAACTCTCACCGATTCGGGCCGATTCCCGCCAATTCCAGCCGATTCGGCCAGAATCGGATCGTATTGGCCGAATTAGATCATATTGGCCGACGGCAGAAACTGATCGAAATAACCGAAATCAGCCTTGAATCATACCGGAACAGCCGATTTTATTCAAAACGACTAAAGATTATGTTATCAAGAAAAGAGGCCACATTTATATCACTCCAAACTACAAAAACAAACAGCAAGTTTGCGACCAGAATTACTTCATTCTTTTCTTATCCTTATTTTCTGATAAGTTTGATCACAGTTACCTTTGAGTGTAAAACTACAACTAATGCAAGAAGTTAAAAATGGTTTGATAAAATTAAACCTTGATAGACCAAAATGTCAAAGTATATGTAAAGTAACACAGCATAATCAAAGTAAATGCACCTCCATTTTAAATATGTCATTCCTCAATTTTATTTTGAATATTTGTTGTTTCTTTTGTATTTTCTTTTTTGTTTTGTGTTTCTTGCCTTTTTCTTTCTTTGTTTTGTGAACCAAGGACATATAATGTGTTTTTTAAGAATATTTTAATAGTAAAAATAGATAGAAAATATAAATAAAAATATTTTTGATAATTTTTTAATCGCCGCACCCGCACCCGTACTCTACTTTTTCAAAAATTGCCGAGCCCCGCACCCGCACCTGCACCCGAATCCGAAAACGCACCCGTGCTTTATAGGTTATAGAAGAGAGGAGCAATGATCAAGCAATAGTGGCAGAGTCAATTTGGGCTAGCAAGGAGTTGTTAGGAATTGATTGAAGCAGTGCCATACTGTGAACAATTCTTCCATTCCTTTGAAGAACTGATGCCACGTGGTTTAGGAAGTTAGAAGGCAATTAGTGATTGAGCTCAACGTGTAATACTTAGATAGGATTTTTCTTGTAACTTCTTTTCCCTCCAAAATAGGGAAATTAGTTTTTTCTGTTTTCTTTGCTTGCTTAGACAGTATATATATAGGATTAGATGCTACATATTATAACTCAGTTGCTTGTATTCATTTTCTCTAATCAATAAAATCTGAGTTTTATTTAGAGAGAGTGTTCTAGAAGTTTTTACACCAAGGCTTCTGTCCGGTCTCTCGAGGTCATACACTTCAGTCCTAATTTAGGGATAATTTCATGTCTATCAACTTCTTTGTATTGGAAAATTATTTTCCTTAGGACAAAGTCACCTAGGTTAAAATGTCTTGTTTGAACATTCTTGTTGTTCTAGGTTTCATTGTAAACCTAATTGGTTACTTCCAATTACATAAATCAATAGTTCAAACCACACTCAAAGCTAGGGCATTTCCCATTTTTATAGGAACTTCTGTACTAGAAACAATGGTACCTCCTATTATAGCCCCTCTGGGATGTAAAATATATCTTTTCTCACTATCCCCATAGTATATGAGACAAATGTATGTATTTCGATTAGGGTCATATTCTACCATATGTCTTTTTCATTCTGTCAAAAATCTATTTTATGGTATAGACACTTATGACCTCCCCCTCTATGCCCTGCGGTAATGATTCCTTCAGCATTACCCTCTCCTTAGTTGCTTCTGAATTTGGATGGTTGTCAAGTGTAATTATGGTCAGCTCTGTTCTCTCCTTGATTAGGTCAAGGTCTCACAAAAGAAGCCAGTCATTACGTTCAGACTCATAATCCGACTACTAAATGTATAATAGCCTCTACCCCCAAAATCATTACAAAAGGATCGTCTGGGATTAGTTTGATGTGTCCATAGAATGCTCAACAACTCTTCTACCCATTTTCCTTTTGCATCCTCTAGTCTTTGTGTGTGTGTGTCTTTAATATGCTTACTTATAATTGTAGGCATGCAGGTCAATTATTGACAAGGTTAAAAAATCTCAACCCGCAAGTCAAAACAACCCACGAATTTGACAATTAGGGTATGTTTGGTACACTGAATGGGGATTACGATATGAATTGTAATTTTTATTACTAGGAATAAAATGTGTTGTAATGTAATAACTAAACATATTCATAAGTTTGATTGTAAGTTATAACATTAGAATAAAACTTAAGATTTATTTTAGGAAATATCTTACTCATACAATTATATCTCCTTAAAAATTGTTATTTTTTAAATTTAAGAGAGATATATGTTATTTTTAAGATTTTTTTTTTATATAATTGTTAGATATATATGGAAAGTTTGTTTATTTGGAAATATATTCAATTTTGAAATTATTGCACTTACTAAGGAATAGCTAATACAACCCTTTTAAAGAGGAATAGTTATTTCTCATTTTGAAAATTAGCTATTCATAAGGAATGACTATTCCTTGTAATAAAAACATAATAAAACTAAAGAATAACTAAATTATAGAAATAACTATTACATTACAGTATTTATTACAGTCTACCAAACATGCCCTTAGAACCATCCAACCCACACTAACTCACATAAGAAGTGGAGCAAGTTGGGCGTGTAAGTGGGTCAGGCGAATTTTTTTACACAATCCACCTAGTTGCATCAATTGAATTTTTAAGAGGGTCAATTATGTTTTTGGGGTCAAATGAATTGGTTTGCTTATCAAATGAAAGGAAATCAATTACCCTTAGAAAATTAGGATCATCCGAATTGAATAGTCCATGGGACGACCAATAGTAGCGGTCCTCTTAACCCTAACATAATTCCATTTTGTTCTTTGCTGAGTTATCTTAAAAATTCTTAAAAATTTTATCCTAAATTGATTTTTATTTTTTTTTTAAGGACAGAAAATCTCCTGCCCTTGCGTTTGAATTGAATGGTCTATCATATGACCAATAAAGCAGTTCACATTGACTTTTTTAAAGTGAATAAAATAGGAGAAATGCTATCTATATCTACCATATTTTCACAACAAATTTTAAGTGACAAGATGTTATTAGTAGGTAAATAAGTAATTTTAGTGGTAGTTCAAATTAGAACATGTAACAACTTACCACCTAAAAATTGTTGTGAACGTATCACTTCTCATAAAATAAAGATAAAGTGTTAATGAAGGACAAAGATCCATCCAACCAATAGTTAGTTGAAGCCATAGTTTTGAAACCCGGACCGGACCGTACGGTCCGACCGGAAAAACCTCAAACCGTTCACTTGTGCGGTTCTTTTAGCCTCAAGAATCGCTCTATGGGAAAGAAGCAGAGACCCGTGCGAACCGCGGTCGGACCTCACGGTTCTGAGAACCGTGATCAGACCGCTTCTCACGGTTCTCTACTTCCCTCTGATTCTGAACTTAAAAAAAAAAAAAAAAAAACACACACACACACACAAAAAAACAAGCTTTAAATTCTGGAACCATGATCAGACCACTTGGCTGGCATGCATTGGACTTTTTTCAGATTTGGAACCAAAAGATTTGTGAAAAAAAAAAAAAAAAAAAAACTGAGAAGAAGAAGATGAAACAGCAAGCTAGCAACCCAGCACAGATCACCAGTCACAGCCTTCATCATCGTCTTCTGCTTCTGCTTCTATTTCTTCTTCTTTCTTCTTTTTCTCCTTCTTCTCTACCTTCTTTCCGTGGAGACTAGCAGACTGCTGTGGTTTCTCTCACCTTCTCTCTAGCTGTTTGGGTTTGTTTTGAATACTTTTTTTTGTTTCCAAAGCCCTTCATGTGACTTGTCATAGCATTGGGAAGAATCCAGACCCCTCCTACACGTGCCTTGGCTTTGGGAAGAATCCAGAGCATGGGAAGAATCTAGAGCCCCTCCTACACGTGTCTTACACGTGACTAGGCATTAGGAAGAATCCAAAGCATTGGGAAAAATCAAAAGCCCCTCCTCCACGTGACTAAGCATTGGGAAAACAAGAAAACTTTTTATTTTTTGAAATGAGCAAAATTTTTCAGCCATTAGAATTGGAGCTTTGAGCATCTGATGTGATTATTAATGAATTGATAGGTAACATATAAAATATTATAAGTACTCTTAATTAATATTTATAATTTTTTTAAAATGAAAAAATATAGTGTTATAAAATATTTCATAACTTTTTTGTCACAATTATAATGTAACAAAATTTGAATGATAGATAAAAAATAATGAGTCAATGGATACAATTAAATATATAATAATTATTTTAATTTAAAATTACTAAGTGTCCTTCTAATTTCTATATTATTACAATATTACTATCACGAGTTTAACTGATCAACATATAAATAAATAAAGAAATATTGTATCTATGTATGCTTAGGATATATATATATATATATATATATATATATATATTTATAAACAATGTATACTTAGAATATGATATATTTTATTTGTCCTATGAAAGTTATGATATAAAAAAAATATATTTGAAAGATAGATTTCTATATTTAATTGGGTCATTTAATTTAATTTTTCTATTTATACTAATTTAATATATTTATTTATATTTAAATAATTATTAAATTAATTATGACGTCATCACGGTTCGACCCCGGTTCAACCTCGGTTCGACCTTAAAACCCTTGAACCTCTTCCTTTTACGGTTCAATGAACGGTCCGGGTCTGAAAACCTTGGTTGAAGCTGATGTGAACTTCTCACTTCACCTTTGCCGTCCTCTTTTATATTTTTTTCACATCACGTTCTATTTTCTTTTATCTTTTATGTTTTTCACAAACATGCATGGCGTAAAATAAAATGGGTGTTTTGTTTCGATAGCGATCACATATCGCCAAAGGATGGGAAGGAGATCAACTTTGATAGATCCCACCATCCTAACAACACTATTGGGATTATTCCATGGATAGAGACTTGTATTTTATACTTTAAACTATGAAAATTTACAATTATCACGGCCAAAATGGGCAAATGCCCTTTTCGTGCAAACAAAGTGACATTTTGCCCAATTTCCCAAACTAATTAGGAAAATACCCCTCTTTTGAAAATCAATTTTCTCAAAATCAAGTTTTAAAAAAAAAAAAAAAATTTGGAGCCCTATAGTGGCGTTTTTAAGGAAGCTATAGTGACGTTTTAAGGATCTATAGTGGCGTTTTGTAACTCGACCTCCATGAACTCAAGTTATAGGCAATTTTTTTTTTTTTAACCTATAACTCGAGTTCATGGAGGTCAATTTACAAAATGCCACTATAAGTCCTTAAAACGTCACTATACGCTCCTTAAAAACGTCACTAAGGGCTTAACTCAATTTTAAGAAAATCGATTTTTAAAAGAAGGACATTTCCCTAATTAGTTTGGGAAATGGAGCAAAATGCTACTTTGTTTGCACAAAAAGGAAATTTGCCCATTTTCTCCCAATTATCACTCCAATTATAATAAATTTTGCCAATTGCATCACATAATGTGATTGACTATCGAAATTAACTATCATCTTACAAGTCTCATGACCATCAAGGGTTGAATTTGTTGTTTTTTGCCCTTGCAACCAATTAATGTGCTAAATTTTTATGATTACATAATTTATATGTGACTATTAATTGTATCGATAAATCAAGTTATGAGATGTAATTTATAAAAGAGTAAACTTTATTATACACTACTAGATACACACCTTTACACACATACAGAGATTGCACTGAAAATAGGTGTGTGCCACAACTATTTTCCTCTATAAAATTTGGACAATTACAGTGGAGTTTACAAGTCTTCATAATTTAGGATGGAAGGTACAAATGTCTCATAATTTGGGATGGTTTCGTACAATTAAACCTCAATTTCTGTTTTGGATCAAGGTTGGGTGCTGTCCTACGCTATTATATGAAGCGACATTGTAGTTAATGGGGAAAAATGTTGGAAAGTAAACTTCATTTTTGGTCGCAGCCTCTATGAAAATGAATGCTTGCAGGCCAGCCATTGACAATGAAAAATGAAAATCATTATGCGGCCTAGTTGAGCATATAATATTTGGAGAAAATTGGCCTTTGCCCCTTTTGCGTAAAAAATCTAGCATTTTGCCCAATTTCCCAAACTAATTAGAGAAATGTCCCTGTTTTAAAACTCAATTTTCTCAAAATCGAGTTTCAACGTCACTATAGGCTCCTTAAAATGCCACTATAGGTATGGGGCGATCAAACTTAAAAAATAAAAAAATGAAATAAAATTGCATGGAACTCGAGTTCAAGGAGCTCGAGTTCCAAAACGTCATTATATGATCTTTAAAATGCCACTATAGGGCTCCTTAAAACGCCACAACAGGGCTCCAGAATTTTTTTTTTTTTTTTTTTTTAATTTTCAGTTTGTTATAACTCGATTGTCCAAAAATCAAGTTTCAAAACAGGGACATTTCCCTAATTAGTTTGGGAAATGGGGCAAAATGCTAGATTTTTTTTATAAAAAAAGGGCAAAAGCTCATTTTCTCCTAAAATATTTGTATGTGGCGATCAAACTTAAAAAATAAAAAAATAAAATAAAATAAAATAAAATAAAATAAAATTGCATGGAACTCAAGTTCAAGGAGCTCGAGTTCTAAAACATCATTATAGGGTCTTTAAAACGCCACTATAGGGCTCCTTAAAACGCCACAACAAGGCTCCTTAAAACACCACAAGAGGGCTCCAGAAAATTTTTTTTTATTTTTTTTATTTTCAGTTTGTTATAACTCGATTGTCCAAAAATCAAGTTTCAAAACAGGGACATTTTCCTAATTAGTTTGGGAAATGGGGCAAAATGCTGGATTTTTTTTATAAAAAAAGGGCAAAAGCTCATTTTCTCCTAAAATATTTGCAATATTGTGTCTGCAACTTTTTATCATGCATAACATTAAGCCCAACTTTTGTATATAATATTATTCAGGATTGAAGGAAGATAGTGGATTTTAAACTTTTAATATGAGTCAAATATAAAATTACTAAAAAGGTAGAGAAGAATTAGAGGATGACTATTCCACATACGGAAAATTGTAGAATATTACAGTGGTATTATAAATGTGTATTTTCCTATTTATCAATTGTGGGTCTCATGAAGTTACGGCATGCCTCTGTATTAGAACTTCTTCTTTTTTCCCTTGTGTGTATGTTTGTTTCTCAAAAAAATAAATAAATAAATAAATTTGTGAGTCTCACCATAAATTTAATTAATGAAACTTAATATTATGTGAGAGGAAAATATATATATATATATATATATATATATTTATAATACTCTTAGAATATTCTATAATTAGCCTGGCATATATATGACTAAAAGAAAGTAAATTGGTGTGGATGGAAGTTAACAGTATTATTTGGTTTATTTTTACACCATGCAATCTTTCTTTTTCATTTTTATTTTCTTTTCCTTTTCTTTTCTTTTTTCTTCTTTTTTGTGGGAGTTATCCCTGCTTTTAGTTATTCGACATGTTATGGGATGTACAATAGTTAGATCATATAATTCGAGAACAAAATGGGCAAATGCCCTTTTCACGCAAACAAAGTGGCGTTTTGCCCCATTTCCCAAACTAATTAAGGAAATGACCCTCTTTTGTAACTCGATTTTCTGAAAATCGAGTTTAAAAAAGAAAAAATTTTGGAGCTCTATAGTGGCGTTTTAAGAAGCTTATAGTGATGTTTTAAGGACCTATAGTGGCGTTTTGGAACTCGAGCTCCATGAACTCGAGTTATAGGCAATTTTTTTTTTTTTTTTACCTATAACTCATGTTCATGGAGCTCGAGTTTCAAAACGCCATTATAGGTTCTTAAAACGTCATTATAGGATTCTTAAAAACGCCACTATAGGACTTAACTCGATTTTTAGAAAATCGAGTTACAAAAGAGGGGCATTTCCCTAATTAGTTTGGGAAGAGGGCAAAACACCACTTTGTTTGTGCTAAAAGGGCATTTGCCCATTTTGGCCTATAATTCGATTGCCTTCTACTCCTTTTGTGTAATTTTCAAATATATAACCTAAATAATTGGATATATATATATATATATATATATGTGTGTGTGTGTGTGTGTGTGTACACTATTGATCCATATAACTCTTGTTGTAATCATCGTAATAGATTGGCAATAATCCTAGGGATATAGTCTTGATTTTGGGTGAATTGTGTAAATCTATGCTTTTATGTATGCCTGTTGATATTCTCTGCTCTTTGTTGTTTGCATCCCATAGGTTTGTGTCAAGTTTCCTAATTCTTAACAACTAGAGTGAAATCGGATCTAAGTGGGAGCAATGGTCGCAAGTGTGATATTAGAAGATGTTTTTTTTTTTTTTTTTTTTTTTTTTTTCAGAAGGAAGAACTTGAAGTTTTTTATTCAGTAATAGGCAAATCTGCCTGATAAGCTGTAGTAATTTGGAAAGGAACATCCTCCATCCAAACTGAAAAACCAGTGACATGACGTGCATGCCTAGCTAGCTTGTGAGCAACAGTATTCCCTAATCTACCAACATGTTGAAAAGAAATACAAGTAAAAGAACGTGCCAACAATTGAGCATCCCGAACTAACAGACCATATGTAGCTAGGGAAGGAGAAGGGTCCCTCAATGCAGTCATGACAATCATCGAATCTCCCTCAAGAATTGCTTTGTCGAAGCCTAGCTCAAGGGAGAATTCAAGTGCTCTACACGCTGCCAGAGTTTCCAAGTTTACAACTGAGTGTGGGAGTGAGATATTTTGGGATAAAGAAGCCATTACCATGCCTAGGCTGTCTCTAACCACCACACCAATACCTGCTCTGTCTTCATCCTTGAATACCGCTCCATCAAAGTTAATTTTAACCAAGTCCGTCGGTGGAGGCTGCCAACGGACCTGACCCGGTGTTGCTGCAATGGGCTTCCTCGGCTGAGCTGACCGAAACTCCAGTAGGGATTGATATGCTTGCTGAGCAATTTGGTCCAAAGGCCAACCTGGTGGAGAAGTCCTAGCTTGATTCCGTCGAAACCAAATATTCCAGATGAGCATTGCGAACAGGTCTCCACTGCAATCCGAATCCAGTACGTGGAGGAGAACTTGGGGAAAGGTTTGAAAACTGGTGGTGCTCCTAAAAGCCCATTGTGAGTCATCCTCCCAAACTCTAGTTAGGCCCGGACATGACCACAAAGAGTGTATCACATCTTCAGAACTTTGTGAGCAGAGGGCGCACGTTGAAGCTTCAAGAACACAGCGCCGAACCAGGTTGGATTTTGTTGGGATAGCATTTCGACAAGCTCTCCAAACAAAATTCCTCACCTTACACGGGACAGCCAGTTGCCAAATCCTTTTCCACAGAGACTTTGGTTGCACCGAAGCTTGAATCCTTGGAGGGGTTGACATTCGAGCTTCAGTTTTGAGGAAGTAGTATCCGGATTTGGCTGAATAAACCCCAGACTGCACATACGGCCAGAACAGAGCATCTTCACTTGGCTGATGGCTGAGCTGGATTTTCTGAACCTCCGATGCTTCATCTGGGCTAAGCAGTCTACGTAGGATGGAATAGTCCCACGAGCGAGTGGCTGGATTTATAAGGCAGCTAACGGTGGCTTCTTGTAACTCAGCAACTAGTGGGCCTTGCAATGATGTGTGAATAAGAGAAGGTAACCATCTGTCCCCCCACAGTTTGATGGACTCTCCATTTCCAACCCTCCACTTTGCCCCTCTCCGAATAACCTCCCTCCCCATTAATATACTCCTCCATGCATATGAACCCCCATGACCCTCCTTAGCTTCCATGATAGAACAATTTGGAAAAAATTTTGATTTAAAAACCCTATAGAACAAAGAGTCTTTATTATGTAAAAGTCTCCAAGTTTGTTTTGCTAAGAGGGCATCATTGAACAAAGATAATTCCTTAAAACCCATGCCACCTTCCGCTTTCGGTTCACACATCTCCTCCCATTTCACCCAATGTATTTTTCTCCGCTCACCCCTTTGGCCCCACCAAAACTTTCGAATCAAGCCCTCAATTTCTTGACAAAGACCTAGAGGAAGTTTAAAGCAACACATTGAATAGGTTGGGATTGCTTGCACCACGGCCTTAATCAATATCTCTCTTCCTGCTTGAGACAACATTTTTTCTTTCCATCCTTGCAATTTTCTCCAAATTCTTTCTTTGATGTAATCAAAACTAGCTTTTTTATGTTTCCCCACTAATGATGGCAACCCCAAATATTTGTCAAATTGCTTAACCTCTTGGATTCCTAGTGCTTCTTGAATCTCCAACTTCATTGCTTCACTGGTGGATTTTGAGAAAAAGATGGCTGTTTTCCCCTTATTTATTTGTTGCCCCGATAAGCTTTCATATTGTGCTAGGATCTCCAACACCTTTTGACATTCACCTCGATTGGACCTGCAAAATAACACACTATCATCCGCGAAAAGCAGATGGGTTAGTTTGGGACTTCTTTTGCTTAAGCCAAACCCATGAATGGCTCCCTCCCTTTCCGCCTTAGAAATTAGGCAATGAAGGCCTTCTGTGCATAGTAGGAAGAGGAAAGGTGACAGTGGATCACCTTGGCGAATCCCCCTAGTGGGTTGAATCAAACCCTTTGGTTCACCATTAACCAACACCGAATATGATACTGTTTTCACACAAACCATCATGAGGTTTATCCACCTCTCATTAAACCCCAATTTCCTCATCACCTCCTCCAAAAAAATCCACTCCACCCTATCATATGCCTTGCTCATATCCAATTTAACTGCCATATAACCTAATTTCGTAGATTTATGAACATTCATGCTATGCAATGCCTCAAAAGCTACAAGAATATTATCAGATATCAAGAGGTTTTTTGTAAATGCACTTTGTTGCTCAGAAATTATATTTGGTAAGATTTTTTTGAGGCGATTTGCTAATACCTTAGAAAAAATCTTATAAAGCACATTACGAAGACTAATGGGGCGATAATCAGAGACAGTAACTGGATTTTTGATTTTTGGAATTAAAGTCAGGAAAGTATGATTCAACGGGTGGGGTAAAGAGACTGAATTGAGGTAGGATAAAATAGTTTTTGTGACATCATCACCAACAAGTTCCCAATAATTTTGGTAAAAGAGTGGGGGCATACCGTCGGGGCCGGGAGCTTTTAATGGGGCCATTTGCTTCAAAGCAACCTGCACTTCCCATTCCATGAATTCTTGTGAGAGCATGGAGTTCATTTCATCACTAACAATACAAGGCAATGGGTCCAAATCCTCAACACCAACCACCGGATTTGATGAATCAAAGAGTTCTTGGTAAAACTCTATGAATGAATCGGCAACCTCATCTGCATTTTTAACCCAACGGCCTGAAGAGTTGGAGATTCCATGAATTCTATTGCGTCTGGTTCTCTGAGTTGCACGACTATGGAAGAACTTGGAATTTTTATCACCACCAACCAACCAGAAACTTTTTGCTCTCTGCCTCCACATTTGGTTTTCTTTTATCAGCAAGCCATTGATGTCTTTTTTGAGTTCCCTAACCCGAAAGTTGCTGCCAGATTGCAAAGCCGCCTGTTCAGCCTTTATCAAAAGTTTTTTCTTCTCAACAAGCTCCTTACGAACACTCCCAAAATTCTTCCGACTCCACTGAGTTAACTCATTCCCACATTTAGCTATTTTCTTCATCACTTGAAGCTCAGGATCACAAGGAAGTGGAGCTCTCCAGACAGCCTCCACCGTTCGCCCACACCCTTTATCTGAGAGCCACATTTCTTCAAACCGAAATGGCTTTGAAATAGGGGGTGGGTCAAGACCATAGGGAGCAATCCAAATTGGTACATGATCCGAAGTGGCACTATGGAGATGAAAGACCCTTGTTCCTGCAAACTTTTGAAGCCAATCATTAGTACAAAAAGCCCTATCAAGCCTCTCCCATATAGAATGACCACTTGCATAATGTTTGCTCCAAGTGAACTTAGAACCCGAATATCCAAGATCCAAAAAACTACAAGCATCCACTGCCTCTCGAAATAGCTGCATCTGGTTGTGACTTCTTCTATTTCCCCCCATTTTTTCATCGCTTCTGAGCAGCTCATTAAAGTCGCCTGCGCACAACCATGGGATCTGAAATTTCTGGTTTAGCCGTCGGAGTAAATTCCATGATTCAGATCTTCTTTGTGTCTCCGGTTCTCCATAAAAACCGGTAAATCTCCACTCCGAGTCAGTATTTTTATTGATAATTACATCAATGTGATTCTTGTCAGACCCCTCAACTGTGACAGCCATAGTATCTCTCCAAAATAGAACTAAACCTCCACCTCTAGCTTCTCTTGGTACCGCAAACATGTTCTCAAATTGTATTTTCTGTTTTACATCTTTTAGCCTTGCCTCATCTGCCCATGTTTCGGCTATAAACACGACAGAGGGATCTTTTGCCCGCACTAAATCAGCGAGCTCATTCCCTGTACATGGGTTCCCAAGCCCACGACAGTTCCAGATTAAGCAACTCATTGCGATTGGCGGGGCTGACACACAGCCTCCACCATTGAAAAAGAACTTCCATCATCCTTTGAAACCAACCTGGGCTTGCCTGGTAACTCTAGATGATCCTCCCCTCCTCTCTTCCCACATACTACTTTTTCTGCATTGTTATTCTTCACCACCCTTGCACGTGCTTGTAATTTTCTTCCCCCTCTGGTACCATTTTTTTTTGGGAATGGTTGTGTTGAGTTTCTGTTGGACAGAATGTGCAAGTGCCCAGCCCGACCCCTGGATTTGCTCACGTGCCTGTGTTGACCCTTCCTCACGTGTCCCATTTCCTTCCCTGGCATCGTCACATTGATTCTGAGTAAAGTCAGCATTGATTGCCTCTTGTGCAGTAATTCCTCCCTCCGTATGTTTTCCAAACTTGAATAGGTCCTCATCAATTTCCTTTATTTGGATTTCAAACAGCTCAGCAGATGAAACTGATTTGGGTAATAAAATCTCTGCATTAATATTATTCTCTCCAATAATCTGGTTCAAATATGGGCAAGATTCATTTGAGATTGACTTTCCGTTTGAAATAAGTGCAGCATTCAAACCTACGGTTTCATCTGTTTGTAACGTTTTCTCCAAACTTACTGTTTCAGCATTCAAAGACTCCCCACATTTATTGCTTCTTTCTTCCACCGAAACCTCCATATCGGACTGGAGATTTTCCGATGACTCCGTCCCTGAACTTTCCCCCACCGGAGCTGGACCTGGGCTGACATCCTTTAACATTCGAAAACTGGATTTTCTACCTTCATAGAAACCTGGAACGAAAATAACATTTTTTCCTTTAGCTGAATATGGTGCTGCCTTCAGACTGGAACTGAACTGTTGCTGATCAGGGGAGAGGGTGCCTTTGCTTTCAATCCACAAGTCACAATTCTTGTCACTATGAGTTAACCGTCCACACCAGAAACACAAGTTTGGTAGCCTTTCATACTTGAACCGAATCCAGTGTTTTTTTCCATTCTCCATTGTGATTAATCGACCCCTACACAAAGGTAAGGTGACATCTACACATACACGCACTCTGATAAAGTGGCCACCTTCGTCATCAACCGCGTCGATTGATTTTTGGACTTCCCCTACAGTTTCGCAAAGATTTTCAGCTACCTTTTTTGTCATATACCTGACTGGGATTTCATGAACTTGCACCCAAAAGAGAGCTTTTGTAAAAGACAATTCTCGTACTGGCACATCTGTGTTGTATCTCTGGACCATCACTAAGTGTTTATCGAAGCTCCAAGGCTGGCTTTGCAAAATCCGGTCAACGTCTGTTAGATTATCGAAAACAAAAAGCACCCTATGATCTTGATGGTTGCGGATTTTGAAACCATTTGTGGACCTCCACAACTGTTTGAAAGTTCTTGCCATCGCTTCCATATTGAGAAAACGTGGAGTTAGGAATAGTGCTGCTATGATGAATTCACCTGTTCGTTGATCCTTATTCAAGACAAAGCCTGTTTTCTCCCTTTCAGAGAGGGAGAAGTGACTCCATTGTTCTGTCAAATCCTCCATGTCCTGCTAAAGCAAGTGAGAATTGATAGACAGTATTTCCCTACACCCCACAAAAAAAAACCCAACTAGCTCTCGAGATAAACTTGTTATCCCAGGAGAAACAAAACTCTCCTTCAAATGGAAGGGACAGCAAATTCTACTGCCTAAGTGAAGGAGAGAGAGCTCACTTACTTAGCGACAGAGAAACTTTCACAGTTAGTAAGCATTATTAGAAGATGTAGAATGAGAAGATATATATATATATATATAATAATTCATGTAACTCTTGTTGTAGCCGCCGTAATAAAATTACAACAAACTTGTGAACGTAGCCTTGGTTTTTGGGTGAAACATGTAAATCTATGAGATAATATTTTCTACTCTTTCTTTTCTGTTGTTTGCATCTCATATAGATCTGGGTCATGTTTTCTAACACTGCTTATTATGTATTAGAGCATCTAGGTATTTAATTGTTACTCTTATATTCTTAGCTAAAAAGAAAAGTACTTATATATACTAAGATAACAAAATAATTTCCTTTTGAATTAAAAAAAAAAAAGATTAAAATATACTTTGGTAATTAAAGTTTGAGATTTTTTTTTTTTCATTTTACCTATTTATATTTCAAAAATTTTACATAGGCTCATCATATTTGATTTCGTTTTCATATTGGTTCTGCTGTTCATTTCCGTTAGTAATTTAATTATTAAGTTTCTTTCATGTTTAATTATTTCATGAAATATATACTAACTTTAAAATGTTATGGAATACAAGAATTTCATAGCTTTAGGAAGAAGAAAAATATTATGAATGGTTAGACTACTAATAGAATTAGACAACATGGCTAACATGAAAACAAAATTAAATATAAATGGTTAAAATAAAATTTTTGAAACATAAATGCAAAAATTAAATATAACCCAAAACTTTAAGAGCCAAAATTGTGATTTAGCTTTTTTTTTTTTTTTTTTTTAAAAAGACATGAAAATAAAATATGATATTCAACTTTTTCATGTGACAATTGTATGATAAGGATTTCAACATCAAACATAATCAATAATTTTCATAATATTTATGTGAAATATAAAAAACTAATCTCTCTCTCTCTCTCTCTCTCTCTCTCTCTCTCTCTCTCTATATATATATATATATATATATTGTAAGAGCGGGTTTTGGTTCCTAAGCCCAAAAGATGAATGGATTAAGGCCCAAAAAGCCCAATACAATGATTTTGTAGAGAGTGGACTTAAAAGCTAGGCTTCAGTGGATCAAACGACATGCACAATGAATCAAAGATAGTAAGAAAGTAAAGAAAAACAAGCCTTGTGCAAAGAAAACCTTCCTTGGCAAAATCCGAGGAGAATGGTCCTTATGTATATTTATTGTAAACTGGGATGCAATTTCACTTCTTATTGCTACAGTGTTTTCTCTACAAATTTCCCGATCCCCTCTCCCTGAAAGGTCTCTTACATTATATAGCTCCCTTTAAATGATCTTGGCTCTCCATTTGTTGATCGTCTAGACCACTACTTAAGTGTTTGTCCTATCAAACACCTTTCCAAATCCCTTGTGAGCTGCGGCAGCCAAGGCAGTACTATTCAAGAATCTTCTCCACATAAATGTAAGTAGAAGGTTTGGTGAGATGCATTAAATGTGGTGGCAGCCACCATCCCTTCAGTCATGTCAGGGCTAAGCCCTTCTCTGAAGCTTTTTCTTTATAGTATGACCTCCTCTGGTAACATGCCACTAATGTGGCCTTACTGTTTAAGGGTATGACCTCCTCAGCACGATAATAGCCCCCTCGGCCATGGGTGTGACACGTGGCGCAATTGCCTTATTTAAATTCCTGTACCCCATAATAGCCCCTCAAAACTCCGATTTTTTCCTCTTATCCAAGGAGAAAAGTGGGGTTTTGATCTTGGATAATTGATTCCACACATTTCTTTGACTTCCACACGTGAGAATGTCACTTCGCGTGCCCCGCAACCGTTTTAGCGCTTCGGAGTCCACAACGTCTCATTAAATGCACTAGACGGCGCTTTGTTCCCCACGTCCTACAGTGAAATGGAGATCCTACGGCTGGCATTTCTCCTCAAATTTTGTACGAGATAACTCCCACCCAATTTCGCCTTCTATATAAGGCGACTGGGGGATTCATTTCTCTCAATTTTCAAATCTTTGAACTCTTAAAACTTCCTAAATCTCTAAACTTTCAAGACTTCCCAAATCGTCAAGCTTTCGAGAAGCTCCTGAAATGACCATTGTCCTTATCTTCGTAAGTTTTTTTCGTTCTTAGGATATTTTCTCATTGGCCAATCTCATCGACCTTCTACTTTTTACTTCTTCTTCACAAATATTTCCTTCACTTCCCTTTAGTTTGCTCTAATGGGTAGGTTCGCTCATTTAGTTGATTCCCCCGCGGGTATGGAGGGGTTTAGGGCCTTGTATCACATTCCCCGGGGCATTTTCTTGCAATACTGCTCTCCGAGTGAGTGGCTCACCCATAGGAATGAAGGGGAGGTCGTCATTCCCATGATTGCCTTTATAGAAAGGGGAATGAGGCTTCCCATGGGTAATGCGACTATGGACTATTCGATCGCCCATAGGCTGTGCCCCCACCAATGCGCGCCTAACCTATTTAGGATTCTAGGTAGTGTAGACACTCTCAACAAGCAAATGGGGTTAAACCTCACCTGGCATGACATCGTTTGGATTTACAAGTGTCATATGTTGGCAGACTCGAGCTACTACCTTAAGTCTAGGCCTTCAATTGTTAGGCTCATCTCTTATCTTCCCAAGTCCAACAAGGGCATGAAAGATGACTACCTAATCGCCTCTGGTGAATGGCATGACGATCTTCACTACTCAACCTGGGAGGGAGAACCATGTGAGGTGCCCTAGGTTTAGGTTCTTTGACACGGGACTTAGTTTTGTGGTTCGCCTCTTTTTTTTTTTCTTTTCTTTTTTTATTCCTCTAACACTTTGTTCTCTTCTGACTGAGGGTTCATCTTTCTAACTGTGGTTTTGCTTCTCGGCTGTTTTCGCTGATAAAAGGCATATATTTCCCAACCTTAACTTCGTCAACCTCGCAGACCTTAACAAGGTGCTGAGAGCCAAAGTGTTTGTGAGCAAAGACAGACATTTGAGAGCTATCCACCTTATCCTCGACTTCAAGCCCTTGTCCGACAAGTTTCAAGATGTGGGCCACGCAATCAAAGCAGGCGATCCTCGGCTAGCTTAGATAGACATCTCGATGCCCGAATTTTTAGCCCGAGAAGATATTTTGCTAGTTGAGTTGCCCTCTTGTCGTTCTCCCCTCGAAGCAGCAGTCCCAAGAGAAAAGACAACTTCCTCACAGCTATCACTCGAGATAGAGATAAACCAGTTTCATCTCGAGGAAGAGAGAGAGGAGCAAGAAGAGCCTGTGATCCAGGTCTCAAATTCGAAGAACGAGCTTGATAGGTCTTCTGGTGTTCATACCCCCAGGTTCATAGTTGCTAGGGTGGACGACAGTTCAGAGGAAGAAGAAAAAGAAATGGCTCTGAACAGGAAGAAGGGCTTGCGTGAGCTCCTCGTGGACAGGGCCAAGGGGTTGGCGCCTAAGGACGCCTCAGGGTCACAATCTCCCCTTGCTCTTCCCTTTTCTCCTCCTCTTATAGTTAACCCATTTGCTGTTGCCAACCTGAAGAAGAAGAGGAAGAAGCAGGAGTTGTCCGAGAAGGGGGAGTTGGCCCTTTAAAAGGAGCCCAAGCAGCAGAAGACAATCAAAGGCAAGGGGAAGGCCTTCTCAATCGAAAGCAAGGAGGACCATATTGTGGTTGAGGTGCGCCCTCAGAACCCAGTGTGGGAACCTCAGCTTGAGCTAGAAGGGGCAGCCATACCTCGGAGCTCCTCCATCAAGGAGTTCCAAAAAAGGCACGGCCATTACCTCGTCGAGGCCTTGGAGTAGCCCCTTTTGCTGCCTAAGGATATGGCTGCCTTAAGGAATGTGAGGCAGTCAAACCTCTTTTTCTCCCTAAAAAAGGACCTGGCCTTAGTGAGTTTTCTAGACATGCCTTGCTGACACCAAGTTAGGTCACCTTCTTCCTATATTAATAACGTACTCGTCTGTTATTTCTGTACAAGCCATCCAGGAGGTCTTCACAGCTGAGGAATGGGTGAACAACGCCCGAAACGAGGCCAAGGCTGAGGCTAACCTTTGCGCCGAGACCAATAAGGCCCTGGGCACTGCTGAGTAGAAAGTCAAAGAGCTCACCATGAAATTAACGACGAAAGAGAGGGAAAGGAGGAGTGCCAAGGCTGGCCTTAAGAATGCTCAGGAGCAAGCTGAGAATCAGTGCAAGAAGCTCCATTATGCCGAGATTGATGTAGCCATGGCCTGGCAACAAGTTGCGGACCTGAAGGCAGAATTGGAGAAGGCCAAGGAGGCTACTCGCGTGGCTAAGGAAGCTGCGAAGGCTTCAAAGCAGGCATCCTACAACCTTGGGATGCAGGAGACTAAGGTCTGTCTAGTGAAGGAGCTAGCTGAGGTCTGTAGGGATTACTGCCAAGAGGTGTGGTCAAAAGCACTTAACCTGGCAGGAGTCCTTGCTGCTTCGAAGTGGAGGAAGGCTAAGAACGTCTACTACCCTCCAGACATTCGTGAAGTTCCAACTGCACTCCCTCGTCCTGTTGCCCCAGCACCAACCTCCTCTGAGTAGCCCTTTGTCACCTAGGCCTCTCTTCCCCGTCCTAAGGTCTCCAAAAGGCTTGGCAAGGCTGGTGACCAAGGCTAGGGGGTTGAGGTGGTTAGAGTAAGGGGGCTAGCCAGGGTGGTTCTTGGCCAAAGGACAAATGTAAGGGCAAGGAGGTCAAGCCCCTACCAGAGGTCAAGGGTCCAGAGGCCAAAGATGCTGCTTCCAAGGTAAAGGAGGCTGATCCCAAATCCAAGGAAGCTTATCCTAAGGCCATTGTCCCACTTATCTCCTAGCCTGGCAGCAAAGAAGACCCTCCTCCAGCCAAGGCATAGTTTAGGATCCTACTTTTCTCTTTTTTTGTACTTTTCTTTTGTTGTGGCAGTTTGCCATTGTTTATAATGTATCTTTCTTTTGTTCAATGAAAAGACATCAACTTTTGCTTTATGAACCTTTGTTTTTCTTGCAATATTTATCTCTAGTTGGCTGTAGTTGTTGTTTTTCCCTTTGTTGAGACTTTAGATTGATGATGCTTCTAGGGGTGAACACCCATACTTTAGCAAAAGCTAATAGTGATGAATTGTTGTTAACTCAAATAAATTGAACACATGTAAACAATGAGAAAAATAACTATGTGTTGGTACTGAAAACTATGTAATCAACAAGGAGGTCTAAGTCCTTAAAGAGAAACGAAACACGTAGTAGGAAAAGAGGGTGTTTGAGATCTCTCTTTTTAAGAGTACCTTATGAATGCACCCTCAGAATCCTTTAACCAAGATCCAAGGTGAGTCCTTGTTTTCATGTGATGATGCATATGCCAAGGTCCCACCCTTGGTGATTTTGCCAAGTGTTTATTTGCCTAAGGCATGTGGTCCAAAGGGCCAAGCATGGCCAAGGTTTTGTTTAACATCTAAACAAGTAATGAAGAGTGTTAATTTATCCAAGGCATGTGATCCGAGGAACCAGACATAACCAAAGTTCTGTTTAACATTTCCAACAAATAACCAAGAATATTAATTTACCCAAAGTATGTGATTCGAGAAATCAAACATGACTAAGGTTCTGTTTAATATTCAAAAAAGTAACCAAGAATATTAATTTACCCGAGGTATGTGGTCCAAGGAGCCAGACATGACCAAGGTTCTATTTAATATTCAAACAAGTAGTTAACACAACACATAATGTCATAAATGAAAACATGGCAGAGCTACCTTTCATTAATAATAATACATTCGCAGGTTATTTACATTCCAGGGTTACGGTACAACATTTTCGTCCTAATCTTTTAGGAAGTATGCACCAATGCCTGCTATCGAGGTGATACGTATGGCCCTTCTCAATTGGACCCTAACTTCCACCATACGAGGATTTTTGTAGTACCCATAACCTTTCTCAATACCAAGTCCCCAAGGGCCAATAGTCTTAACTTCACAATTGAATCGTACCCTTGTTTGAGCTTCTGCTGATAGTATGCTAATTGAATCATGACATTTTTCCTCAGTTTTTCAACTAGGTCTAGGCTCTTTTCTAGTAGGCTGTCTTTGTTGTCTAGAGCAAATAAGCTAGTCCTTAGCATTAGGAATCCAGTCTCCAGAGGAATCGCAGCCTTGGCCCCATAAGTCATTGAAAAGGGGGTCTCCCCCGTTGACCTATGAGGGATAGTCCGATATGTCTAGAGAACGTGTGGAAGCTCATCCACCCATTTGCCTTTTGCATCATCCAACCTCTTCTTGAGTACATTCACTATGACCTTATTGACAGCCTCAGCTTGTCCATTCTTTTGTGGATAAGCTAGAGTGGAATACATATTTGTGATACCCAATTCACAATAGTATCTTCTGAAAGCCTTGCTATCAAACTGAAGTCTGTTGTCTAAGATGAGGGTATGAGGAATCCCAAACCGAGTAACAATGTTCTTCCATACAAATCTTTTCGCATCTACATCCCTAATGTTTGCCAATGGCTTAGCTTCAACCCACTTGGTAAAGTAATCAATGTCGACCAAAAGCCATCTCCTGTTTCTTACTGCTTTGGGGAAGGGCCCCATAATGTCCAAGCCCCACTGAACAAAAGACTAGGGACAACACAAAGGATTAAGAATGCCCCCTGGCTTATGAATGTTGGGAGCAAATCTCTGACATTGATTACACTTCTTCATGTATTCTTGTACTTCCCTTTGCAAATTAGGCCACCAATATCCCTGAGTAAGGGTTCTGTGATACAAGGATCTACCTTCTGTATGGCTTCCACAAATCCTTTCGTGCAACTCTTCTAGGAGTGGCTCCACTACTTCAGGATGGATGCATAGCAAATATGGCCCAGAAAAAAAGCACTTGTATAACTTTTGGTCATCGAACAACCAAAATCAAGGAGCCTTTCTTCACACTTTGTCAGCCTCCCCCTTCTCCTCGGGCAAGATGTCATCTTTAAGGAATAGGACAATAGGATCCATCCAACTAGGTCCAACCCTAAGTTGATGAATATGAACCTTCTCCCTCTTCATCTCGATAGGCTTACAAAGATCCTTGACCAGGATAACCCGAGGTAAACTCTGCACCGAAGAGGTTGCAAGAGTGGCAAGGGAATTAGCATGTGTATTTCTGTTTCTAGGGATTTGATGTTAGGAAAAAGAGTCAAATTCTGATTGCAAGTGTCTAGCCTAGTTCAGTTATTCTTGCATTCTCACATCCTTGGCTTCCAATTCTCCCTTTACTTGGCTTATAACCAACCTTGAACCTAAAAATATCTCCACCGTTCTTCCTCCCATTTTCTGAACTATAGCCATTCTCACCAACAAAGTCTCGTACTCAACCTCATTGTTCGTGGCCGAGAAGCTCAGTATCAAGGATTTCTCAATAATGATCATTTCAAGAGATACTACAACCAACCCCACTCTTGATCCCATTTGGTTTGCTACGCCATCAACATACACCTTTTAAGATAGAGGTTCCTGTAAGGAGATCATCCCAACTAATTTTTCATCCATGCTCGGCCTTTCACCATTTTCTTCAAACGAAGGCTCAGCAAACTCAACCACCAAATCAACAAAGACCTGACCCTTTATAGAAGTGCAAGGCATATACTTGATATCAAAAGCTCCTAGGATCATTCCCCATTTTGCAATCCTCCCTGTGTAATCATCTTTCTGAAGCAGTGGTCGAAGAGGGAGTTGGGTTAAAACCACAACAATGTGAGCCTGGAAGTAATGTGAGAGCTTCCATGTAGCATGTACTATTGCTAAGATGGCCTTATCCAAGGGTAAATAATGAACCTCTGCCTCATGTAGTTATTTTCTCATATAATAAACTGGTCTCTGCACCCCATCATTAACCCATATCAGCACCAGACTCACCGCGTGTGAGGCTACAGCAATGTAGGCAAATAAAACCTCCTCCTCCTCGGGTTTGGACATAATAGGTGGCCGAGAAAGATATTCCTTCAGTTGCTGGAAGGCCAAAGGACATTTCTCTGTCTATTCAAATCCCTTCCACTTATGCAACAACTAAAAGAAGGGCCTACACCTGTCTGCTGACCGAGAAATGAATCGATCCAAGGCAGCAGTCATTTTTGTCAACTTCGGGACCTCTTTGGGATTCTGAGGAGGCTGCATGTTGTTAATTGCTTTAATCTAATTAGGGTCAACTTCAATCCCGTGATGGTTAACCATATAACCCAAAAATTTTCCAGAGCCTACGCCAAAAGAACATTTAACGTTAAGACGCAGTTTGTGTTTCCTCAGTATCTCAAAAATATTCCCGAGGTCATCTATATGCTTGGACTCTACTCTTTACCACCATATCATTTATATACACCTCAATATTTTTGCCCAACTAAAACTCAAACACCTTGGTTATCATCCTCTAATAGGTGGACCTTGCATTTTTCAATCCGAAGAGCATTACTTTGTAGTGGTAATTCCCAGTGTGTGTAAGAAAAGCAATCTTTTCCTGATCATCGAAAGCTAACGGTATCTGATGATAACCCTGAAAGGCGTCCAAAAAGCTCATCCGAGGATGACCTACAGTTGCGTCCACTAATTGATCTATCTGAGGCAGAGGGAAGGCGTCTTTTGGGCAAGTTTTATTTAAATCTGTAAAGTGCACACATACAGCCACTTCCCAGTTTTCTTTTTCACCACCACTGTGTTGGCCAGCCATTCGAGGTAGAATACCTCCTTTATGGCCTTAATCTGCTTGAGCTTGAGTACTTCCCCTTTGACAGCATCAAAGTGTTCCCTAGATGAGCACCGAGGTGGTTGCTTCTTGGGGATGGCAGATGGATTGACGTTTAAACGATGGCAAATGAAATTTGGATCCACCACAGGGGCGTCGTAGGTGCTCCACTCAAATACATCAATATTTTTTTTAAGAAAATCCATCAGCTCTTGCCTCTCCCAAGGAGGCAGCTGAACTTCGACCTAAAAGAACTTCTCCTCATCGTCGCCAATAACAACTCTTTCCAATTACTCGCACTTAGCCCCTTCTACCACTGCTCCTGTAGACAACACTGGCACCTTTAATTATTATAAGTCCCGCCCCGCAGAGGTTGAGGACTCACCCCTGGTCTGATGTCTAATTGCGACCACCATGTATTGCCTGGCCATAGATTGGCTCCCTACCAGCTCCTCAACTCGATCCCCGGATGGATACTTCACCTTCAAGTGTAGGGTGGAAGGTACAGCTCCCATGGTGTGAAGCCAAGGCCTTGCCATAATAGCAATGTAAAGGGAGTAGGTATCTACCACGATGAAATTCACCTCCACGACCTATGTTCCTATTTGAACGGGTAGTCGGATTTGGCCTTTTGGAAAGACAATCTTCCAGTCAAACCCTATTAGAGGGGAATCATAGCAGGTCAAATCCTCGAACCTCAACTTCAGTCCCTTAAATAGGTCAGGGTACATGACTTCTGCACCACTGCCCTGATCTACCAACACTCTATTCACATCGTGCCCACCTATCTTGAGGGTGACCACCAGGGCATCATCATATGGCTAAAAGGTCCCGACTTATCCTCATCCGAAAGCTCAAAGTCGGCCGGACTTCTATTCTACTCCTCTTTGGATCAAGGGATGAGCCATCTGCAGATGGTCAAGCTACAGACATTACTCGGGATGGCCGAGATATAGTCCTTCCTGAAGCAGCAAAAATGACACTGTTTGTACCTAAAGGTGGTCTTGTAAAAGCATCTCTCTAAGCCCCCAACCCTGCCTGACCACCCTGTCCGTTGGGTTGATACAGGAATTGCTTCAACTTTTCTGCCTTAATTAATTGCTCCAAGTGGCTCCACAAAGTCCTACAATCCTCGGTAGTGTGCCCTCATTCCTGGTGGTATTGGCAATGAAGACTTTGGTTACACTTCGTAGGGTCTCCCCCCATCTTGTTTGGCCATTGAAAGTATGGCTCATTCTTGATTTTTTCCAAGATTTGGTGTACTGGCTCTTAGAACACAATACTGACTACCTGAGTAGCAGTAAATCCAGAATGCCCCGTAAAATCTCTCCGAGATTGGTTGTTATTGTACCTATCCGACCTAAAATCCCTTCTATCCTAAGGGTCCACCTTAGCCTTCCCATTTCCCTGCTGCTGATCCTCCTCGGCCCGTTTATACTCATCAATACGGTCCATGAGCTAACGCACACTCATAACTGGTTTCCTGGTTAAAGACTTTCTTAGATCGTGCTTAACGTGGCTATAAGGACTTTCAAGGCCGGTTTGCTCATCATTAAAGTTCTCATCTATCTCATTGAACATCTCCCAGTACCTGTCAGAATATGTTTTCAGGGTCTCCTCCTCTCACATGGTCATAGACAGCAGGGAATCCAAGGGCTGAGGAACCCTACTGCAAGTCATGAACTGAGCCCCAAAGGCCCTAGTGAGCTCCTTGAAGATAGAACCTTGTTGAGGTTCAAAAATTGGTCGCAAACTAGGGCCCAAAGAATGTTGGGCTCATTTCACAAAAATATATATAATAATAATAATAATAATAAAGGGCTGAGCTTACGCAATAAGGGGAAAAAGAAAGAAAGAAGAAAAAAGGAGCAAGAGGCCCAAAGGATTAGGATCCAGAGGTCCATGAAAGAATAAAAAAGAAGAAAGCCCAGTCAAGATGGGGTGGGCCGAGAATCCCAGAAGTCCCCAGAATCCGAGGATCCCTGGACGCACAAAGTAAGATTGAAGCAAATTCAATAGAGGATAAAAGACAAAAATCATGTGGATCTCATGCTCCAGACATGCAGTGGAGCCAAGAGGTACAAAGCAACACGCAATAGCCATGATTTCGACCATTGGGAGAAAATGACGAGAACAGTACAACAAAAAAAGGCTAGAGCACTGAGAAGAAAAAGCCAAATAGCTGAAGGCCGACCAACGGAGAAGTCTGGGAATAGAAAACTAGCTAAGGGACTTTTGTTTGGTCAGACCAAAAAGCAAGAAAACATAGCCCTAAGCAAAAACTGACATGGCACAAACTCTAAAAGGCAAAGGGGGAAATCACTGGTACCCTGGAGCTCGATTTGCACTATAAAAGGAGGAAGGGGTCCATGCTGAAAGGGGTCGACATTTGGATAGGGATTCATATTGGATTAGATCACTAAGACGTTTTCAGAAGCCTCATAAAGTTAAAGAAAGAGCTCTGTGAAAAAAGGGAAAAACAAAGGAATCACTTCCGGTATCCCAGAAACAGCCACTATGGCACATGCTCGGATTCAACAAGTTCAAACTTTGCAAGTCTTTGAAGCTTAAATAGTTATCAAAAGTCTGTAATTTTTGAACTTAGTCGAACCTTGTATCACGTCCTAGTGAGCATTGTAATGACGACTAAAGAAACTTAATAAAATACACCTCACTGATTTGAGGATTCTTAATCTTGTCTTGCATTATATTTTACTTGTTATGCATTCCTTTGCTGTTAAAATGTCATTCAATACAGATATCTTTACTTGTTAGTTATTTGTATTATAGGAAGCTTGTTCTGTGCAACACTCGGTTCTTAAACAGCCCCTTAGCTGCGGTGAACCGAGCCTTGTCCACCAAAAAAACTTGTTATTTGGCCCAGGATCTTTGGGCCACGGTGTTGAAGAAAAACCGCACTCTCACATTTTGGCGACTCCACTAGGGACTGGGAAAAAGGAGAGGGAAAAAGCAATCCCTTCACAAAGCATGCCTCCAAGACCAAGGAACAACAAAGGTGCCAATATGCCACCCGCGGCCTCTGAGCCTGTGGGAGAAAATGAAGTGTCCTCCAGACAAAGAGGCGAGGTACCCAGACAGAACAGGAGGTTGTGTCCGAATAGAGAAACGTAAGGCAGGAGCTAGAGTGCTAGACACCATGGCTCAGATGACTGTGATGCTGAAAGACTTACAACAAGAAGTTCGCCTTCTCAAAGAAAGCAAGATACAGGAAGTAAGAGACAATGTCCCCCATGTGGGCAACCAAGATAGAACCTAGCCAGAGGGAGGGTCAGCAGTGGGAGGAGGAAACAACCCCCACTGCCTAACACTAGCAGATGTCAGCGCCCTCCTGGACCAAGAAAGGGAAAAACTTTCAGGAATCCCCAAGCAATTTTCTAGGGATCCCTCATTTCCACCAGAACTCCTTGGCAAGCCATATCCCAAGGGATATGAGCCACCAAAGTTCCATCCTTTTGATGGAAGGAATGGAAACGTAGTAGAACACGTGAGTAGGTTTGTCCACACTATGGGCCCCTACGCAGGAGACCAAGAGCTATGCCTAAGAGAGTTTGCTAAGTCCTTAGTAGACAGAGCATACACCTGGTACACCACACTGAGACCTAGGTCCATTAAGACCTAGGACGAAATGATGGAGAGATTTTGTGCAAAATATTACCCTGGTGAGGACAAGGTCACTTTCCAAAGCCTCCAGATGGTACGGCAGAGGCCTGGAGAGGGTCCCGTCCAATTCATCAAAAGATTTGAAGATGTGTTCCTAGATTGTTATGGAGACCACGAAGAAAAGGAGCTCGTGGAAACTTGCATATCTAACATGCTCTTTGATTACAGACTCAACCTCAAAAATTTATGTATCACACAGTTCGCTGACCTGTTGCAGAGAACAAAAAGGACAGCACAAACTATGAGGGTGAAAAGGGCGCCGGCGTCCCAAGCCATGACAGCATCGGTGAGAGAAAAAAGGAAGAGGCCTGATGGAAAAATGTTCGAGGAACCACCAGTGATCCCATACACCATAGAAGAGTTAAACCATGTCTTGGACAAATGGATCGGGGATGGAGTGGTTAGGTCATTCACTGTGTCCAGGCCACCAACCGAGGAAGAAAGGAAAAATCCTCTGTTTTGCAGAATTCATAATTATGTTAAGCACTCCACCAAGGATTGTTGGACCCTCCGCAGACTCTTTCACAGAAAGCTAAGAGAGGGAACCCTGGAGCTCACCCAAAAAGAGCCAGAAGTACAAAGGAACCCCTTGCCCAACCACAAGGGCAAAGGGGCAGTGGCTGTGGTAATCCATGGGAACCCAGCAGAAGCAGAAGAGTCAGAAGGATCCTTCCACCCGAACACAGTCAGGACCCTCCAGAAGAATCCCAAGTTCAGATCACTATTCAACCAACTAGGATTCGGACTAGAAGCAAGGAGGGTGGCCACAGAATCTTTCATGACTATAGCAGCAGATTCAGGAATGGAATGCTTTACAGCAGAGTCACATGCTAGTCAAGCTTTCCTGGAAACAACCAATGCCATAACTTTCACTGATGAAGACATGGAGGTTGAACATCCAGACCACCGTAGTCCCCTTTATTTAATGGCCACCATAAACGGTGTCCAAATCAGAAAAGCACTGGTGGACACAGAGGCATCACTCAACCTCATAGCCCTGAGTACCTTGGAAGCCGTGGGCCTAGCTGGAATGAGGATCTTGGGCGCTCCCATGGAGATAACTGGATTTGGAGGGTCAACAGAATTAACCGAAGGATATATACAGCTGGCCCTAAGAGTGGGGCCAATAGTAGTCTTGACTAGATTCCATGTAATCAACTCAGAGGTGTCCTACCATGTACTGCTGGGACGGCCATGGCTCCATAAGCACCACCTCATACCATCTACCTATCATCAGTGCGTTAAGGGGAGATTGAATTGAAGGCCTGTAAGGATCCCTGCCAACCATAACCCTTTCAGCTAGGGAGAAGTGAACTTTGTAGAAACAATGTTCTATGATGAGTTAGAACCTGACAATGAAAGCACCATGCCAGGAACCCCAAGGACACCTATCTTGGAAAAAGAAAAAGGAGGAGGTACCCATGACTTAAAAGACCTCCGGAAAAGAAAAAGGCAGAAGAAGGAGCCCAGTACCTTAGGACCCTGAGAATGCGTGGTAGTTCGGGAACCCAGGGGAAGATTAATTTACCGTTTGTGAATGTGCGCGAGGCCTGAGTGCACCGTGCAGGAGGGTCCCGAACCATCAGAATGTATGATAGATCAAGAGGAAGTCCTAGAGGAACTAGTCAGAGAGACACAAATCCAACCTGAGGAAGAGTTAGAAGAAATAAACTTAGGGGCTAAGCAAGGATCCCAGAAGCCTGTTTTCATCAGTAGCCAGTTGACAACACAGGAAAAGGAACCGCTAGTAGCCTTACTCAGAGAATACATGGATGTGTTCGCATGGACCTACAATGAGATGCCTGGCCTGGATCCTGGGCTCGTGGCCCATGCTCTCAATGTAGACCCAGGAGTTAAGCTAGTAGTCTAACTAGCTAGGGTCTTTAACACCAATATAGAAGCTCAGATAACCCAAGAGGTTAAGAAGCTGCTGGCAGCTGGTTTTATTAGGCCCATTCAACATCCTAAATGGCTTTCTAACATAGTACCTGTGAAGAAGAAAAACGGCTAAATTCGTTACTGTGTGGACTTCCGCAATCTAAATAAGGCGTGTCCAAAAGATGAGTTCCCCCTGCCTAATATTGACCTCCTTGTGGACTCAGCTACAGGAAATTCTATATTCTCATTCATGGATGGGTATAGTGGGTACAACCAAATTTGCATGGCTACCAAGGATGCTGAGAAGACAGCATTCAGGACCCCAATTGGAAATTTTTATTACACCGTTATGCCCTTCGGCCTCAAAAACGCAGGAGCCACGTACCAACGAACCATGACAGCCATCTTTCACGACATAATGCATAAGAAAATGGAAGACTATGTGGATGATATTGTGGTCAAGGAAAAAACCAGGATAGGACACTTCCAGGTACTTGAGCAAGTTTTCAAAAGATGCAGAGAGTACAAACTACGCATGAACCCCATGAAATGTGCCTTTAGAGTATCCGCAGGAAAGTTTCTCGGGTTCCTAGTACATCACAGAGGCATAAGTGTAGATCCAGCCAAACCTGCAGCCATTGCCACAATGAAAAGACCAACAACAGTGAAGGAACTCAAAAGCTTCCTAGGAAGGGTCTCTTGCATCAGAAGATTCGTGCCAGGGATAGCTTCAGTCACAGGAGGCCTATCCAAACTATTGAAGAAAGGAATCGAGTTCACTTGGGGGACGGAGCAACAGTAAGCCTTCCAAAGGGTTCAGCAGATTATGAATCACCTACCCACTCTCCAGGCACCAGTACGTGGGCGACCCCTGTTGCTATACTTGGCATCAAATGCCCAAGCAATAGGAGCCCTGCTGGCGCAAGAGGATGATGACGGGAACGAGCAACCTATTTACTATGTAAGCAGAACGCTCAAAGATGCCGAAACCAGGTATCCCAGGATAGAAAAGGCTTGCCTAGTGGTTATCTACGCATCCCAAAGGCTGAAGAGGTATTTCTCAACTCACCAAATCCTTTTAGTGACTAAGTCACATCCCATAAAAGCACTACTGCATCAGCCCCTCCTAACAGGAAGAATAGCGCAATGGCTGGTCCTGCTTTCTCAATATGACATAGGTCTCAGGACCCCCAAGGCTGTCAAAAGTCAAGCCATAGCTGACCTTTTGGCACAGTTCCCAGGAAAGGAAGAAAGCTCACTAAGTGAGGAAATCCTGGGTGATGTAGCAGTAGCAGAAATCCCAGGAAAGAAATGGACAATGAGATTCGATGGGTCAGCTACAACAACCTCAAATGGAGTGGGAGTTGTGCTAAACTGTGAGGATGGGGACACCATACCCCTATCTTTCAAGCTTAGGTTCTCTTGTTCCAATAATGCAACTGAATATGAGGCATACTTGACCGGGCTAACTATAGCACTCAGTATAGGGGTAAAACACCTGAGAGTACTGGGAGATTCCAATCTTGTAGTTTCTCAGGTAAAAGGTGATTTCGCACTAAGGGAACGAAGTTTAGCGACTGTGAGAGTGCCTTTTTTTCAGCACTATGGCCCAAGGATTCTGGGCCTTGTGAGATGTTCTTGGTGGACTGGGATTGATTCTCCGCAGCTAAAAGGGCTGTTTTAAGAATCAATTGGTGCACAGAACATACTTTCCATAATACAAATGGTTAGCAAAAAGAAGCTGGAATATTTGCATTTGAACGACATTCATGCAGTAAAGGATTAATACAAATGACAAAAATGAAAAGAATATAACATAAGAACAAGCTGAGGATCCTCTAATTAAGTGAGGTATATTTCATTGATTTCATTAAGCTATGGTTGCAATGCTCACTAGGACGTGGTGCAAGGTTCAACTAAGCTCATAAGTTACAGACTTTGATAGCTATTCGAGTTTCAAAGTCTTGCAAAATTTGAACTTGTTAAATCCGAGCTCGTTCAATAGTGGCTGCACTGAGGACACCGGGGCGGTTCCTCTGTTTTTTCTATTAAGTTACAGAGCATTTTTCGTGATTTTCTGGGATTTTGGGAAAGCAAAGCTGAATGCCTAAGAATGGTCTGATTGTTCTGAAAATCAGTGAATGCCTCGTAGCATGGATCCCTTCCTCCTTTTATAGCACAACTCCGGCCTCCCTGGTGAACCAGCGATTCCCCTGTTTTACCCTCTGAAGCTTGTACCATGCCTGGCTGCTTCAGGATCGTGTCGTTTCCTCTTTCTTCATAGTTTCCTTGCTTTTGTTCCGACCAAGTGAAAGTCCCTCGGCTCCTTTCCATTTCCGAGTTTCCCCATTGGCTGGCCTGAGGCTCCTTTTGGCTTCTTCTTCTCAGCGTCCCAGCTTTTCACAGTTGTACTCTTCCTTGTCTTTTCTCCAAATGGTTGAATCAAGTTTTCTGCGTTTTGCATGCTCTGTACCTCCTCTGCTTGTCTGGGTCACAAGGTCCGCGTGCCTCTTTTCTTTAATTTCTTTCTGTTATGAACCCCCCCTGCGCGCCTTAGGATACCTCTGGGAGGCTCTCTGGGATTCCGGCCCAGCTTCTTCCTTTCTCAGTTTGGCCTAGTTCGCTGGTTGGGCTTCTTTCTCTGGATCCCAGCCCTCTGGGCTTTTTCTTTCTTCTTTTTTTTGTGACGGCCCATTATTCTTTTTTCTTCCTTTTCTTTGTGTGAACACCTTTTCTTTCTCTGTGGGCCTATTGGTGGGCTGTCTAATTTCTTTTTGAACCTCAACATTTAGCCCCCCGAGCTCATGGGTTGCCCGCAGCCCATGCGTGAGTTCTTTACAGGATCCCTTTTTGTTTTGATTTTTGCCTCGGAGATCCTGATCTTCTACTTTCTCCTTCTCACTTTTTTTTTTTTTTTGGTATCCTGTCTCTTTTGTTTCTCTCTTTTTTTTCTTTTTTTTTTTTGTGACTCTTCCCCTTTTTGTGGTACGTGGCAGTTGGGTTGAAATAAAACTCCCACCACCTACTTTTACGTTTCCCATACACTCATTAATAACTGCTGATAACCTCCTTCTTTTTAAATTTAATTCCTGGCAACTGGCGCGTCTTTCCATATATTGCCTTCTTTAACTGTTCTTATTCCTTCCCTTTTAGCGTTCTTCTCATTATTCTTCTTCCTTGTCTTCCTGAGTTCTCTGTTACCAACCTCTCTTTCAATCAGTATCGAAGTTCTCTGTTATTCTTCTTCTTTCTTTTTCTTTCTTCAGATACCCATTACTCCAATGGCCTCTTCTTCTTCTCGAAAAAGGAAGGAGCGTACTCCCAGTCCTTTTGAAGGTGAGGGCTCTTCTAGTTCTGCACAGGATGAGTCCGTCACTGTGCGCCCTGCTTTCCCTTTGCGAGACCCTTGGTACACTCCTAGCTTATTCTTTCCTCGAGTGTCTCATGGCGAGACTCCTCCATCTCCGCACACCTGGGTTTTCTCTGGTCAAGCAGGTTTTGTTGGTTCTGCACAAGTCCCAGACCCTAGGGAGATTTTTGATCTCCAAATCAGGCGAGGACTTCAAGAAGCGGTTCCTATCTTCTTTGATTTCGTTGCTGGAAAGATTCAGGGCTGGCCCATTTGGGTGGATAATGAGCTTTCTGATAAAGAGTTTGTGGGTCACTTGGAGCATGCCGGCGTCCTGAAGGCGGTGGCTATTTCCAGAAACCTTGAGGGTTTCAGAGATGCCAAAGGGCTTAGGCATTTGGTGCGCCGCTGGTGTCCTTCTCTGCACACCTTTTCTTTTTCTGTTGGTGAGTTGACTGTTACCTTGGAAGACGTAGTCAACAATTTTCTCCTTCCTGTGCTTGGGGATGAAAACCCCTTTGATATCAAGCTTTCCGACGAGGATCTCGAAGTTGAAGAGAAGTTATTTGCTCATTTTGGTGGGCGTACTGCTTCTTCTGGTGGGAAACCGGCCAGGATGGGCAGGTGGGTTATGACTCTTTCACGCGAGAAGGATAAGGAAGTCAGGCGTGCTGGGTTCCTTGCATTCTGGCTTAGCAAGTTCCTGTTCAGCGAGTTCCCTGGGTATGGAATCAAGTCCACTCTTTTTCCTTTGGCGATTAAGTTGGCTCAGGGTGCTCAATATCCTTTAGCCCCCATGTTTTTGGGCCACGTTTACTCTCAGTTGGATCAACTCCATGGAGATGAGGCAGAGGGTGATTCTTGTTATGTTATCACTTCTTCGCTTCACTGCGCTATTCTCCAGGTATTTTTGTGGGATCGTTCTTCAGTTACATTGGCAAAATGCAGAAATTTAAAATTTGTGAAAGATAAGTTTCAGGGTTCCCCTGATGTGATAAAAGGGCTTTGTGGCAGCTCTACTGACAGCCACCCCATTATTTTTTCGTTGGCTGAGTCTAAAAGGTGGCAATCTTAACTTGGTTGAGTTGTTTGATCAAGTGGGCCATTTGAATTGGCGCTCCCCTCGGGAGTTTGGCCCTGGTTTTGTTTGCGATTCTGTGTTATCTCCTTTTCTGACTTCTACAGGAAATACTTTTGATTTACATCGTGGTGATGAGGGTAGTTTAGCCTATTTGGCTTGCATTAGTCCTTCCTGGCTTCCTGTGCTTTCTTCGACTGGTCCACGGTACACCCATTACTCGGCGCATCGAGTACTTCGGCAGTTCGGTTTTGACCAGGATATTCCCCCAGTATTCAATGACATAGTTCCTTCTCTTCCCTCCTTGGATCCCTTCATGAGACTTCAGGCCTTTTCTTATTGGTCTCGGCGGAGTCCTCAGTTTGTTATGCCTAATTCTCAGAGAGGAGTTTTTGCCTCTAATGGCTATGCTGGTTATTGGAGGAGGGTTCAGAAATCTTTTGCTGATTATGCTGGTTCTGAGACAATTGGGAGAGTGCCTAATCCTGACATCTCTTCTGCTCCAACATCCAACAGGCGCCTGTCCCTGCCTACTGCTGGTATTGTTTCTGCTGCTGTGAGCAACAAAACTGGCTTTGCAGAATGGCATGCTTCCAGAGAAGGCTGGGTGACTTATGCGCAGGATTTCCCAGAGAACTGGTTGGGGTGTGACCTTGTTGTTGGTGCTTCTGCTGGGGTACCAATTAAGAAAGGTGCAGTAGAAGCCATAAGTCCCAGCGCCCCCATAGGCATGAGTAAAGGAAAAGCAATCAAACAGGAGAAGTTGAAGGAAGCCGCGGCTGAAGAGAGTGCAGAGGATGTTGGCCCTAAGCCAAAGAAGAAGAAGGCTGGAAAATCCCGGAAACAGTTGGTACTTGCTGAGGAGAAAGAAGTGGAGCAACCTTTGGCCATAAAGGGCCGGGTGAAGACTAAGGTAGAGCCTTCTTTTCCCCCAGCTTCTATGAGTCCTTCAGTTCATGGTTCCTTGGGACCCTTTGGACGTACCCGTAGTAGACAACAGAGACTTGGAGACCCTGTTGAAAGAGAAAGAAGGGCAAGGCCTCTTTCCTCCTTTGCTCTTTTGTGGCTTTATTGTTGTTTTTTTTTTTTGAACTAACGAGTAAAATTTTTCTTGTGCAGTCCAAACGTAAGCTAGATCCCAGGAAGGGTAAGAGTCAATCTTCTGGTGAAGATGTGGTATGTTTTCCTTATCTGTGTCTTTTGCTGCTTCCTTATATTTATTTCACGAGTGTCATTCACTCGTGCTGCCCTTTCGCTCATCCCCCTTTTTTTTTTTAGGTTGAGGTTCCTCCCCCCGTGGTTGGTGAGACTTTGGAGGAGGAGATGGCCGAAGCTGCATCTCAGAGTAAAGAGGAAGAGGTTCCCAATGGTGACATAGCTGAGGAAACGGCAACCAACGCAGGATGTTCAGGCTGTCCAAGATCCTGAGGCTCCCAAGCTTCCCGCGTCCCCAGGTTCTCACTTTGAACAGATTCCTAGCCCTGTCAGGACCGTGCTACCTCAGACTGGGCTAAGTACAAGGACCTTGGAAGGCGTATCATCATCTGGGCAAACAGGTGAGCCTTTCTTTTCTTTTATATATATATAGCCTTTTATCTTTATCTCTTTTGCACCCCTTCTTTCTTTCTTTTTTTTGAGTTCTTCTTCTTTCCAGGCCAAGCTACTGCAAGATCTGCTTCTGGTGCTGCTACTTCTTCGGAATCAGAGGATTCTGAAGGTGGGGTGTTGACTGTACTTACTGCATTCTTTCTTTCTTCTTTTTTTTTGTCCCCCCCTTTTTTTTTGTGTTGCTTTTCTTTGTTATGGCGAAGCCCCCTATGTCCCTGCCTTCTTTTAGCCATTTTGCTGGGGCTTCCTCACCTTTTCTTCAACTTGCCCTGTGTTCTTTATCAGAATCTTTCAAGAAATCAGAGGAGGAAGAGGAGGAAATTTCACCTCAAGAGGCTGACATTGGTTTTTTTTTTCCTATCACTTTTTGTTCCCTCCTTTCATTTCTTTTCCCCCCCCCTTTTTTTTTTTAGAAGCTAAATTCCTCCCACCCCCCTTTCTTTTTTTTTTTGCAGGGGTTGATATCAAAAATCCTGAAATCGTGACTCCTGAGGGAGGTGTAGGGTCTGCTCAAGCTGCACCTGCTCAAGCTGCTGCTCCTTATGCTGTTCAGGAGGTTGAAGGTTTCTTTGGGACCCCGGGCGATGATGCAGCAAAGGGGAAGGCCCCAGAGGTGGTTGCTTCAGACCCTGCTTCAAGGCTCCCCACCTTTTTGGCTCGTTTTGATCTCCTGGAATTCAACAGCCTTCCTGCCAGTCATTTCTGTCGCTTTGGATCCTCTTATGGCAACTTCTTGCGGTTCTCCGTGCCTATGGAAGGTCTGCCATTGCTAGAAGGGCTGCATAAAAGTCATGGGGACTTTACCCTTGGTTTCAGAGGAGGAGTATTCTTGGGGAACATTCTGCTGGAGCTGCTGTGTGCTGTGTTGATTTCTATGAGAGATTCCTCACTGGACTCTCTTTCTGAGGAGAAGCTCTTGGAATGGAGGGGAGTTGTTTAGGATCTTTTGGAGGCTAAGTTTAGCTTATCCTTTTTGTTGGAGTACCTGCGATCACTAGCCCAAGCGCTCTTCCAGAGACAAGCTTCTGAGAGTATTGATGCTGAGATTGCTGCTGCTGAGGAAGCTCTGGCCCGTGCTCACAAGACTTTGCAAGATCTGAAAGTCAAAAGGCAGAGGGTTCTTTCTTCAGCTGCACTTGCTCTTCCTTCGAGTGGCTCTTTGTTGGCTGGCCTCCTTACTTAGCTTTTCCTTCCTTTTTTTTTTTTTACTGTCTGGATATGCGTGGACAATTTGGGATTGTATAATTTTCTATTTTGGTTGAACAATGTTTCTGTTTTTTTTTTTTTGTTTAGATCTGCACTTGTGCTTTGAGACTGCTTCTATGTGTTTGTGCTTTAGTATAGCTCTGCTTCTAATCTTTTTCAAGTGGCATGTGGATCTTCTTTTCTTGTCTTCTCTCCTTTTTTTTTTTTTTTTGCTGAGTCCTAGCCTGTGATCCCCACAAAAATTTTTGTTGCAGGTTCCCACTAGGTACTCATTCTTTTCCTTCCTGGTTGCGCAAGTACTGAACTGGGTATATTTGACAACGTATTATTGTACTCTTTTTTTTTTGTCCCAGCTCATGAACTTGACAGGTTTCCTTTACATCAAGTACTGGGCTAGGTATCTTCAGTTTATGCTTGAGATCCTAGACCATGTATTTGAGATTTGGTTGCTTCGCAGCTATCTGTGGGGTGATCCTGGGTTATGTATCAAAAGATTTCCCCAGGTATCCCCCTTCTTTTGTTGCACAAGTACTGAGCTGGGTACGTCTGGTAATGTATTCTTACTTGTCCCAGCTCATGAATCTTGGCGAGTTTTTTTTTTTTTGCATCAAGTACTGGGCTAGGTACTCTCAGTTCATGCTTGAGGTCCTAGACCATGTATTTAATTTCAACTGTTTGTAGTTATCCGTGGGGTGATCCTGGGTTATGTAAGAAGATTTCCTCAGGTATCCTCCCCTGATTTTGTCCATGTTAGAAATTTTGTGCTACTTAGAATTTAATAACTGAAAAAGCAAAGCAGAAATTTCATTGAATCTTAAAAACATAAATGTCATTCAAAGAACACAGCAAATCTAACAAAGATAGTAAGGATCCTAGAATGTCCTTCTACCTCTAGTTTTTTTTTTAACAGAACTACTCAAATAATAGTATATATATGAAAGAAAGAAAGAAGAGGAACACTTAGCAGGTTGGAGTAATTTTGCCAAAAGGATCCCAGGGTACTGAGACCTTTCCCCTCTCATGCGTAGTATTGTTTCAGCCACTTCCCATTTATGGGCTCTGTCAGGATTGTTCCATCTTCCTTCGTGAGGTAGTAGTACCCACTATCATGGGCCTCCCTGATGATGTAGGGTCCTTCCCACTTTGGGGCAAACTTGGAGGGTCCCGGTAGGTTTCTTCTCACATGTTCTGCTGTCCTTAGCACCAACTGCCCTGTAGTGAAAGTCCTCGGGCGTATTGCTTGTGCATATGCTCTTGTCATCCTTTGCTGGTACCTCTGGCTTCTTCTTTTGGCCAGCTCTCTTTCTTCCTCTACCCCTTCCAGGTCTGTTAACCTCCTTTCATTGTTTGTATCTTCGGTGTCCTCCTGACTTTCCTCAAGTATTACTCTTGGTGTAGGAACAACTAACTCTACTGGGCTGACAGCTTCTGTCCCATAGGCCAGGGAGAATGGTGAAAATCCCGTAGCTGTTTTCACAGAGCTCCTGCATGCCCAAAGTACATCTGCCAGGTGATCACTCCATTTTCCTCCATATTCTTGCTTCATTTTTTTAAGGATCTTCAGGATTACCCTATTAGTGGCCTCTGCCTGGCCATTCCCTTGTGGGTAGTATGGTGTAGACCTTCCATGCTTGATGCAGTAAGCTTCTGTTAACCCCTTCATGTCTTTATTTATGAAGGGGGTCCCGTTGTCACTGATCAACCTCATGGGGATCCCAAACCTCGTAATGATATGGCCTCGAATGAAGTTTGCTACAGCTGCTCCAGTGGCTTTCTTCAAGGGGATGGCCTCTACCCATTTTGTAAAATATTCAGTGGCTGCCAAGATCCATATGTAACCACTGGATGGAGGATTTATAGGCCCTATGAGATCAAGCCCCCAAGTGTGGAAAGGCCATGGGGTTGTCATGTCTTGTAACGTATTTGGGTGAGTATGGATTGCATCTCCAAGGACTTGGCATGCGTGGCAGGTTTTGACTACCTCTTCGGAGTCCTTTTTCATTGTTGGCCAGTAGTATCCTAGTAGTAGTAACTGTTTATAGAGCCTTCTTTTGCCTGGGTGACTTCCACAATCACCAGAATGGACTTCCCTGACCACTTCCCTGGCTTCCCTTGGTCCCAGGCATCTTAAGGGATCTCCACTGTATCCCCTTTTGAATAGGATCTTGTCCTGTAAGAAATACCTGACCGCGAGCTTCTTGAGCTGGTGGGCCAGCGTCCTGTCAGTTGGCAGGATCCCTTGAGCCAAGTATTCCATAAAAGGGGTCCTCCAGTCTTCTGTAACAAATACAGCATAGCTTTCTCCCCTGTCTATCGAAGGTTGGCATTCTTGGCATTTTTCTTGTATAGTTGATGCTTCTTTGCTCATGTCTGGCCAGTAGTACCCCATGCGTTGCATCCTCCTGTATAGACTGATCTTTTCCGAGGTCCCGCAGACTTAGGTATGTAGTTCTTCTAACCTCAGCTTTCCCTCTTTCTCATTGATACATCTGGATAGGATTCCTCCGGGTAGTCTTCTGTATAGTTCTCCTTCTATTAGAGTGTAGTCTCTCAGCTCCTTGACATTCCCTCCAGACCCTGTTTCTCTCATTTTTTCTTTCACTTCGCTCCTCCAGTCCCATTGCTTGGACTCTTCGGGGGATATTTGTTGGAGGATTTTTAAGACGGAATGCTCCTGCCTTCCTATTCTGACTAGAGTGTCTTTTCCCTTGAATGGTACTTGGGATCCCAGGGTGGCAAGCGCATCTGCAAATCTGTTTTCACTTCTCTGCGTGTACTCTATGCTAAAGGTCAGGAATTCCTGCTCCAGCCTTTGTGCCCATGTCCTGTAGGCTGCCAAACTTTGTTCCCTTAATGCAAAGTCGCCTTTCACCTGGGATACCACAAGATTGGAATCTCCCAATACTCTCATGTGTTTCACCCCAATACTTAGTGTTATAGTTAGCCCGGTTAGGTACGCCTCGTATTCAGCTGCATTATTGGAGCAGGAGAAACCAAGCTTGAAGGATAGAGGTATGGTGTCTCCGTTTTCACAACTTAGTACAATTCCTACCCCATTTGAAGTTGATGTAGCTGACCCATCAAACCTCATTGTCCATTTCTTCCCTGGGGTTTCTGCTACTGCCACTTCACCTGGGATCTCTTCGCTTAGTGGCTTTTCCTCCTTCCCTGGGAATTGTGCCAGGAGATCAGCTATGGCTTGACTTTTGACGGCCTTGGGGGTCCTTAGGCCTATGTCATATTGAGAAAGCAGGACCAGCCATTGTGCTATTCTCCCTGTTAGGAGGGGCTGATGCAGGAGTGCTTTTATGGGATGTGATTTAGTTACCAGCAGGATCTGGTGGGCTGAGAAATATCTCTTCAGCCTCTGAGATGCGTAAATAACCACTAGGCAAGCCTTTTCTATCCTGGGATATCTGGTTTCGGCATCCTTGAGTGTTCTGCTCACATAGTAAACGGGCTGCTCGTTCCCACCATCATCCTCTTGGGCTAACAGGGCTCCTATTGCTTGGGCATTTGATGCCAAGTATAATAGCAAGGGTCGCCCACGTACTGGTGCCTGGAGAGTGGGCAGATGATTCATGATTTGTTGGACCCTTTGGAAGGCTTCCTGCTGTTCTGCTCCCCAGGTGAACTCAGTTCCCTTTTTTAACAGCTTGGATAAGCCTCCTGTGACCGAAGCCAGTCCTGGCACGAATCTCCTGATGTAGGAAACCCTTCCCAGGAAGCTTTTGAGCTCCCTTACTGTCGTTGGTCTTCTCATAGTAGCAATGGCTGCAGCTTTGACTGGATCTACACTTATGCCTCTGTGATGCACCAAGAATCCGAGGAACTTTCCTGCAGATACCCCAAAAGCGTATTTCATGGGGTTCATGCGTAGCTTGTATTCTCTGCATCTTTTGAAAACCCGTTCAAGTATCTGAAGGTGTCCTGTCCTAGTTTTTGATTTGACCACAATATCATCCACATAATCCTCCATTTCCTCATGCATCATGTCATGGAAGATGGCTATCATGGTTCGCTGGTATGTGGCTCCTGCATTTTTAAGACCAAAGGGCATCACAGTATAATAAAAATTTCCGATTGGTGTCCTGAATGCTGTTTTCTCGGCATCCTTGGCAGCCATGCGAATCTGGTTGTACCCACTATACCCGTCCATGAATGAGAACATGGAACTTCCTGCAGCTGAGTCCACAAGGAGGTCAATATTAGGCAGGGGAACTCATCTTTTGGACATGCTTTATTCAAGTTGCGGAAATCTACACAGCAACGGATCTGGCCATTCTTTTCTTCACAGGTACTATGTTAGAAAGCCATCTGGGGTGCTGGATGGGCTTGATAAAGCCAGCTGCTAGTAGCTTCTTGACCTCTTGAGTTATCTTGGCTTCTATATCAGTGTGGAAGACCCGAGCTGGTTGGATCACTGGTTTAACTCCTGAGTCCACATTGAGGGCATGGACCACTAATCCTGGATCCAGACCGGGCATCTCATCATAAGTCCATGCAAACACATCTGCGTATTCTTTGAGCAAAGCCAGTAGTGGCCCCCTTTCTTATGTTGTCAACCGACTACTGATGAAAACTGGTTTCTGGGATCCCGGTTCAACTCCTAAGTTTACTTCCTGTAATTCTTCCTCAGGCTGGATTTGTGTCTCTTCGGCTGGTTCCTCTTGGACTTCCTCCTGGGCCATCATACATTCTGGTGGTCCGGGACCTTCCTACACGATGCACTCAGGTCCCGCGCACCTTCACAAACGATATATTAATCTTCCCCCGGGCTCTCGTACTACTACACACTCCCGGGATCCTGAGGCGTTGGGCTCTTTCTTTTGTCTTTTTCTCTTTAGGAGGTCCCTCAAGTCATGGGTTCCTCCTCCCTCTTCTTTTTCCAAAATAAGTGTTCCTGGGGTCCCTGACATGGGACTTTCATCATCCGGTCCCAACTCATCATAAAACATTGTTTCTACAAAGTTTACTTCTCCTTGGTTGAAAGGGTTGTGGTTGGCAGGGATCCTTACAGGCCTCCCATTCAATCTCCCCTTAACGCACTGGTGGTATGTGGATGGTATAAGGCGGTGCTTATGGAGCCATGGCCGTCCCAAGAGTACATGGTAGGACACTTCTGAATTGATTACGTGAAATCTGGTTAAGGCCACTATTGGCCCCACCCTTAGGGCCAGCTGTATATAGCCTTCAGTTGATTCTGCTGATCCTCCAAATCCGGTTATCTCCATGGGAGCCCCCAGGATCCTCCTTCCAGCTAGGCCCACGGCTTCCAAGGTGCTCAGGGCTATGAGGTTGAGTGATGCCCCTGTGTCTACAAGTGCTCTTCTGATTTGGACACCATTTATGGTGGCCATTAGGTAAAGAGGTCTGCGGTGGTCTGGATGCTCAACCTCCATGTCTTCATCAGTGAAAGTTATGGCATTTGTTGTCTCCAGGAAAGCTCGGCTGGCATGTGATTCTGCCGTGAAACATTCCATTCCTGACTCTGCTGCTATAGTCATGAGGGATTCCGTGGCCACCCTTCTTGCTTCTGGTCCAAATCCCAGCTGATTGAATAATGACCTGAACTTGGGATTCTTTTGGAGGGTCCTGACTGTGTTTGGGTGGAAGGATCCTCCTGACTCTTCTGCTTCTGCCGAGTTCCCATGGATCACCACAGCTACTACCCCCTTTCCTTTATGGTTAGGCAGGGGGTTTCTTTGTACTTCTGGCTCCTTCTGGGTGAGTTCCAGGGTTCCTTCTCTTAGCTTCCTGTGGAAAAGCCTGCGGAGGGTCCAGCAATCCTTGGTGGAATGCTTAACGTAATTGTGAATCCTGCAAAACAAAGGATTTTTCCTTTCTTCTTCGGTGGGTGGCCTGGACACAGTGAATGGCCTGATCACTCCATCCCCGATCCATTTGTCCAGGACGTGGTTTAATTCTTCTACGGTACATGGGATCACTAGTGGTTCCTCGAACATTTTTCCATCAGGCCTCTTCCTTTTTTCTCCCACTGATGCTGTCATGGCTTGGGATACTGGTGCCCTCTTCACCCTCATAGTTTGTGCTGTCCTTCTTGTTCTCTGCAACAGGTCAGCGAACTGTGTGATACATAAGTTTTCGAGGTTGAGCCTGTAATCGAAAAGCATGTTAGAGATGCAAGTCTCCACGAGCTCCTTTTCTTCATGGTCCCCATAACAGTCTAGGGACACATCTTCAAATCTTTTGATGAACTGGACAAGATCCTCTCCAGGTCTCTGTCTCACCATCTGAAGGCTTTGGAAAGTGACCTTGTCCTCACCGGGGTAATATTTTGCACAAAATCTTTCCATCATTTCGTCCCAAGTCTTAATGGACCCAGGCCTCAGTGTAGTGTACCAAGTGTATGCTCTGTCCACCAGGGACTTAGTAAATTTTCTTAGGCACAGCTCCCGGTCTCCTGCGTAGGGGCCCATAGTGTGGACGAACCTACTCACGTGTTCTACTGCACTTCCATTCCTTCCATCAAAAGGATGGAACTTTGGTGGCTCATATCCCTTGGGGTATGGCTTGCCGAGGAGTTCTAGTGGGAATGGGGGATCCCGAGAAAATTGCTTGGGGGTCCTGGAAAGTTTTTCCCTTTCTTGGTCCAGGAGGGCACTGACATCTGCCATTGTCAGATATTGGGGGTTAATTCCTCCTCCCACTGCTGATCCTCCCTCTGGCTGGGTTCTGTCTTGGTTACCCACATGGGGGGGCATTGTCTCTGACTTCTTGCGTCTTACTTTCTTTGAGCAAGTGAACTTCTTGTTGCAACTCTTTCAACATCGCGGTCATTTGAGCCATAGGGTCTAGCTCTTGCCTTGCATTCCTCTGTTCTGACACGGCCTCGTGCTCTGTTAGGGGCACCTCGCCCCTTTGTCTGGAGGCTACTTCATTTTCTCCGACGGGCTCAGAGGCCGTGAGTGGCATGTTTGCGCCTTTACTGTTCCTTTGTCTTGGAGGCATGTTCTGCGAAGGGATTGCTTCTTCCCTTTTCTTTACCCAGTCCCCAGTGAAGTCGCCAAAATGTGAGAGTGCCTTTTTTTCAGCACTATGGCCCAAGGATTCTGGGCCTTGTGAGATGTTCTTGGTGGACTGGGATTGATTCTCCGCAGCTAAAAGGGCTGTTTTAAGAATCAATTGGTGCACAGAACATACTTTCCATAATACAAATGGTTAGCAAAAAGAAGCTGGAATATTTGCATTTGAACGACATTCATGCAGTAAAGGATTAATACAAATGACAAAAATGAAAAGAATATAACATAAGAACAAGCTGAGGATCCTCTAATTAAGTGAGGTATATTTCATTGATTTCATTAAGCTATGGTTGCAATGCTCACTAGGACGTGGTGCAAGGTTCAACTAAGCTCATAAGTTACAGACTTTGATAGCTATTCGAGCTTCAAAGTCTTGCAAAATTTGAACTTGTTAAATCCGAGCTCGTTCAATAGTGGCTGCACTGAGGACACCGGGGCGGTTCCTCTGTTTTTTCTATTAAGTTACAGAGCATTTTTCGTGATTTTCTGGGATTTTGGGAAAGCAAAGCTGAATGCCTAAGAATGGTCTGATTGTTCTGAAAATCAGTGAATGCCTCGTAGCATGGATCCCTTCCTCCTTTTATAGCACAACTCCGGCCTCCCTGGTGAACCAGCGATTCCCCTGTTTTACCCTCTGAAGCTTGTACCATGCCTGGCTGCTTCAGGATCGTGTCGTTTCCTCTTTCTTCATAGTTTCCTTACTTTTGTTCCGACCAAGTGAAAGTCCCTCGGCTCCTTTCCATTTCCGGGTTTCCCCGTTGGCTGGCCTGAGGCTCCTTTTGGCTTCTTCTTCTCAGCGTCCCAGCTTTTCACAGTTGTACTCTTCCTTGTCTTTTCTCCAAATGGTTGAATCAAGTTTTCTGCGTTTTGCATGCTCTGTACCTCCTCTGCTTGTCTGGGTCACAAGGTCCGCGTGCCTCTTTTCTTTAATTTCTTTCTGTTATGAACCCCCCCTGCGCGCCTTAGGATACCTCTGGGAGGCTCTCTGGGATTCCAGCCCAGCTTCTTCCTTTCTCAGTTTGGCCTAGTTCGCTGGTTGGGCTTCTTTCTCTGGATCCCAGCCCTCTGGGCTTTTTCTTTCTTCTTTTTTTTGTGACGGCCCATTATTCTTTTTTCTTCCTTTTCTTTGTGTGAACACCTTTTCTTTCTCTGTGGGCCTATTGGTGGGCTGTCTAATTTCTTTTTAAACCTCAACAGCGACCGATAGGACTTGGGCGCAAAGGCTAGAGCAGAAATTCCAGACCTTTAGCATAGAGTACACGCAGAGAAGTGAAAACAAGTTTGCAGATGCACTTGCCACCTTGGGGCCCCAAGTACCGTTCAAGGGAAAAGACACTCTGGTCAGAATAGGAAGGCAAGAGCATTCCATCCTACAAATCCTCCAAAAGATATCCCCCGGAGAATCCAAACAATGGGATTGGAGGAGTGAATTGAAAGAAAAAATGAAAGAAACAGGATGCGGAGGGAGTGTCAAGGAGCTAAGGGACTACGCTCTAATAGAAGGAAAACTATACAGGAGACTGCCCGGTGGAATCCTATCCATGTGCATCAATGAGAAGGAAGGGAAGCTAAGGTTGGAAGAATTGCATACACAAATCTGTGGGACCTCAGAAAAGATCAGCCTATATAAGAGAATGCAGCGCATGGGATATTACTGGCCGAATATGAACAAAGAGGCAGCAACTATACAGGAAAAATGTCAAGAATGCCAATCCTCGGCGAACAAAGAAGAAAGCTACGCTGTATTTATTACAGAAAATTGGAGGACTCCCTTCATGGAATACTTGGCTCAAGGGGTCCTACCAACTAACAGGACACTGGCCTACCAACTCAGGAAACTCGCAATCAGATACTTCTTGTAAAATGGGATCCTATTCAAAAAAGGATACAGCGGGGATCCCCTAAGATGCCTGGGGCCGAAGGAAGCCAGGGAAGTAGTCAGGGAAGTCCATTCCAGTGATTGTTGAAGTCATCCAGGAAAAAGGAGGCTCTATAAACAATTACTTTTGTTGGGGTACTACTGGCCAACAATGAAAAAAGACTCCGAGGAGATAGTCAAAACCTGCCACGCATGTCAAGTCCTCGGAGATGCAATCCATACTCACCCAAATATGCTACAAGATATGACAACCCCATGGCCCTTCCACACTTGGGGGCTTGATCTCATAGGACTTATAAATCCCCTATTCAGTGGTTACATATAGATCTTGGCAACTACTGAGTACTTTACAAAATGGGTGGAGGCCATCCCCTTGAAAAAGGCCACTGGAGCAGCTGTAGCAAACTTTATTCGAGGACACATCATTACAAGGTTCAGGATCCCCAGGAGGTTGATCAGTGACAATGGAACCCTATTCATAAACAAAGACATGAAGGGGTTAACTGAGGCTTACTACATCAAGCATGAAAGGTCCACACCATACTACCCACAAGGAAATGGCCAGGTAGAGGCCACGAATAGAGTGATATTAAAGATCCTTAAGAAAATGAAGTAGGAGTATGGAGGAAAATGGAGTGACCATCTGGTAGATGCGCCATGGGCATGCAGGAGCTCTGTGAAAACAGCTACGGGATTCTCACCATTCTCCCTGGTCTATGGGATAGAAGCCATCAGCCCTGTAGAATTAATTGTTCCCATACCAAGAATGGTACTTGAAAAAGGCCAGGAGGGCACCAAAGACATAAACAATGAAAGGAGGATGGCAGACCTTGAAGGAGTTGAAGAAGAAAGAGAGCTAACCAAAAGAAGAAGCCAAAGCTACCAGCAAAGAATGACTAGAGTATACGCACAAGCAGTACGCCTAAGAACCTTCACTAAAGGGCAGCTAGTACTAAGAACAGCAGAACATATGAGAAGGAACCTACCAGGACCTTCCAAATTCGCCCCAAAGTGGGAAGGACCCTACATCATTAGGGAAGCCCATGAAAGTGGGTATTACTACCTTACAAAGGAAGATGGGACAATCCTGATAGAACTCATAAATGGGAAGTGGCTAAAACAATACTACGCATGAGAAGAGAGAAGTCTCAGTACACTAGAATCCCTTTCGCTGAACTCTCCAACCTGTTAAGTGTTTCTTTCTTTTTATATATTATTGTTTAAGTAATTTTATCCCTGGACCCATGGTAGAAGGACACTCTATATCCTTGCTATCTTTGCTAGATTTGCGGTGTCCTTTGAATGATGTTTTCATTTTTTAAATTCAATGAAATTTCTCTTTATTTCTCAGTTATTTAATCCTAAGTGTTACAAAATCCTGACACAGACGAAATCAGGGAAGGATGCCTGGGGAAATCTTTTCGATACATAACCCAGGACCACCCCACAGATAACTACAAACAGTTAAGTTTCAAATACATGGTCTAGGATCTCAGGCATATACTGAGAATACCTAGGCCAGTAAAAAAAATATATTAAAAAAAAAAAAAAAAAAAACCTACCAAGTTCATAAGCTGGGACAAAATATATATTGCCCAATGTACCCAATTCAGTATTTGCGCAGCCGAAAAAAAAAATAATAAAATAAAAAAATAAAAAAAGGAGGATACCTGGGGAACCTTTTGATGCAAGACCCAGGATCACCCCACGAGTAACTACAAACAGTTAAGTTTCAAAGTACATGGTCCAAGATCTCAGACATACACTGAGGATACCTAATCCAATACTTGAAAAAAAAAAAAAAAAGGGCCTGCCAAGCTCATGAACTGGGACAAAATATATATATATATATATATATATATATATAGCCCGAGGTACCCAGTTCAGCGCTTGTGCAATCAAAAAAGAGAGGGGGGGAGAAAGACAAGAAAAGGTTCACATGCCACTAAAGCAGATTAGAAGCAATGTCCAGACAAATAGAAAGCTTATACAGGCCCAAATTGTTCATACATATCCAAACCAGCTAAAAAAAAGGGAGGGGAAGAAAGCTAGGAAACGAGGCCAGCCAACAATGAGCCATCTAAGGAGAGAGCAGGGGTAGCCGCAGAAGAAAGAATCCTCTGCCTTTTAATCTTCAAATCTTGCAAAGTCTTGTGAGCATGAGCCAAAGCCTCCTCAGCAACAGCGATCTCAGCATCAATACTCTTAGAAGGTTGCCTTTGGAACAACGCTTGAGCCAATGATCGCAGATGATCTAGCAAAAAAGGCAGGTTGAACTTGGCTTCCAAGAGGTCTTGAACCACTCCCCTCCATTCCTAGAGCTTTTCCTTAGATAGAGAGTCTAGAGAAGAATCTCTCAAGGAAATCAACACAGTGCACAACAGCTCCATCAGAATGTTCCCAAAAAAAACTCCTCTAAAACCAATGGTAAAATCCCCATGACTTTTAAGCAGCCCTTCTAGTAGGGGTAGGCCTTCCATGGGCACAGAGAATCGCAAAAAGCTGGCATAAGAGGATCCAAAATGGCAAAAGTGACTGGTAGGGAGGCTGTTGAACTCCAAAAGATCAAAGCGAGCCAGAAATGTAGGGAGCCTTGAAGCAGGATCTAAAACAACCGTCTCTAGAGTCTCCCCCATCACTGCATTACCGCCTAAAGGGGCCGAGGAACCTTCGAGCCCCTGATTAGAATGAGGGCCAACCACTTGAGCAGATTCAACACCCCCCTCAGCAATCACAGGTTCAGGATCTCTCACACCAATGGTGAATCCTGCAAAAAAAAAAAAAAAAAAAAAAGAAAGGGGAAAGCAAAAAAAAAAAAAAAAAGAGGAGGGTCGGACTTAGCTTTTCTTTATAAAAAAAAAATGAGAAAAGATAAAGGACGAAGGGGGCAAAGAGGAAACCAGTATCGGCCTCTTGGGGCGGAGTCTCCTTCTTTTGCTCCTCTGACTTCTTGAAGGACTCTGAGAAAGAATACATGGCAAGTTGAAAAAAGGGTGAGGAAGCCTCAGCAAAATGACTAAAAGAAGGCAAGGATGCAGGGGGCTTCGCCATAACGAAAATGCAAGAAAAAGGAAGAAAGGGAGAGAGAATACAGCAAGGGCAATCAGCACCCACCTTCAGAATCCCCCGATTCTAAAGAGGAAGCAGCACCAGAGGCAGATCTCGCAGTAGCTTGGCCTGGAAAGATAAAAGAAAAAAGGGAGAGGAAGAAAGAACTCAGCAAAAAAAAAAAAAGGGGGAGAGAAAGGGGATGCGAAAGAAATAAAGTTAATGACGCTACTATAAAGAAAAAAAAAAAAAACGGGGCTCACCTGTTTGCCTGGATGGTGATGCACCTCCTAAAGCCTTTGTACTTAACCCAGTCAGAGATAACGGGGTTTTGGTAGGGCCTGGGGACGTGGGGAGTTTGGGAGGCTCGAGATCCTAAGCAGCCTGAATATTCTGCATTGGTTGCTCAGTCTCCCCAGCTATGCCACCACTGGGAGCCTCCTCCGCCGTACTCTGAGATGCGGCTGCAGCCATCTCCTCCTCCAAAGCCTCGCCAACCACGGGGGGAGAAACTCCCATCTGAAGTGAAAGGAAGAAGACAACAGGAGCAATAAAAGGACATGAGTAACGGAGCACAGCGCTAAAAAAAAAAAAAAAAAAAAAAAAAAAAAAAAAACATAAAGGGAAATGGCAGAAGCAACGGATGAAGAGAAATCATACCACGTCTTCACCAGATGATTGGCTTCTATCTCTCTTAGGATCCAACTTACACTTGGACTGCAGAAAAGACAACCACCATCAGTCAAAAAAAAAAAAAGAAGAAGAAAAAGGGCAACAACAAGCTATAAAAAAATAAAAAATAAAAATAAAAAAAAATTAAAAAAAAAAAAAGAGGAAAGAGGCCTTGCCTTTCTCTCTCTCTTAACAAGGTCTCCAGGCCTCGGCTGTTTACTACGGGTACGTCCAGAGGGTCCCTGAGAACTATGGACTGAAGGACTCATAAGAACCTAGGGGAAAAAAGACTCTACCTTGGTCTTCACCCGACCCCTTGTGGCCAAAGGTTGCTCAACTTCTGTTTCCTCAGCAAGCACCAACTGCTTCTGAGATTTCCCAGTCTTTTTCTTCTTTGTCTTAGGAACAGTACCTTTCGCGCTCTCCTCAACTGCAGCCTCTTTCAATTTCTCTTGTTTAACTGCTTTTCCTTTACTCATGCCCATGGGAGTAGCAGCACTTATGGCCTCTACGACCCCCTTCTTAATTGGTACCCCAACAGAAGAACCAACTATAAGATCACATTTTGGCCAAGTTTCTGGGAAATCCTGTGCATAAGTCACCTAACCTTCCCTAGAGGCGTGCCATTCTGCGAAACCAGTTTTGCTACTTACAGCAACAGAAACAATACCAGCGGTAGGCAGAGACAGGCACTTGTTAGATGTTGGGGCAGAGGAAATGTCAGGGTTAGGTACCCTCCCAATCACGTCAGAACCAGCATAATCAGTAAAAGACTTTTGCACCCTTCTCCAATAATCAGCATAACCACTGAAGGCAAAAACTCCTCTCTGAAAGTTGGGCACCACGAACTGAGGACTCCTTCGTGACCAATAAGAAAAGGCCTGAAGTCTCATGAAAGGATCCAAAGAAGGAAGGGAAGGAACTATGTCGTTAAATACTGGAGGGATATCCTAATCAAATCCAAACTGCCGAAGTACTCAATGCGCCGAGTAATGGGTGTACCGTGGGCCATTCGAAGAAAGCATAGGAAGCCAAGAGGGATTAATGCAGGCCAAGTAGGCCAAGCTACCTTCATCACCACAACGTAAATCAAAAGTATTCCCTGTAGAAGTCAGAAAAGGGGATAACACAGAATCATAAACAAAACTGGAGCCAAACTCCCGGGGAGAGCGCCAATGCAAATGGCCTGCCTAATCAAATAATTCGACCAAATTAAGACTGCCACCTTTCAAACTCAGCCAATGGAAAATAATAGGGTAGCTGTCAATTGAGCTGCCACAAAACCCTTTAACCACATCAGGGGACCCTTGAAACTTATCTTTCACAAACTTCAAATTCCTATATCTAGCTAAAGTAACCGAAGAACGATCCCACATAAATACCTGGAGAAGAGCGCAATGGAGAGAAGAAGTAATGACATAACATGAATCACATTCGGCTTCATCTCCATGAAGCTGATCCAATTGAGAATAGATATGGCCCAAAAGCATGAGGGCTAGAGGATATTGAGCGCCCTGAGCCAACTTAATCGCCAAGGGAAAAAGAGTGGACTTGATTCCATACCCAGGGAACTCGCTAAACAGAAACTTGCTAAGCCAGAATGCGAGGAACCCGGCTCGCCTAACTTCCTTATCCTTCTCGCACGAAAGATTCATAACCCACCTACCCATTCTGGCCGGCTTCCCACTAGGAGAAGCAGTACGTCCACCAAAATGAGCAAATAACTTTTCTTCCACCTTGAGATCCTCATCAGAAAGATTAATATCAAAGGGGTTTTCATCCCCAAGTGCCGAAAGAAGGAAATTGTTAACCACGTCCTCTAGGGTGATGGTCAGTTCACTAACAGAAAAAGAAAAGGTGTGCAGAGCGGGACACCAACGGCGCACCAAATGCCTAAGGCCTTTGGCATCTCTGAAACCCTCAAGATTCCTGGAAATAGCCACTGCCTTCAGGATGCCAGCGCGCTCCAAGCGACCCACAAATTCCTCGTCAGAAAATTCATTGTCCACCTAGATGGGCCAGCCTTGGATCTTTCCAGCAACAAAATCAAAAAAGATGGGGACCGCCTCTCGAAGTCCCCGCCTGATCTGGAGATCGAAAATTTCCCTAGGGTCTGGAACTTGTGCAGAACCAACAAAACCCGCTTGGCCAGAGAATACCCAGGCATAAGAAGGTGGAGGGGTCTCGCCATGAGACACCTAAAGGAAGAATAAGCTAGGAGTGTACCAAGGGTCTTGTAAGGGAAAAGCAGGCTGCCCCATTACAGATTCATCTTGTGCGAAACTAGAAGAATCCTCACCTTCAAAGGGACTAGGAGTACGCTCTTTTCTTTTTCGAGAGGAGGAGGAAGCCATTGAAGCAATAAGTATCTTGAAAGAAGAAAGCAGGTAGCAGCAAGACTAATTGAAAGAAAAGAGGAAGAGACTAGGAAATAAAAGATTCGGACGAAAGGAAAGGTAATGGGAAAAGGCTAGGACGAAGAAATAAAAGAGCAGTTAGAAAAGACAATATGTGGAAAGACGCGCCAGTTGCCAGGAATTAAATTTGAAAAGGGAAAAGATTATCAGCAGTTATTAATGGGAGTTATGGGAAACGTAAAATTAGGTGGTGGAAGTTCCTTTCCAAGACTCAACTGCCACGTCTCATGTAAAAAGGAACAGTTACAAAAAAAAAGAGGAGAAGCGAAGGGGCCAGAATACCAAGGACCAAAAAGTGAAGATTAGGATCTCTGAAGAAAGATCAAAACGGAAGGAATCCTGCAGAAACTCACGCATGGGCTGCAGGCAACCCATGAGTTCGGGGGGCTAAATGTTGAGGTTCAAAAATTGGTCGCAAACTAGGGTCCAAAGAATGTTGGGCTCATTTCACACAAAAAAAAAATATATAATAATAATAATAATAATAATAATAATAATAATAAAGGGCTGAGCTTACGCAATAAGGGGAAGAAAGAAGAAAGAAGAAAAAAGGAGTAAGAAGCCCAAAGAATTGGGATCCAGAGGTCCATGAAAGAACAAAAAAGAAGAAAGCCCAGTCAAGATGGGGTGGGCCGAGAATCCCAGAAGTCCCCAGAATCCGGGGATCCCTGGACGCACAAAGTAAGATTGAAGCAAATTCAATAGAGGATAAAAGACAAAAATCATGCTGATCTTATGCTCCAAACATGCAGTGGAGCCAAGAGGTACGAAGCAACACGCAGTAGCCATGATTCCGACCATTGGGAGAAAATGACAAGAAACAGTACAACAAAAAAAGGCTGGAGCACTAAGAAGAAAAAGCCAAATAGCTGAAGGCCGGCCAACAGAGAAGTCTGGGAATAGAAAACTAGCTAAGGGACTTTTGTTTGGTCGGACCAAAAAGCAAGAAAACTATGAGAAGAAAAGGAAACGACATAGCTCTGAGCAAAAACTGACATGGCACAAACTCTAAAGGGCAAAGAGGGGAAATCACTGGTACCCCTGGAGCTCGATTTGCACTATAAAAGGAGGAAGGGGTCCATGCTGAAAGAGGTCGGCATTCGGATAGGGATTCATATTGGATTAGATCACTAAGACGTTTTCAGAAGCCTCATAAAGTTAAAGAAAGAGCTCTATGAAAAAAGGGAAAAACAGAGGAATCACTCCCGGTATCCCAGAAACAGCCACTATGGCACATGCTCAGATTCAACAAGTTCAAACTTTACAAGTCTTTGAAGCTTAAATAATTATCAAAAGTCTGTAATTTTTGAACTTAGTCGAACCTTATATCATGTCCTAGTGAGCATTGTAATGACAACTAAAGAAACTTAATAAAATACACCTCGCTGATTCGAGGATTCTTAATCTTGTCTTGCATTATATTTTACTTGTTGTGCATTCATTTGCTGTTAAAATGTCATTCAATACGGATATCTTTGCTTGTTAGTTATTTGTATTGTAGGAAACTTGTTCTGTGCAATACTCGGTTCTTAAACAGCCCCTTAGCTGCGGTGAACCGAGCTCAATCCACCAAAAAAACTTGTTATTTGGCCCAGGATCTTTGGGCCACGGTGTTGAAGAAAAACCGCACTCTCACAAACCTTATTTCAGACTATTGAACCATATCATCGCCACTGGCCCCAAACTGGATGGTTACACTTTGCACATCAAGGTTTCATTCTGGGAGCGAACGGCCATTCTCTGGTTGAAGTGGCTGACGTACTCCACAGGATCCGTTCTGCCATTATACATGGTGAATGTTGCCTGAGTAAAATGCCGAGGAAGTTTTCTCCCTTCAATTCTACCCGTAAACAATGATTTAGAGATTTGGATAAGAGCCCTGCTCATAGCATCATTGCCCAGACCTTTGCGAGATGGACTCTTACTCCTCCGCTTGTAATGACGATCCTCATTATACAAAAAAGACTCACTGGGAGGAGTCCTGGACCTACGCCTATAGCTATGCTAGGAATCCGGTGGTTCCTAATGGAGATTAATGGGAATTATAGAGGAATGGATGGGGATTGTAGGGAAATTGACTTAATTCGAGGTAGTCACCCTCCATAGAGAAATAGAGAGATTAAGAGAGAGAGAGAGAGAAAGAGATGCACTAATGCACTAACAAATTGGTTTATTCTTCATTTTATTTCCTTGTTAGGAACCCGGTGGTTCCTAATGGAGATTGATGGGAATTATAGGAAAATAGATAGGGATTGTAGGAAAATTGACTTAATTCAAGGTAGTCACCCTCCATAGAGAAATAGAGAGATTAAAAGAGAGAGAGAGAGATGCACTAATGCACTAAGAAATGGTTTATTCTTCATTGATATCTCATATTAGATTACAATTATGTATTTATAGGAGACTAGCTCTAATCTCATTGGCCCACATGGCCTCATCCTATTGGTTCTATTATTCCTCATGTGCATTAATAATTCCAACATGTGCTAAATGTGATTAACATGTTTGGAATTGTAACTAACTAACTAACTAAATCTCAATACAACAATCATTATCCATATACTTATAGCATTCCTAACATTTCCTTGCCCTTGAAAACACCTTGCCCACAAGGTGTTGTGAAACTGCATCTTCATCAAAGGAGATCTTCCAATGGACCAATACTGTAGTGACATTTTGATCACCATATTCATGCATTTCTCTTTAACAAGCGGTCTCATGCACATGAAGGTTTCTTCTCCGTAGATGTTCAAACTTTGCTCGAATTCTTGAGCCTTCAATGGTTCTTCATTCTTCCAGGTCTCATTGTTTCTTTGAACCTTGCAATGTTCTTGTATCCTCAAAACTTCATTTGATTCTAGAACCATTAAAATTGTTGGAACTTGTATCTTGGATTCTTGGATCATCGACACTTGGATTGCCAATTCTTGAATCATAGACTCTTGAATGGAAGCCTCCATTAATGCATCAAGAATTGGTTCTTGGAAAATCATCATCTTCTTCTTTATTGGTTCTTGGAAAATCATCATCTCTTTTTTTTTTTTTTTCGAACATTGGAATGTAATCACTACTATGTAATTTCTATGAACTTAATGAAGGGTGCATTCTATTTCCCTTATTTACCCTGTTTACCTTTTCACTTGCACAACTCTAACTCTAATTATGCCTCGGCTGACCATGGCGATAGTCACAATGATCGTAAAGCTGTTTATACAAACGGAGACCTACCTATCCTTTGTTTTTGATTTAGAACCAGAGCAGATCAAAGTCACCAGATCCTTCGATTCTTTAACGGACATTCAAACTCATGTAGAACAACCCTCCAGGTGTGGGACAAACAAAAACCGTGTCTATGACACCCTAAAATGCTTTAAGCAGCGCTCTTGGGCTTAACTCCGAGATTTTTATTACGAGAAAGGTCATCGTTGTCTGCGATGATCACAACGAGCTTTAAAATAGTTAACTAAATTAGGCTAGCTTGCTCACATACTTTGTTTAATACTTAGGCAAGTTCTGCGCAGTGTTAATTCTACCAAAACAGGTGATCCAAGGACCAGGCAAGACCTTGTCACTGTCTAGAACCTAGGTTCTTCTTGAAGTAACTAGCTTCCCCATAAGTTTGAGTCCGAGGACCATACAAGTCCTTGGTTCTGTCTAGCACCTGGGTTCTTCTTGAAGTAACTAGTTTCCCCATAGGTTTGAGTTCGAGAACCATGCAAGACCTTGGTTCTGTCTAGCACCTAGGTTCTTTTTGAAGTAACTAGTTTCTCCATAGGTTTGAGTCCGAGGACCATGCAAGACCTTGGTTCTATCTAGCACTTGGGTTCTTCTTGAAGTAACTAGTTTTCCCATAGGTTTAAGTCCGAGGACCATGCAAGACCTTGGTTCTGTCTAGCACCTGGGTTCTTCTTGAAGTAACTAGTTTCCCCATAAGTTTGATTTCGAGGACCATGCAAGACCTTGGTTCTGTCTAGCACCTAGGTTCTTCTTGAAGTAACTAGTTTCCCCATAGGTTTCAGTCCGAGGATTATGCAAGACCTTGGTTCTGTCTAGCACCAAGATTCTTCTTGAAGTAACTAGTCTTCCCATAGGTTTGAGTCCGAGGACCATGCAAAACCTTGGTTTTGTCTAGCACCGAGGTTCTTCTTGAAGTAACTAATTTTCCCATAGGTTTGAGTACGAGGACCATGCAAGACCATGGTTCTTTCTAGTACTTAGCCTTCTTGAAGTAACTAGCTTCCCCATAGGTTTGATTCCGAGGACCATGCAAGACCTTGGTTCTATCTAGTACTTAGTCTTCTTGAAGTAACTAGTTTTCCCATAAGTTTGAGTCCGAGAACCATGCAAGACCTTGATTCTTTCAAGTACTTAGTCTTCTTGAAGTAACTAGTACTTCACCATTACTGCTTAGAGTGAAGGGACTTGTCCTCAACGTTGGAAAGCTTGCCCCTAGAGTGACTACAGCCTTACGCTCGCTTTGTCGAGGAGGGGTCCTTCCTCAGGTTGGGCCCTTAGCCCGACACTGACCTGGACAGGGGCGGCCTGGCCTTCCACCCACACGTATGATAGTAGCTCCATCACGCCATTTTTTCGCCACTTCTAATTACGAGGCATCTTTTGGGTATTCGAGTTGCGTGCCTGACATTTCGATACGCAAGGCACACCCTCATTAATATCTTTGTGGATTAACGTAGATCCATCGACTGGTGGTTTCTTTGGAAATTGGGCGAGATTAATACCGCGTGTAATTCTTCCTTTGAATTTCGTGCGGATTAATTTCCACCAGCCTTCGCCTTCTATATAAGGCGCTTTGGGGGAATCGTTCTCTCACATTTTACAAATCTTTGAGTTCAACATGAACTTCAAGTTCTCCACCTTCTGGGTATTTCTAAGGACTTTGCCAAGATTGTGATCAAGGCCTAGGGAAATGGGATGGCCCTAGATAAAGGCAAGGGTAAGGAAGCCAAGCCGCTTTCAAGAGCCGAGAATGCTGCTCCGACCTTGGATAATGGATTTGCCTGCCATCTAAGCTAGTAGTGATTCGAGTCTAGTTTACTTGCCGATGGAGGTTTGTAAGATGGCAGAACGGTTGATACCCCAGGGTTGCCACCTCTCATGCTTAATTTTCATGAAGCTGGGAGAGAATCAAGGGAACATCTTGGGATGGGGCCGTCCGGTGCTTTCGCTTCTTCTCCTTTCTCATCGCCGGTTCCACCCATACTGGCTCCACCGCTGTTGGTAACCTTAAAACAAGCTTGCCTCGGCCTCTCTTTTTATAGTTAGCTTTAAAACAAGCCTGCCAAAGGCTCTGTTTTCATAGTTAGCTTTAGAACAAGTCTGTCTAAGCTTCTACATTTATAGTTAACTTTAGAACAAGCCTGCCTAAGCTTCTGTATTTATGATGTACTTTTCCCTTTATTTAATAAAGAAGTTGCTATACTTTTTAATTACTTTACCTTTCGAACATTTTGTTGCTTTGCGATAATTGCTTCATGAGTGAGTGTGTTGTTGTTTTTCCCTCCCATGGGACCTGGCGTTGGTGTTGTTGATGGTAACAAAAAATTGTCACCCTAACCTTAACAAAACCGACGGTAGCATTCGGCTGCTAACTTTAAATGAGCTAACAACGTGGGAACAATCAGGAACAGAACCGTGTGCCCTACACCGTAGGCCACGCAATCATCAAAGAATGTTGCCAATGCGCATTGATTTTCCCAAAGCAGGGGGTCCGAAGACCTGGCCCGGTTAAGGCTCCTTTTAACCACAACAAAAGGTTCTAGGATATCAATATATCCCTCCCCGGCTACCAGACCCACGAGGACCAGCCCCTTGGGAGGGATACGGGGTGTATACTTGATGTCAAGAGCCCCTAGCGCTGTCCCTTAGTTAGCGGTCCTCCCCGCGTAGTCAATATTTCGAAGTGTATACTTGAGCGAAAACTAAGTTACGGCAACAACTGTGTGTACGCTGCCAAAATGACCCTCTTTAGGAACCCTTGCTGATGGGAGCTCAATCCTACCATGATTGACCGTTGCACGCATTAACGCAAAAGTTCTTCCCACAGACGGCGCCAATTGTAGGGACTAGGTTTCAGCACTTTTGACTTTGGATGAGTAGACTCAAACCCAACTAGCCCAATACAATGAATTTGTAGAGAATGAGTTTAAAAACTAGGCCTTAGTGCATGGACAACGGTCAGCATGGTTTGCATGGAGATCGAACAGGGATGATCTAAGGTTAAGAAAGTTCGTCATCGGCACAATCCGAGGAGCTCTTCTCTAATTAATGAATAAGAGTGATTACAGGAATTCTCTCACCCCCTCTCTATGGGGGGTTTCTCCTATTATATAGTCCTCCTTCATTGATTTCCGTCTTCCACTTGTTGATCATCCAAGCCTATACTTGAGTGCCTGTCCCATCAGCTGCCTTTCCAAGCCTCTTATGAGTTGCAGCAACCAAGACAACACTATTCAGAGATCATTTCCTTATTAATGCAGCTAGGGTGTCAGTTGCGAGTATTTAACGTGGAGGTGACAGTTTTTCCTTAGGATGCTCTGGAAGGCTGCCCCTGATGACTTACCGCCCTTCCCTCCTATGATTTCGGCTGTCCGAGGACAAGGGCCTCTTCAACAATGTCTCTTGGCAACTTGGGCCCTCTACTTTCATCCTCAGACACTTCTATCTCCTCTGCGTGGGTCTTGGGCTCAATATAAAATGGGCTTGGGCTGCCGAATTCTTAGGCCCCACAGTATGGTTTTAAAAAAGTGTAAGCTAATACATATAGTTTGAACCTCTACTTGAAAAAATATATAATTTGAACTGAATAATTATAATTATTTTTAATTGTATCGTTGCATATGCACGGAACTACACACTAGTAAATCAATAATACGAGGACAATACAGTCTTCTAAATAAAAAGTTATCTTATAAGACAATCTTATGAAGGATCCCACTCTCATATGTGAGTTTCACACATGAATTTCACTTGTTGTAAAAGAATGATTTCATGAAACCGTCTCATAAAATACTTAATGAAGTAAATGACTAATAATACATAATGTAAGCCACGTGAGCTCTTCTAAACCGTATCGTCTTATACAAATGTAGAACATTAGAAATTATAAATTTTAATATGTACTTTATGAGTGTCAACAACAACAATAAAAATAAAAATAAAAATTCTAAAGTGTTATGTTGGGGTGGCAAAATTGGACACGACCCGTGAACCCAATACTACACGAAACGAAATTAGCAGGTTATGAATTGGGGCTTAATGAGTTCGTGTCATATTCGAGTTAACACAACTGATCCGTTTAATAAACAAGTTGGGTTAGTGTTCAACACATAGAACTCGTTTGACCCGTTTAATTAAATAATATTTTACCAATATATCATTCAAACCCTAGGTATATAAAATTATTAGTTGTGGTGGTTTATGATTTTTTTTTTTACATATTATGATTGATTATTTGTAATATTGAGATATACTTTAATTTTAAATGGTTATTTGTGATATAGTTACTTGTTAGTTTTAAATTTTATATTAAAAATATTTATTTGTTTGTTTTTTCATAATTTTTTTTTTCATTTTGATAAAATTTGATAAACATGTCAACATGACTGACCCGTTTAATAAATGAGTTATATTAAGGTTGAAGAATCTTAATCCGTTTAATAAACATATCGGGTTAGTGTTTACTTATATAGATGAGTACTTATAAGTTGACACAGCACAAACCTAACACGAGAGCACGAATTGTCACCCTTAGTGTTATGTCACCCACCATACAGGATACAGCACCATTTTTTTTTGGGTGCAAAACAATAATTTCCATTATTCATCATTATACAAAGATCCATATAACGTGGTTCATGCTTTATAGTTTCTATTTGAAAGCCACTACAATGGCACAGTGCCGGACTCTTATGAGTGGAGGTAAAACATCAAACCAGTCAAACACTTTAAAACAATTCACTAAATATTCAACTTAAAAGGAATTAACAATTATCAAATTGTAGTCATTAGGTGGAGTTTTTAGATGCCATATTTCCTTCCCTCTTTTTTTATTACAAAATTTTAAGTTGCCAGTGTCGACCCGCAAAGGCAAAAAAACAAAAAGTTTTTTTAGTCATTTTCTTATGCAATTATTTGTATATTCACTTTCCCTTCAAACCGTGGATTTATTCAAAAAACGTGGTCTCTCTCTCGTGGAATGTAAAAGCGCTGACTAGTGTTTAGACGGAAATATCAAAGCTGACATTACAGCAAACAAAATAATAAAGCGAAAAGAAGAAGAAAACAAAAAAAACAAAAACAAAAACAAAAAAAAAAAGGAAAAGAAAGCTCTGAATATCTGAGTCTTGACCTGGCCAAAGGTGTGGTTGAGAATTAAGATTTGTTAACAGATTGAGGAGGTAAAGCAATCCTATTATCCTACTATCCTGGCCCGTGACACGTTCCCACCAATCAGTCATTTTGGCTTCTTCAACTATCTCAAACGGTACATCTCGGGAATCGCCCATTGGATCTCATACCTAGGTACGGCCCTAGCTGCTCCCACATCTCTACTTAACTTTTTATTATTCCATTTTGGACATAACTTTAACATGTAGTCAAAAGTATCAAACTCATCTCCACTGCAGATCTTTGATTTCATTCTCTCAACCGTTTGATTAAATTAAATCTACTCTATAAACAAATTTGCATCGGATGCTAGATTTCAAGCTCAAATCCTTCCATTCTTTTGACTTTGACGGTCACAATTACTTTCATACAAACCCAAAATTTTCTTCTTTTAACTACTAAATAACTGGTCATGTTCAAATGGTAACAAAAGTTATGATACAAAAATTTACTACCAAAATTTCCCAATCAACTAAGTTAGAACTTAGAATAGTGATTTAATCATTTAAACCCTAATTTTTACGAACAAAAACTATGAACTTAATTGTAACCAATAGCTACAGTTTCCACTAAAAAAATTAATATTGTTACATATTTTGAGAATTTAATAGTTAAATTGCATGTTCTTTATATTATCAACATGGATGTCAAATTTTGTGTCAATTGAATGTTATTTATTATTCAATTCAAAATTTTAATTTTTATGCATAGTTTTATATTATAAAAAGTTAAAATTTAAACATTTGATTAATGAAATAATTATTGATTTTTTTTAAAATTTTTTTTTCCAAATATGAAGAATACAAGAAAAAAAATATAACTAAACGGTAGATTTGTTAAAATTTACATCTAACAAAAAATAATAATTTAACTGGTAAAGTTTCTGATATTTGAATAAGAAACTTATGATTCGATCATAGCCTACACCAAATATTAATTGGTGTCTTGATTTGATGGTAGAGAGTAAAATCATTGAGAATGGTTGAAACTTTATAAATAAATTGGATATTATTTAGTATTTAATTCAATATTTTAATTTTTATGCATAATTTTATATTATAAAATCTTAAAATTTAAACATTTGATTAATGAAATTGTAGGGTTGAAATTTGTTAGACCAGGCACCAACTTTCTATATTGTGAGCCCAACAAATTCCCAACAATAAATTTGTAGAGAATGGGTTAAACAACTGGGCTGGTTATGGATTTAGCAACGGTTCATACGAGCAAGCGGGTTAGAAGGCATTCAGACTAGTGTTTTACAAAAATTTCTTTGGTCCGAAGAGGCTTAACATTTATAAACTTCGTGAATACAATTTTTTTCCCCCCATTCCGTGAGGCCTATTTCCTTTATATATACACCTTTCGCCTCATCTTCACCGCACACTTGTCCTTCATCTAAGCGTCCACTTGAGTACTAGTCACATCAGAAGTTTGCTTTAACCTGCAGTGAGTGGTAGTGGTTGAGGCTGCACTGTTCAGGTGTCTTCTCCACATAAATGCGGTCAGAAAAGTTGCTGCAGTGCATTAAATGCGGTGATGACAGCTTTATTTGTAAGATATTTCATGATATCCCCGCAGTTAGGCATGCCCAAAGCTCAATCCTTACAGAGGAATCTTCAGCATATCTACTTGATCAAGTACTCTGGAGATCCGATGAGTGGAATTTCTTCGGACCGGCCAGGTTGTCTTCGGACACAACATTCGTCCCTTATGAGTTGCATTCTCACCAGGATGACAAAGCGTTGATCCCTTTAACCTCTTCGGGCAGGGAGTTGTATTCAAACTGGACCTTAGGCCCAACATATGGCGTTGGGCTTTCTCACCCACAAAAATAATTATTAATTATTTATTTAAAATTTTTTTTTCCAAATATGAAGAATACAAGAAAAAAAAAAATAACCTAATGGTGGATTTGTTAAATTTTACATCTAACAAAAATATTAATTTAATTGGTAAAATTTTTGATAATTGAATAAGAAATTTAAGATTCAATCACAGCAAACACTAAATATTGATTGGTATTTTGATTTGGTGGTGAGAATGGTGGAAACTTTATAAATAAATTATAAAATTATAAAATTGTAGGATTTTTTAAAGATTGTATTTTTTTTAATTCTAAATATAAAGAATACAAAATATATATATATATATATATATATATAACACAACGGTGAATTTATTAAAATTTACATCTAACAAAAAAAAATTTAATTAGTAAAATTTTTGATAATTAAATAAAAAATTTATGATTCAATCATAACATACACCAAATATTGATCGATGTTTTAATTTGATAGTAAATATTAAAATCATAGGAAATGGTTAAAATTTTATAAACAAAGAATAAAAAAAAAATTATAAAACTGTAGGCTTTTTTTTTAAGATAGTAAATAGAATCCAGAAACGGATATGGTTGATTTACATTGCAACGTACGGTCCACACCCACCATGCTCCTCGTGAAAACCAAGACATCAATAACATGTCCTAAGCATCCCCTGCATCATGTGATTGCTTTTAACATCCACCACTACACACGTGGCCCCACTTTGGAAAACGTATCATCCTTTCTAGATCTCAATGTTTATTTTTTTTTAATAAAATATATAAAAAGAAAAATCAGCTTTGGCGCCAAAAGGGAAGAAAAAATAGTAGTAGTAGTAATCTAGAAAGATTGACACGTGGAAACGTGCAAGGACGGTCAAGTTGACAAATTAGGCATTTAATTGTTGGACCTGGCAACGTTACGAGCTGACACGACAACCAAATCAGACCGTGGAAACAGCGGCTTGGCTACGTTAGACTGAGTGGGACATGTCAAGTGGGAGGTGTGTAATCAATGCAATGTTTTGATCGTTGCTTCTGGATCCTGCGCGACCCAGCTGAGCTGAGGCCTCTCTCTCTCTCTCTCTCTCTCTCTCTCTCCATTCGGCTCTGGGACCAGGAAAGGTACACTATATTGGTGGGTCCACTAGTGTGAAACAAATGTGAGGGGATCTGGAATAGGTATCGTATCCTATGCCGTCCCACATAAAAAATAAATAAATATTAATGAAAAGAAAAGGTATCGTATTGCAGGGGTTTCCGACAATGTTGAAAGAGTACGGTGAATAGGTACAAACGAGGGGACTTTGGATCAGGTTGTCGCCCACTCCGGCATAAAATATAAAATACTTTTTAGTTTTTACCGTTTGAACAACAAAGTGGGTGGTATTAAAAAATAAAAAAAAGTGTGGGTGATTAAGGGTCGTTTGGATAGAATTTATTTTGCTAAAATTAAAAATTAAAAATTAAAAATATCGTAGTAAAATAATTTTTAAATATGTAAATAGTATCGTGAAAGTTATTTTTAATGAGACTTATTTTTAATAAAAAAATTGTTGAAAATTGAAATTTGTGGGTCTATAAACAGTGCATGAGTGCACTGTCCACAGAAGAATAGTCAACATATGCGGCTGAGGAAAAAAAAAAAACAAAAAAGCTGAAACGCGCAAATAGGAAAAACGTGGATGCAGACTCTCAATCCAAACACATACTAAGAGAAAATGGTCAAATGGTCCATTTCTCAACCCAAAAAGAAAAAAAAAATAAAAAAGTATTAAGTGGTCTGAATCTCTTGGTTGTTGCAGGTGCTCTGCATGCTTGCGAGAAGAATAATTGAATAAGAGCATCTCCAGCGGCAGAGGCATAATCAAAATCTTAATTATAATAGACAGTGTGAGCAAAAAAACCACCTCTAGTGGATTAGGCATACCCAATTTTTTTTTTTTTGGCTTATAAACAGTAGCCCATCAAGTTTGATGGGCTACTGTTCATTAGCTATTGAATTTCTTGAATAAAATATTATACCAACTACTTTTTGGTTAAATGTCACTGTTCATTAGCCAAATAGTACAAAAATTTGGCTAATCTGCTGGAAATACTCTAAAGATGTTGTACTGTGTGAGTTGGGTAATTAGGTGCCACAGCAGACAAATGGAGTTTATAGATTTTAAAATCTAAATAAATAAAAATGGGTTGTATTAATGGGCATTGCAAGTGCCATTAACAATTTTTTTGAAAATTTTTATTTCTTTTTACAGTTTTATCTTATTTTTTCAGCTTTATAAGTGATCTTCCTTGAAAATCAGTGGATTGAAAGTCTCCGAACTTCGGCGATCTTGAAGGCTAAATCTTGAAAAACTAAACTCAATCAGAGAAAAGACCGGTAGAGGCCGGTCTATGGTCCTCCGATGGTAAAGTCAGTGACTTAGAATCGAGAAAGATACTTTTGAGACTTTCTTTTTTTTAATAAAAAATGTCTGAATGCCTTACCTCTTCGCAGAAAAATGTTTATATAGTGCACATGGAACGGTTACTTGTTCTGAAAACCGTTCCTATTGTTGAGGAATTCATCAAAGTCAAAAATAACTTCCATAACTTCCATGGAAGTTATTTTATCTAGACCGATCCTTCATTTTGGGTAATGGATGTGTTGGTTCACAGGCAGGAGCCAGATTTGTCTAAGTTCATTATTTTCCTCGTCCGTCTTTAGGGACGGACGAGGCTTCGTCCGTCCTTAATTAATGACGGACGAACTTTGATGGGGACGGATGGCTTCATTGTGTCCAATCTTTCTCCAAAGACGAACCGCATGGACGACTTCGAAAGTGCATTTATCATCATCATCAGTTGCCCCCTAGTCCATGGGTCGTCCAAAGAGAGAGGGGTGTAAGATGTGTATTAATTGTAAATCGGAGAGTGCCACGTGTCGTGATTTCATTAGTGAATAATCACGTCGATTGGCTTAATCAAGGAGCATGCCACGTGTCATCTGTTGATTGGTCACGTCGATTCAGGTGCCAGAGTTTATTCCCTATAAATAGCGGAATGCCTCCATTGCCCTTCTTATTTCTGAAATTTCCCTCTTCATCCTTCCTCGTCCTAGATCTTCGTCTAGAAGCTTCCTGCGTCTATAGCTTTCCTTCGTCTTAGATCCAGGTATTTTTCTTTTTCCCATCCTTAGTTTTTTCTTTTAAGATGGCTGAGGTTGTACTTTCCTCGTCTAGTGATAATTTAGATAAGGTCATAGACGAGTACAACGACGAGAGTAGTTACTACAGTTCCAGTAGTTTTAGTGATAGTAGTGGGGGGAACACCACGGACGAGTATGTCTCTGGAGTTCCTGGAGTTCCTTTAGAGGTTGTACAGGAACAGCTTAGGAAGGCCTCAGGGTCTTAAGCTGGTACCTCGTCCACTGCTCCTCCATCTGGTCCTTTGGACGAGGAGGAGGTTACTATTTATAGCTATGCAGTAGATATCCCCTCTAGGAAAGACGAGCAAAGACTTCGAAATCTTAAGGAATGGTACCAAATCCCAGATGAGTTTAACCCTAGGTTGCCTGTCTGAGGAGAATGGTGTTACAACCCTCGCTTTGGGATAGGCGTCTATGAGGCTTATCTTTTGGGGGGTTTAAGATTTCCTCTAAACGCCTTTACTAGGGAGTTGTTGATTAGATTAGGTTTAGGAGTATGCCAATTTAACCCAAATGCATGGAGATTAATCATCTCAATGCAAATTTTGTGGGGTGAAGTGTTCAGAAGGGATCGTCCTCTTACTGTGGACGAGTTCCTTTATTGTTATAAACTTTCAGAAATACACCAATCCCTTGGCTTTTACCAATTCACAGCCAGGGGTAGAGATTGTAGATTGATCAAGTCCCTGGCCTCGTCTGACAGAAAGTGGAAGACGAAATTTTTCTTCGTCTCCGGCTTCTGGGCTGGGAGTCCTGTAGACGTTAGCCGGGACACTTTTGGTCGTTATACCGGGGACCTAGGAAACCTTCGTCCTGAGGGTAAGTTGCTCCCCTTTTTCTTTTGATTTTTCCCTTTTCTTCTTTCAACATTCATGATTAACTTATAATAATAATTTTTTTTTTACTTGGTTCATTTCAGCTATCAAACGTCCGTCTTTGAGCAAATTCTTCCGTGACCGCGTCCATAGGGCTTGTCTACACACGGATAGGGACTTTCATTCCTTGGTCACACTTAGACGACTCGCTAAATGGGGATTGGGCCCTAACCCTTCTGACGAAGCAATTGCGCACGAAGTCACAGTAAGAAGAAGTAAGTTTTAAGTTTTAAATGCCCTTGCATATTGTTTACTTTATTTTAAATCTAAAAGTTTTTTTTTTTTTTTTTTTTAGGAATGGCAACAATGAAAGGAAACAAAGGAAAAGAAGTGGCTGCTGAGGGGGATCGTCCTGAGGTTGAGCCTCAGGCTCGTCCTGCAATTGGGGAGAAGAGGAAAACTTTATCTAAGAATTTGGATTTAGGAAATCTCCCCAGTCGCAGAGGCAAGAAAGCTAAGAGTACCTCGTCCCAGGTAGTCAAGCCTATCCTTCCCTCGTCCCAGCAACCTATGCATATAGTTGATGTTGACTCGTCCATTCCAACTGAGAGCACTCCGTCCAAGACCACTCCGTCCAAGACTGTGTCAACCCCGCCTCAGCCTTCTCGAACGGTCCCTTCGAATATTATTGAAAATGAGGACCTGGCCTGGGAACGTTTCAAGAAGGCTGTGACTGACGAAGATATAAACGCTTGTTATGATATGTCCCTTAAGGATTTTGAACACTCTGGTGTTCATGACCTTTTTAAGGTAACACTCATTCCTTATCTTGCCCAAGGATTTTTATTTTCCTTCTTTGTCTCTCTCTTTTTTTTTTTTTTTTTTTAACTTTTATTTGTTTCTTTTTTTGTAGGGCATGTCAAAGTTTGTAATGGCATCCAGGCAGGCCACAGGATTGGACAGGACGAGGATCTTACTAGAGACAAGGGTCCAGGAATTGAAGGACGAGGCTAAGTAGTGGGCTGAAGTGGCTTCCAAAACCAAGGACGAGGTCAAGGAGTTGCAAGCTTTGGTTGAAGGGTTGAGGGCTAGTTCTGCTGAGAAGGACGCTCGTCTTGAAGAGCTGCAGAAAAAGAACGATGAGCAGAACCTTCTCCTTTCCAAAGCGAAGGAAGATGCAGTGGCTGAGTTCAAGGTGTCCAAACAATATACTGAAACTTTGGACACCAATTATGCAGCTGAGTTTGAAGATTTCAGAATGGAGGCTATGGAGAAGTTTCCTAGTGTGGACTTCAGCCCCATAGTACTTAATCTTAATGCTGCTGCCACTAGCTCTCTCCTTCAGACTGACTCTGAGGATATTAATGTTGAGGACGATGCTACAACTTTGCCTCCTCAGGATGCCTCCAATGCTGATGCTCCATCAACCTAAGAAAAATTTGTTTTTTAAAAAAAGTTTCTCGGTGTACTTTTATCTGGTCCATTTTGTGACCTTTTTTATGTAATTTCAATACATTTATCTCGTCCAAGGTTTCAGGACGGGGTTTCAAACAATCATTTCAGTTTAGTTAACAAGGGCTTTTTTGGATGTAAGATATCCACCCTTGACTTAATGAATGTCATTTTCTTTTTACATATGTATGGACAAGTTTTCTTTTTACATATATTCATCTACTATTTTGATTGGACTTTCAAATGTAATTTGTCTATGTAAAAATAGTAATCGATATTATTCGTCCATGGACTTGTTGAGAAATAATAAAAAAAAAAAATCAACATTACTCGTCCATGAACTTAGCTAATCTTTATATTTAATGAAGGCCTTGAATTTTTCTCGTCCATGGATTGGATTGTTTTAACAAATGCTTTTTATATTCAAATGAAGTTTAGGCATTGCATTTTACTCGTCCATGGGCTGGACTGTTTTAACAAATGCCTTAACTAGATTGAAACATGCCCATGGATTTCTTCGCCCTTGGATTAATATACACTCATCATTATCTCGTCCATCGTATGGACGAGTATGCTTTGGGCTTTATCACATTTGGCTTTAAGCATTGGCTTTGCTTCGTCCTCTATTTTGGACGAGCATGCCTAGATGTTTTTCCCTTAGGAAATTTTGATGTTATATCTTCGCGTCCAAAGAATTATCTCATCTTATGCTTTTCAACCTTTCAGGGGTAAATTTGAACAACCGTAGCATGGGTATCAGTGAATTACACAATATTATGTACATTCCACAAATATTATTCAAAACATAAGTATTGTTCATAGACGAGGCATGCACCTTAGAGGCTAATGCTTTTATTTAAACACAAACTATGACGTTGTCCATAATTTTAACATAATAATAGTAATGCCACAAAATATAAAGTTTCGAATTCCTGAGCTCGTCCAAAGGCATGCTCCTCTAAGCTGGTATTTCACTGATAGTACTTCCTCAAATGCTCCACATTCCAAGGATGCTCCAACTTCCTCCCATCAAGGGCTTCTAGGTAATAGGATCCTTGCCTTTTGCAGTTGACGACTCTGTAGGGGCCTTCCCAATTTGGTCCCAACTTCCCATGGGATGGGTTCTTTGTTGCTAAGGAAACCTTTTTCAAGACGAGGTCCCCTATGTTGAATCACCTTGGCCTTACCAATGCATCATACCGCCTAGCCATTAGGTTTTTATACCTTGCCATCCTTTGCTCAGCATCCGTCCTTACCTCGTCTATCAAATCGAGGTTCAAACGGAGTTGTTCCTCGTTAGCATCGTCCTTGTAGGTTGTCACCCTGTGATTGGCCATGTGCACTTCCGCGGGTATAACTGCTTCAGTTCCATACGCTAGCTTAAAAGGAGTTTCTCCTGTAAGAGTTCTCACTGTCGTTCTATATGCCCACAGAACACCTGGTAGCTCATCTGGCCATAGTCCCTTAGCCCCCTCAAGCCGAGTCTTTATTATTTTTAATAAGGATCGGTTTGTAACTTCTGTTTGACCGTTAGCTTGTGGGTGGGCTGGTGATGAGTAATGATTTTAAATTCCAAAGTGTATGCAAAAATCCTTGAAAAGTGCATTGTCAAATTGTCGTCCGTTGTCAGATACTAGCACCCTGGGTATTCCAAATCTGCAAACAATGTTCTTCCACACGAAATTCTTGACATTTTGTTGTGTGATGTTGGCCAAATATTCTGCTTCTACCCACTTGGTAAAATAATCAATACCAACCATGAGGAATTTCATTTGCCTTACCCCCAGTGGAAATGGACCCAGAATGTCAAGTCCCCATTGTGCAAAAGGCCACGGGGCTGTCATTGGAGTCAAATACTCTGATGGCTGCCTAGGGACGTTGCTAAACCTCTGGCATTGATCACAGACTTTGACGTAGGCCTTAGCATCAGCTTGCAGATTTGGCCAATAGTATCCTGCAAGGACGGCTTTGTGGACGAGTGATCTGGCTCCTGAGTGATTGCCACATGCTCCCTCATGAATTTCTCTTAAAATGTAGTTCGCTTCGTCTGGGGCTAAACATCTGAGATAAGGCTGGGAAAAACCTCTTTTGTAGAGAATTTCATCCATGAGAACGTACTTGGCTGCTCTGACCTTCAACCTTTTAGCCTCATCTTTTTCTTCTGGAAGTCGTCCGTCCCTTAGGTATGACACAATTAGAGCCATCCAATTTTCTCTGCTTTCCACCTGTTGTACTTTGAGGATGCCTATGCTTGGTATGTACTGAATCTCATCAAGCTTGTCCACGGCTTCATTTGCTGAGGCTTCTTTTGCTAAGGCATCAGCTTCCATGTTCTCCTCCCTTAGGATTTGAACGAAACTAACTTCTTCAAACTTTTTTATAACACGCATCACTCTGTTAAGATACTTCCTCATTCGTTCTTCTTTTGCTTCATATATTCCATTCACTTGGCCCATGATCAGTTGAGAATCTCCCAAGACGAGGACAGATTTAGCTTATACCAATTTGGCCAGTTGCAGCCCTTTGAGAAGAGCTTCATATTCGATTTCATTATTAGTTATTTGGTAGTGCAGGTGAACTTTGTGTTTTAGCTTATCCCCCTCTGGAGATTGCAAAACCACACCTATTCCTCCTGCATACTGTGTAGACGAGTCGTCAACATGGTCGACCCACCTCTTGTTCACTTCACCTTCATCATCACAACTTAAGGTAAACTCAGCAATGAAATCTGCCAGAGCTTGAGCTTTTATGGCATGCTTTGGTTGGTACTTTATGTCAAACTCACTGAGCTCAACTGCCCATTGGATCAAACGTCCTGCAGCCTTTAATTTGTTCACTGCCTTCTTAAGTGGGTGATCTGTCATGATGTTAATGACGTGAGCTTGAAAATAATGCCTTAGTTTCCTGGAGGCTATAATCAATGCGAAAGCCAATTTCTCCATTAAAGGGTATCATCCTTCGGCTCCCCTCAATGCTTTGCTGGTGTAGTATACAGGTCTCTGTACCTTGCCCTCTTCCCTCACTAATGCTGAACTCACTGCGTGTGGGGTGACTGCTAAATACAAGTACAACTCTTCTCCTTGCACGGACGGGCTCAACAGTGGGGCTTTGGCGAGATACATCTTCAAATCTTCAAAAGCTTTTTGACACTCGTCGGTCCATTCGAATGCTTTTTTAAGAACCTTAAAAAATGGCAAACATTTATCAGTAGCTTTAGAAACAAACCTGTTGAGAGCGGCAACTCGTCCGGTGAGGGATTGGACTTCTTTAACATTGCTCGGAGGCTTCATATCTAATATTGCTTGAATTTTATCAGGGTTTGCTTCAATTCCTCTATAGGAAACCATGAATCCTAGGAATTTCCCTGATGATACTCCAAAAGCACATTTGTTAGGATTCAACTTCATGTGGTACTGCCTCAGCGTGTCAAACGTTTCCTGTAAGTCGTCCAAATGCCTCTCCTCGTCCTGAGTTTTTACCAACATATCGTCTATGTAAACTTCCATATTCTGCCCAATTTGTGGACGAAACATGTGATTGACCAGTCATTGGTATGTTGCTCCAGCATTTTTCAAACCGAAAGGCATCACTTCATAGCAAAATAGTCCCTGACTGGTGATAAAGGACGTCTTCTCTTGGTCTGCTTCGTCCATCCTAATCTGATTATAACTCGAGAAAGCATCCAGGAAACTGAGCAACTTGTTGCCCGCAGTAGAATCTACTAGCTGATCAATGCGTGGCAACGGATAACTGTCCTTGAGACAAGCCTTGTTTAAGTCAGTGAAATCAACGCACATTCTCCATTTTCCGTTCGCCTTCTTGACCATGACTACATTGGCTAACCAGTCAGGATAGTATACTTCTCGAATGAATTTTGCCACGATTAGTTTCTGAACTTCCTCTTTAACAGCATTATCTCTCTCGGGGGCGAACACCTTCTTCTTTTGTCGTACCGGCTTGGAGGAAGGGCATACACTCAGACGGTGGGTAATAACATTAGGATCTATACCCGGCATGTCTTCGTGACTCCATGCAAACACATCTCTGTTTCTTTTTAGAAAACAAATGAGGTCCCTCTTAATCTTTGCTTCCAGATCTGTTCCAACCCTAGTACACCTCTCAGGGTTATTTTCATCTAAGGGAATATCTTCCAATGCTTCTACAGGTTCTGCCACAACTCTCTTTTCTTCAATATTCATTGTTTGAATTTGCTCGTCCATAGCCAACATGGCTAGATAACATTCCCTTGCTGCTAATTGGTCTCCCTGCACTTGGCCTATCCCATGTTCCGTCGGGAACTTGACTGACAGGTGGTAGGTAGATGTGACTGCCTTCCAACTATTTAGGGTTGGCCTTCTAATTATTGCATTGTAAGATAACGAGCAATCTACTACTAGGAAATTCACATCGGTAGTTAATTGTCGTGGATATGCTCCTACTACCATTGGTAATGTAACAGTACCTACAAGCTGTACCTTCATTCCTCCAAAGCCTACTAGAGGCGAGTACACTGGGCGAAGCTGGTCTCGTCCGATCCTCATCTGCTGAAAGGCTGGGTAGTACAGAATGTTTGCCGAACTTCCGTTGTCTATCAGCACTCTTCTAGTTGTGTAATCAGCAATAAGTAAGGCGATGACAATAGCATCATCATGAGGATGGTGGATTCTTTCAGCTTCTTCGTCCGTGAAGGTAATTGGTTATTCGTCCGTGGACTTAGCTCCTGACGGTCGTCCTGAAAGTTGGACACTCTGCACTTCCTTCAAGTATGCTTTCTTCGTCTTGGATGACTGTCCTGTCAAACTTCCCCCAATGATAACTTTTATCTCGCCTAGTAATGGTCGTGATGATTCTTCTACTTTCCCTTTCAACTTGTCATCCTTGTGATCTTGTCCAAGGAAATTTCTCAACTTCCCTTGCCTTATGAGATTCTCAATTTGCTACTTCAAATCAAAACACTCATCTGTGTCATGGCCATGGTCTCTATGAAAGTGACAATACTTGTTTCTGTTTCGCTTGTTGGGATCTCCTTTCAATTTCTCTGGCCACTTCAGGGAAGGCTCATCCTTGATTTGCATAAAGACCTGTTCAAGCGGCATGTTCAATGGAGTGTATTGTTGGTTGCGTGCTGACGAGCCTGTCTTCTTGTCTCGGTCTCTTCTGTCGTCCGTCCGCCCCTTCTTTGGACGAGGGGTTTGTTCCGGGTGGCGATTTGTCTCCATTTTCTCTGTCCTCTTTCTTTTATTAGCTATGATAGCATCTTCTGCGTTCATGAAGTTTTGAGCTGAATGGAGGAGCTCCGCCATGGTTTGTGGCTCTTGCTCATAGAGTTTGTGGATAAACAAATCTGAATGAACTCCATTGTGAAAAGTTGCTAACAGCAATTTATCGTCCATCTCGTCCACATTTAAGGCTTCCCTATTGAAACGAGTGATAAATGATTGCAAACTCTCATTTTCCCCCTGTTCTATTGTTAACAAACTGGAAGTAGAACGTTTGTGTCGTTGACCCCCTATGAAGTTATTGACAAACAACTTACTTAATTCTTCAAAAGAACTTACTGAATTTGGGGATAATTTGCTGAACCACACTCTGGCTAGACTTTTGAGAGTGGTAGGAAAGGCTCTACACATTATTTCGTCTGGAACTCCTTGAAGGTGCATAGTGGTCTTGAAGGTGGCAATGTGGTCAAAAGGATCTCGATTCCCATCATATGAATCTAAAGAAGGCATTTTAAACTTTGGTGGTAGGGGGTGGCCATTGATGGAAGCCGTAAAGGGGGAGTCAGTTCTATGGACCAAATCCTCTACTGGGTTTGTCCTTCTCATATTCTCATTCAGTTCGTCCATGGCTTTCTTGATCTGATCCAACTCTTGTTCCAAATGGGGTACCCTTCGCGGGGCGGTTTCCCTTGATTGACTCCCATGTTGGAAATTCTCCCTGCCCACTTGACTCCGAGTTTGCCCTTCTTCATACTCTGCACGCGTCTGCCTTAGATTAATCTCTCTCCGTAGTTCTTGATTTTGGCGAGTTAATTCCGCCATCGCAGCCGCCATAGAGTGCATATGTTGGACAGAAGATGCCTGCATGACCGGTGCAGATTGACGATCGCGATGAGGGTTACTTGATGCGTCTCTACTCTGTTGAGGGCCTAGACTAGTTGCCCTTGATCTTGTCCAAACCATTTCAACCCTTTATGAGAGAAAGAAACCACAGAACTCAACAAGTTCAAGAGTGACAAATATTTCTTTCCCACAGACGGCGCCAACTGATGTTCCGTGAAAATCAGTGGATTGAAAGTCTCCGGACTTCGGCGATCTTTAAGGCTAAATCCTGAAAAACCAAACTCAATCAAAGAAAAGACCGGTAGAGGCCGGTCTATGGTCCTCCGATGGTAAAGTCAGTGACTTAGAATCGAGAAAGATACTTTTGAGACTTTCTTTTTTTTAAGAAAAAATGTCTGAATGCCTTACCTCTTCGCAGAAAAATGTTTATATAGTGCACATGGAACGGTTACTTGTTCTGAAAACCGTTCCTATTGTTGAGGAATTCATCAAAGTCAAAAATAACTTCCATAACTTCCATGGAAGTTATTTTATCTAGACCGATCTTTCATTTTGGGTAATGGATGTGTTGGTTCACGGGTAGGAACCAGATTTGTCTAAGTTCATTATTTGCCTCATCCGTCTTTAGGGACGGACGAGGCTTCGTCCGTCCTTAATTAATGACGGACGAACTTTGATGGGGACGGATGGCTTCATTGTGTCCAGTCTTTCTCCAAGGACAAACCGCATGGACGACTTCGAAAGTGCATTTATCATCATCATCAATAAGTACTACTTGATGTCTTTTTCTACCTTTTTCTGACATTTTTTTTCTTTTTTTGCACCTTAACCGTACTTATTAACCTTTCCCAATAAAAATTTATAGTAGGAATAGCCTAATAAGATTTGTAGGGGTCCGTTTTCGGGCGGCCCCCGTATAATAAATTTGTAGAGAGTGGATAGAAGGACTAGGCACTAGTAAAAAAGACAACAGTCGACGTGAGATTCATAAGAACAATAACAAGAATTTGACTAAGGGTTTGCGAGGATAATAACAGGATTTTGACTAAGTGTTCTTGAGGAAAGTTCGTCATTGGCCCAGTCCGAGGAGCTCTTTCCTTAGAACTGATGAATATAAGGGTTGTCCTTGGACACCCTGAAAAACCCCTTTTACTTTCTCACTCAAGGGTCCAACCTCCCAACCCTTTTACTTTGGGGGTTCTATCTATTATATAGTCTTGTTCAGTTGATCTCTGCCGTCCACTTGTCGGCCATCTGAACTTCTACCTGAGAGCTCGTCCCATCAACCGCCTTTGCAGGCTTTCTATTAGTTGAAATAACCAAGGCATCACTGTTTGCTGGTCAGTTCACCATTAATGTAGCCAGGGTGTTGGTGGCGTGTATTTAATGGGTGAGTGACAGTTTCCTTCTTTCAATGTCGGTTTGCCAAGGACATGGCATCATCGGCGAGGTCCCTTAATGACTTGGGCTTCTCCCTCTTATCCTCGGACTCTGTCCTCTTCTCGGCATGGACTTTGAGCCCGATATGGAGTGAGCCGGGATTGCCAAATATTTGGGCCTCACAAGATTAAAAGAAAAAAAAAATACCCCAACTTGAACCAAACCCCATAATCCCAAACTCGTTCAATCCGAGTCCATTTGAACTAGAAGTTGATCAATCCGAGCAATGGATTAACCAAACATGTAAAAGGTCCAAGCTTGTTAATATCATGTTCAGTGGTAGTGAGATTTTCACCGATCGAATGAGATCTGTATCAAATCTGGTGAAATCTTTGCCTCCACACACCACTATCAATGAGGTAAAAATAGGGTTAACCAAATCGAATAGCTAATTGAATGGCTTGTTAACATAGGGTGTGGGCCATGTAGCTTGATGGTAGGAGTTTTTGTCCCAGCATCTAAAGAAGAGAGATTCAAGTGATAGCCTTAGCAAAACTCATGTGGTAATCGTGATATTACTCATTACTGTAACGTAGCATGAGATTAACGAGCTCATACTTGAGTTCTCCTTTTTTTCTTTTTCTTTTTTTATTCAAAAAAAAAAAAAGAAGACGAAGAATGGCTTGTCGATTAGCACAACGTACTCCACCAATTGACAGCGTGGATTTCTAAGCCTCGGTACAATCCGATCATATGCTATTATGGAGAGGATATGGTTGAACTCAACTTGCGTGCGCCCCTAAGTCTACCTGTTATAAACAACTAAACATTACTAAATCATCAAGGGAAAAAATAACCTAAACATTAGTACTAAAACAAAAAATAAACTAAAATTTAGAATAAATAAATTACATCAGACAGGCACTCATGTAACATTGTAACTTAAATTTGTTTGTTTTGACTTTAAAAATATAACATAAAAATTAAGTTGAATAAGTTTTTTAACTTTCAACAATATTCCAGGTACAACAAAAAAAAAAAAGGGTTAAAGTAAACCAAAAATATAAGTAATGAATCACCAAGGAGAGAGATGTATTATTTGTTTTAAGATGTTAACTGTAAGCATAGATGTCTTTGTCCATTAACTTGTTTTCTACCATAAAAAGGAAAATATATTTAGCAAAAAAATAAAATTTTATTTAGTATTTTACTTTATATTTTACCAATTATAGATTATATATTCATTTTATTTGCCTTACAGACTGATCAAAGTCTCTAAAAAAAGAAGAAGTCTAAAACAGGAAAAAAAAAAAAGAAAAAAGAAAAAAGAAAAAAACAAAAACAAAAAGGAGAGGAAAATTCAAATCCCAAAAATTTTTATAAAAATATATAAAAAATGATTGTTAAATTACAAAACTCTCGATCACATGATATTCTTTTATATATTATACGTTAACGTATTAACTTTTAAAATACTATGCTGTAGTGTTCGTATAAGAGAACTGCATAATTGATTTACCTTTTTGCACTTTTCATAAATTATACACGCATAGGATATATTCTAGTCCCATCCAATCTTCACGCAAAGGAAAGAATAGCCAAACCTAAAAATTCTTACCTGCCCGTGTCTTTTGGTATTTTCTGTTGATCCACAATTCCCATAGATAAAATGTGGAGAAGTGACATCAGATAAGATAGGAATGAAAGAAAAAATTTGCTTAGATTTTAAGTTGCTTTCTTGTTAGAGGTAACAGTTCCACTATGCCCCATAAAAAAAAAAAAAAAACAGTTCCACTATGCACTATTTTTTTCCCTTGGTCCGGATCAGGTACGCACAATTGATTTTCGTCTTTCTACATTTCCTCACCGTTTCATCTTCCAACCAAAAGATCTAAAATATAGGTAACTTGTCCATTTGTTCAGAGCTAGAGCCTTCGCTGTACCTTCTTTTTTTGATACCACGCTGTACCTTCAATTTCAGGAAAATAAAACAGTCGAGTACAATACCACCAACCAATACAAAACCTTCCGGTCTGTTTGGATGAAGAGAAAAAGAGTAAAGTAAAGTATAATTATTTCAAAATTAATTTATTTTTAGATAACTCTATTCTACTTTTTCATTTTCTTCTCAATCTAAGCAGACTCTTAGTCTTTAATATCATGAAATCAATTATGAATCCTTAATGTTGGCCACATGTAATTTTTTTCCCCCTTATATTTCATCTAAAATCAATATTTTATGTTACTTCTTTAATTAACAGGATATTTTTAATTATTTCTACTAATGTTATTTTTAGTTTTTTCCTATTTACTTTTGTTTTCTTAACTTCAATCAACTCATTTTTTCTTATTGGTACATTAATTTCAATCATCTGAACATGATAAACCATTTCAACTGAATTTTCCTCATCTTGTCATCAATAGGGATTTGGGCTACACCGATCTTTAAGTGGATTTTGTCATTTTGAATAATATCTTTTTTGTATTTTCACTTAAAATCTTAACATTATTATTTCAGCTACACTCATTTTATAAATGTGTTGTTTTTTAATAGTCTAACACATTCGGTACCATAAAGCTTAACTGGTTGTATATTAATCTTATAAAATTTGTCTTCTTAATTAATTGGTGTTTTATTATCATACAAAACTCATGCACTTTTCCTCTGCATCCACCACGCTCTTATCGTATGATTCACGTATTTTTCAATTTCTCTATCTTTATAAATTATTAATAAAAACTATAAAAAGTTATCACTCTTTAATCATTCTTGACCATCAAATCTTATCGCCTCTTCGTGTGTTTACAAGTATTTTTCTTTATGCTTTATAGTTGTTACGTATTTGATTTTTTTTTCTCATTTTAAATTTTAATCACTAAATTAAAAAAAAAAAAAATATGACACGATGTGACTATAGCAGAAAGGGAAACATTTAGTTTAAAACAAAGGATTTATAGTTTTTTGTTTTTTTGAAAAAATTAAAAAAGGTAGATAAGGAGGGGATTCTCGATTTTCTCATTTAGTTCTAGCATTAATAGTAAAAAGGTGAAAATTATTATGTTTATAATAGCTGAAATTTTATATTAAATTAGTAAAGATATTAAATTATGTAAGGATATGTAAAACTCATGTTTTACTCCTTCAATACTAACATGTCATATCATTTTATCACATATTTAAAAATAAATACAACCATACCTAATCAATTCTAATACCCATATATAAATCCAACCAAATTATGAGTCTATTGAGATGTTACTAGGTGTTGTAGAATGTATTGAATTTTAAATAAAATGTTGATGTAACAATATTTTATTGAATGGTGTAAAACGTGAGTTTTACACCCCATCCTTACCAAATTCGGACTTATTTGTTGAACTTATTATTCTCTTATCCATTTTTTGTTTTAATAGTTAATTATGTAAGTTAAAGAATAGCAATTGCAACTATATTCATTTTAAAGAATGGACACGGCTTGTGTCCAGTTGAAATTTTCACTGGACATGTCTGAATTCAGACACAAGCCAAGAGTGGACACGTGTCCACTATTTAATGTGTCCAGTGAAAATTTTCACTAGGCACAAGCCACACCTAGGGGTTTTCACCCAACCGCATAAACCGCACAAACCGTAAAAACCGCACCAAAACTGTCCGCAAAATGGCATAACCGCACCGCACCGCAAGTAATATTGCACTGCACCGCACCACACCGCATGGTGTAGTGTGGTTTGCAGTTTTATAATAAGAAAACTGCACAAACCGCACCGCACTGCACCCTCTCTATATATTAATATATTTAATTATTTTTAATATTAAATATATTATTAATAGTTTAATAACCCTAGTTTTCAAAAAAAAAAAAAAGTTTGATAATCCTAGCAAGTGTTGATTAGGAAAGTCAGTCCAAAATAAAGAAAAACTAGCTCAATAGTTTAAAACTTGGACCAAAACAAAGGGAAAAATTTGTTTTGGGCTGCATAGAAAAAGCCCAAAATTTGAAAAATATACCAACTTCAAATCATTCAAACAGCATCTTATACACCGCACTGTATATGTGACCGCAAAAATAAGGTGTGGTGCAGTTATAGTTTTAGTTAAACTATACCGCAAAATGCGGTATTAAAAATGACCTAAAATCATACTGCACCGTACTGCGAACACCCCTAGCCACACCCTTAAAGAATAGCTATTAGTTTTAATAAAAATATAATCAAACAATTGAATGCTTATTCTTGTGTAATAGCTATTTCATTATAATATTTATTATTGTGTACTAAATGTGCCCTCTATATATATATATATATATATATATTTCATGGTATTTATTGTGAAGTAGTTACCAGCTAGGAAGACTAAAAAGGAGTTATTTTAAATTTTGGAAATAAAAATTGAACTGAAGCAAATACAATGAGCTGGATGATTTGCTTGCATATGACAAGATCTGTCAGAATTTTAGAAATTAGACGTTACAAAGGTTTTAAATGTGCAATATAATATTCGTTCATGTGACACCACTTACCATAAATCTATCCTTTCAGTTTCAGGTACAGTGAGTGCCCATCATCATCATCACCAGCCCCCCATGAAAGATATTCGGAGTAATGCGCAATCAATTACCTACAACTTTCGTCAACCTAATCCTTTTATGGAAAAATGATCTCCGCACCCTGTCGAATCCCATCTTAATTTATCTGATCCATCCATTTCTATAAAAGTACAAGCCTAACTTTACCAAAATACCCTTACTTATTTTCCTACCAAACAAACAACTCCCAAGTCACCAACAACCACAATGTCTATCCACGTTCATTAACCAAAAATAAAATACACCCTGTAATTTTATCAAAAATTCAATTTAAATAACTTTTAATTTATTCATTTCAATTTAATAACTTTAACTCTTATTCAATGTAGTTCTTTTTAGGGGTTTTAGGGTTACCCATAGGTCAACTCAAATCAAGTTTGGGCTTCACCCAAACTCGACTATATTCTGACGGATAGCAAAATAGAGGGCATATCGCTGACCGATAACTTTAACAAGTCGAATTAAGTTGGTTGTTCCACGTTCTGATCAGTTTTGGTCAAAATCGAGAAAGGTGGTGGTGACCGCGATTTTGACGAAATACGATGAAGATTAAATGAGTTCTCGTTGGATCCAGTGAAAATCTCGCCAGATCTAGCGAGATCTCTCAATGGATCAGCCAAATCTTGTGCAGATCTAGTTGAAAAATCATCAAATCTGGCGAGATCTCACAGAATCTAACTGAAATTTCATTGGTGTTTAGTTGGGTTTTTAGTCGAGTCGGTTTGTTCAAGTGTTGGAAGAGAGAAACTGATACTCAACCTGTCGGAATCAGATTCTAAAGCCACCCACCCACCACCTACCACCATAGCCATCGAATTGGATCGGTTCTAGTTGAGTCACTTGGGTGGGTTAGTTTGTCAGATTTCTTGGACAACCCTAGTTCTTTTTTTCCACTTTAAATTAATCTTTGTTAGGAAAAAGTTTGGTTCCAAATTGATTTGGAACTATATTACTCTAGTTATGATGTGGTGATTGAAAAAACCATTAATTTGTAGCTTTACTTATATAGGTTGAAACCCTTTTAAAAAAAAACTTGTTTATATATATAGTCCCAAAAATCATTGCATAATAATAGGTTTAAAAAAGATTACTTCAAACTCAATACTGATGGTTTTGTTAGGGGCAACCCCGGCATGGCATCAGTAGGCGGATTGATACAAGACCACAAGAGAACTTGGGTTGGTAGTTTCAACAGAGCAATAGGCTACACTCACTCGATGGCTGCCGAGTTATAGGGTCTTAGGGATGGCTTAACCCTTGCTAGGAATTTAGACATTAAAAAATTATTGTTAGAGATTGATGCTCAGGTTGTTGTTGTTGATGTCACTAATTCCCAGATTGCTGATTCAACTCACCCTTATAATGGTCTCATCACTGATTGTAGGTCCTTCCTCTGGCATTTTGAGGAAGCCTGCTTGTACCACATTCATTGTGAGGATAATCACTGTGTGGACATTTTGGCTAAAGAAGGAATGTGTAGCTCCCTTGTTTTTCATTCGAATCCTCCTCCTTGTATTTTGTACTAGCTTTTAGCTGACGCGTGAGGTATTATATATTTTAGACTTTACAATTTTTAGTGTGTGTTTAACAAAATTATTTTTGTCAATTAATTTTATTATTTAGCTTATTTTTGTTATTATTTATTGATTCTACTATATTATTTCAGTAAAATTTTACATTTATCTATAATACTTTTAACAAAAAAATTTTAATTTTAGCAAAGTAAACGGATCACAAATAGACTTTTAATTTTTAAATGGGATTCTGGTTTACCAAAAATTAAAAAAAAAAAAAAAAAATTTCTTATAGCAACTACCCCCCAAGACAACCTTCTCAGCCGAGCTGAGCCAAAATAAAGAGCCAAAGACAAAAGAAAGATTTAAGAGGAAAAAAAAGATAAAATAAAAGGAAAGTTTAGGCCGTGATTGACTAAGCATGTGGGCCCCAAATCCACTAAAGCGGACTTGAAGACTAAATTCAAAGCAGTTTAATAAGAATAAAATTAGAACCCCGACACGAAATCAGAAAACGGAAAAAAAAAAAAAAGTTGTGGAAAAAAACAAATAAAGAGGCAAGACGTCCGTGATGGCCTACGTATTCGATCCCCACGCGCCTTTGTCACCATCATTACCCCACGCTCTCTCTCATCTCTCTCTTTCTCTCAATAACTTTCTCTCTCTACTTTGTCCCCCTATATAACAATCTTCTTTGCTTTACCATAACTCACCACCACATCCTCTCGTATTATTATTATTCTTGTCTATCCCATCCAATCCTTTTATTTTTTTTAATCTTCAATTCTACTTTCTCACAATGTCTACCTTTGTTGAAGACCACAACAATAAGAAGCGGGTGCGAGATGACTCGGTCGAGTCGTCCGAGTTAGACTCATCCGAGGTGAAACGACTCAGAGAAAACCTTCTTGATTTTCTCGACGACTCGGATCCCAATCCCGCGATTCAAGAGCTTGACTCGCTCATGAAGAGTTTCGAGGAAGAGATATCTTCTTCGCTGGTGCCGGTGGTTGACCTCACGTCAGATTCCAGCGAGTCTCAGCCGGATCTTGGGTACCTTTTAGAGGCTTCCGACGACGAGCTTGGCCTTCCACCTTCTTCGAGCGAGGAGGTCAAGAACGTGGTGGAGACTGAGTTGATCCGAGTCTCTTCTGACTCGTCTGGAATCGGCGAGTTTTGGGGGTTTGAGGACCAGATCCCTAGTTATGACTCGTTCGAGTTGGGAACTGGTGATGGTTATAACAATAGTAACGCGTACGTGGAGTTGTTCGAGTATTCCGATGTCTATTTCGATTCGTCAGATTTCTCGGATCCCACGTGGCGGCATGAAACATTGCCGGCGCAGTAGAACCCCAAAAAAAAAAAAAAAAAAAAATTCAAAACGAATCGTTTCAGTCCGACGGAATATTATACGATGGAGTAGTTGTAAATTTTTTTTTTTTTTTTTTAGATTTCTATTTTGTTTTTCCTTTTTATTTTTTTAATTTTTAAAAAGGAAGCTAAAGGAACATATGTAGGTTTACGATATATGGTTCTAAAATGCGTTAACTTGTCAGGAACTGGTTCTCTATTTTCGTGAAATCATGATTCGTGAACCACTTGGACGAATCTATTATTCTTGTTCAACTGGATCCGAGGTGTTCAGTACCTTAGATCTGTAATCAAAATTTTTTTTTTTTTTGTCAAGTGATCTTTTTTTTTTTTTTTTTTTTTTTTAGGAATGATCTATAATCAAATTGATTCCCCCCCTCCTCAACTAAAGTGAATTGATAACTATATAGTATAATATTGGGTGGTTGATATTATTAAGTTCAAGAAAAAAAAAGTTGTCTAAAAAAAAAGCAAAAAGAAAAAAAATTTTGGATGTTATTTTAATCTGGTGGTACTTAATTCGAAAGACGGTGTAAAAAAGTGTGATGTTGCAGAAGCTATAGCCAATTAACCATATCATAGGTCCGGTTAATGTGTATTACACATATTAATCATTTATTTTAATTTTTTTATAAAAAATAAAAAAAATTGTCAAAATAATGAATTAATTTTTTCGATTTAAAGTGGTTTACAAAGGTATACCTATCAGTAAACCCCTATATCATATATCCATAACTTTAAGATATAACTTTTCTGGGTTAAATAATGAGAATTATGGCATCTAATTATTGCAAAATGTAAAGCACAAATTAACTTCCCTTGATGATTGGGCCTAAGCTAACCCTCCAAATGTTATCTTAAAAGAAAAAAAAAAAAGAAAAGAAAAGAAAAGAAAAAGTATTGTATTAAATTTTTTGGGCGAGGACTCGGTGTGTGTTTAAAAGTGAACACGTGTTATAATTTTAACGGGTCTAATATAACTGGACCAAACTTCACCCTTTTGTTTTTTTTCATCTTCTACACTTAATGTTTTAGTGATGACTGTTTGTTTTACAAAACATATTGTGATTTATAACCGAAAACATGGTTTACGTATTTTTAAAACTTGAAATGTGATTTTAAATAACGTTTTCAGTAAAATAAGTTTAAGATAAAGATAATAATTTTGATGCAGAAATCAGGTAAATATCGGAAATGCCCCTAAAAAAATCCCATCAACGATACATTATTTTATTTTCTTTTATGAATGCCGTAGCACCGTCCGTCAGGCCCACCACCATGAACGACAAATGAGGTCCCGTGCCGACCAGATTGATTGATTCCCTTTGAGCAAGGCAGGTATGGGCTCCCTCTTGGTTTAAGCTGGCCCAACACATGTTGGTACACCCACTTTCCCATCTTCCTCCACTTTTGCGTCCTCACCTCATTGACGCTTTCCCTTTGTTCTCATCACCACCACCAAGCTGTCAATCAATGAAGTGCTGATCTGGTCTACCAGATAGATGATGATGTAGTGGACTTTTGCTCTAACTTGCATAGTCATAAAAATACCACTATAAGCTCTCGTTTTTACAGGTTTTGTAGGCAGCCTTTCTTCTTTCTATTTTTGGGCAAATCATCGACGGAGAAGTAGAAGAGAAAAATGAGTAACAATTTAGGAGTAATTATACCGTACCCAAAAAAGGTACGATATTTATTAGTAGGCAACTTGTTATGTTATATTACTAAAATATTATATTTGATGGTTTTATTATTATATTGTGCAGTTTCAATATTACATGTGACAGTTTTTTGGTGACATTTGGTAATTCGCTTATCTTTTCTTACATTTGATAGTTCCATCATCATATTGTGTAATTCTAACATTACATTTTAGAGTACTTTTGTCATATTTGGTGATTTATTTTTTTTTCCCTCTCACATTTGATGATTCCATCTTTACATTGTGCAGTACCAACATCATATGTTATTGTACTTTGTCACATTTGGTGGTACCTTTATTTTGTCTCAAGTTTGACGGTTCTATCATCACATTGTGCAGTTTTAGCATCACATGTGACTGTTTTTTTGTCACATTTGGTAGTTCCCTTGTTTATTTTTCTCACATTTGATGGTTTCATTGTCACATTTGGCAGTACTAATATCACATTTGACCGTACTTTGGTCACATTTAGTAGTACCCTTATTTTTTTCTCATATTTAACGGTTTCATCCTTACATTGTGCAGTACCAACATCACATGTATTGTCACATTTGGCAGTACTAATATCACATTTGACAGTACTTTGGTCACATTTAGCAGTACCCTTATTTTTTTTCTCATATTTAACGGCTTTATCCTTACATTATGCAGTACCAACATCACATGCGATTGTACTTTTGTCACATTCGACAATTCTCTTATTTTTTTTTCTCACATTTGATGGTTCTATTGTCACATTAGATAGTACTAACAATACATTTGATCGTACTTTTCTCATATTTGGTGGTACTTTAATTTTTTTCTCACATTTGACGGTACTATCTTCACATTGTGTAGTACTAACATTACATGTGACTATACTTTTGTCATATTTGATAGTTCTTTTTTTTTTCCTCACATTTAATGGTTCCATTGTCACATTAGGCAGTACTAACATCACATTTGACCATACTTTTCTCACATTCGGTGATACTTTAATTTTTTTTTAATCACATTTGACAATTCCATTGTCACATTGGGCAGTATCAACATCACATGTGATTGTATTTTTGTCACATTCGGTGGATCTCTTATTTTTTTTTTCTCACATTTGATGGTTGTATTGTTACATTAGGCAGTACCAACATTACTTTTGACCGTACTTTTATCACATTTGGAATATACACTTATTTTTTTTCTTACATTTGACAGTTCTATCATCACATTGGGCAGTACCAATATCACATGTAATCGTACTTTTGTTACATTCAATAGTTTTCTTATTTTTTACTCACATTTGACAGTTCCATCTTCACATTAAGCAGAACCAACATTACATATGGGCGTTGCCAACCCAACCCAGCCCTATTGAATTACCTAATAATCGGCAAATATATATAACAAAAATATTCCTAAAACAAACCTCTTAAATTTCTGAAATACCCTTAAATATATTAAAATTACCAAAATGCATCATAACACTTAAAAATGAACAAAATAACCTCGAAACTCTCAAAAATTACTGGGATATCCTTGAAACCTAAAAAATGACCTAAATGACCCTAAAACCTAAAAAATGATTGAAATGCCTTGTAAACCTAGAAAATAATCGAAATACCCTTAGATACTAAAAAAATGACCTAAATGACTGAAATGACCTTATAACTTAAAAAGTTACTGTAATGCCCTTAGAACATAAAAAACAACCATAATATACCTTAAACCTAAAAAATAATTGAATTGACCTTGAAACCTTAAAAATTTTCAAAATACCCTTGAAACCTATAAAATGACCAAAATACCTCATAAAACTTGAAAATGACCAAAATACCATCTAAACCCTCAACAATTTGAATACCCTTTGAACCTAAAAAATGATCAAAATATCCTTAGAACCAAAAAAAAAAAAAAAAAGATCAAAATACCTTTAGAATCTAAAAAATGACTGAAATTACCCTAAAACATAAAAAATGATCGAAATAACTAAGAAACCTAAAAATTGATCAAAATACCTTTAGAATTAACAAAATGACCGTAATGCCCCATATACCTAGAGAATATCTAAAATACCCTTAGAAACTTAAAAATAATCAAAATACCCTTAGTACCTCAAAAATGACTGAAATGACCCCGAAAACTTTAGAAAAGACTAAAACACCCTTGAAACCTAAAAAATGACTAAAATACCCCAAATTCCCTCTAAAATTGCTATAATACCCTTAGAACCTAAGAAATGACCGAAATGACCTTAAAACCTAAAAAATGACTAAATATTCTTAGAACAAAAAAAAAAAAAAAAAAAGACCGCAATGCCTTTATTACCTAAAGAATGTTTGAAATACCCTTAGAAACTTAAAAAATGACTAAAATATAACAAAACAAATGACTGAAATGATCTTGAAACCTAGAAAACAATCGAAATAACCTCGAAACATAAAAATGACCAAAACGCCACCAATTCCCTCTAAAATGACCAAAATATGATGAAATGATTCATATGTTTTTGCCTTGGATAAGATATGATGAAATGATGATAGTAACATGCTAAGGTTTATGTTATGCTATGCCATGCTAGATGAATGCTAGGTTGGTTGACATGTATGTTAGATGAATGTTAGGAGATGCCATGCTAGATGAATGTTAGGGTCTATGATGTGATGCATGATTAGATGTATGGTAGGTTTTTTTTGATGAGCATGATAGATGTATGATTAGGTCTTTTGGGATGATTGATGCCATATTGATTGTTAGATGAATGTTAGTGTGTGTGTGAGTTAGATATAGGGGTTTAGTGTGCCCTTTTAATAGGGTTAAGACATAAGACATAATGATGGGAAGCCAACTTTAGGGTTGGGTGGTTTTGGGTGCCTAACACCTTCCCAAGACCGTACCTTAACTCAAAACCCATATTTTTGGTAGTAAGATTAAAAGGTCTTTCCTCGAGAGGATGCTATACATATGGTTCCTAGGCCATTGCAAAAACTAGGTGGTGACTCTCCCTTTATGTCCATAGGGGTGCGAGGGGAGGTGTTTATTGAGGAGTCTGCTGTGGGGCTGATTGACCTTTGGTGGGTTGGGCACCTGGGAACCAGAGCTTAAGGCTCATGTTAAGCCTTTGAACCATGTCGTTGGTTGGCTCAGGGACAACGAGATCTTCAACAGAGATGTGCTCGGCTTTGCCATGGAAGACTAAGTCTGCCGAACAGTCTCGGGTTGGTAATAGGGACCCTTCTCTTACAAACCGAGGTCCTCTCTCTCAAGTTTCGCCCACCGTAAGGCCCCTTGGTAAGAATCCGGGCATGCGAACGTCAATGTACAACAGTAGAGGGCTGCTGTCCGTCAAAGTAGATCCTTTGGTCCTGGTAGCTAGTATAGGAGGGAATGCAACTGAGGATCTGGTGTGATGCCTTAAGCTGCTCGTCAAAATGCATGAAGATCTCCGACAGCAGAACGAAGTTTAGGTCTCTTACGTGAACGATGTTGAGGTCTGGTCTGAAGCGCTTGGAAACTGCACAATAAGCCAAAGAAAAGGTTGGTACGAATGAAAGTCAGCAAAAACAAAAAATCTTATGTTTTAAATAACAGGTACAACAGCGGAAAAATGAAAAAAAATTATACATATATATATATATATATAAAATGCATACAAGAAGGGAATAGGGGAAAGGCAGGACAAAGGCAATTAACCCTACACTAGGTGTGCTCAGTAAGTAAGAGTACTGACCGATTTCCCAAGCTGATGTGGCGCATGTAAGTTCACACGTGAGCCAATTCCCGCTCACTTTTAGGAATTCCCTTGCAGAGTTCTTATTAGAGTCGGGGAGACACGATATTAGCCCTACCGTGGGGTTGCAAATCTTTAGGTAATAACTAGTGTTGAGGCCACCCTAGATACTATACATGATGTTAATGTCATGATGGTTGAGCCCTAGGCCGTACAGGTTATTTAAGCGAATCACACTATTAACTACCCTATAGAAATTAGGAAGACACTGATCGGGGCAGAGACTGTAGAAACTAAGGGTCTTAAGCAATATGGGGTCCACGGGAAATCTAACCCTTCCCTCAAGGATTGACGTAAGGGGGAAGAAAACCACCTTAGGCAGCCTATCGTTCTCAATATCCCCCTTAGGGCAGAACTCGACGATAACATCTTGGGGGATGTTAAACCTAGCCCTAAAGGCCGTCAGAGCGGCCTGAGTCCTAGGAAGGAGTGCTAATTGTTCAAGTAGCGTATAAAACACTATGAATGTTTAGACCCCCAGTTTACAAATTACCAATTCAAGCTTAATATCAAACAATGTATGTGCGAAAAATGAACATAAGCTTATAACAGAATTGATAAACAATCTAAACCAAATAAAATCACATCCACAACAGAAATTAAATGGCAAAGATTAAGGGAAGAGAGATGCAAACACAAGGACAACACAACAATGTGTTATCGAAGAGGAAACTGAAGCCCTCAGTGTAAAACCTCACCGCTGCCCTCTAAGCGGTCAATAATCCACTAAAGAATGAAGTTGGGATACATGAACAGTAGAAGACCCTCCAAGCCTAATCTACCCAGTGTACCTAAGCCCTCAAAACTTCTTGCTCTAACGAGGTTGCACTAAACCTTCGTCTTTTTTAGCTTACCAAATTCCGCTATAGCTCATAGCATCAACCAATATCAATTGGTCCCTTCCTAACTACTTCCCAAAGCACCAAAAATCCTTCTCACATATGTGGGTATGGTGAGAAATAGATTTGGCCAAGAACCTCTCAAGGATGTAAAAATGGAGAGGGTGAGAGTAAAGGAATTTGAAGAGTCTCTACGTAAAGATTGTGGATGAGTCAATCTTGTTTTTCTCTAGGGTTTCTCTCTCAAAATTCTCTCTGGAAGCTCTCTACATTTCATGGGTATTAGGGTCTATATATAGTGATGTGTGTTTAGAATGCGAAGAGTCATTTTTCCAAAATAGAGCTAGCTGGTGACTTGGCCTCGCGAAATGACTGAGTCGTGAGTTCAAGCTGCGAGCTAACTGAATGGTCAGTCTGGACTTTTTGTCCTGTAGTGCTACAGCTGGCATGACGGTTCAGCTTCTCTACACGTTTCACTCGTGTGCATCTTCTGGCGGCTTGCCAGTCGCGAGCCACCCGCGAGATCTAGTCGCGAGTCCCTGTTTCACTGCACAATCTTGAGCATTTCTTCACACTCTTTCACACACTACCCTTACATTATTCCCACCTAAATACAGGGTTTCCAAATGCTGAATTACAAGTAAATTTGGCACGGAATAAAGCCAACAAGATGGTTGATTAAATTCAACCTTACAATCTCCCCCTTTGGCTATTCCTTGACAAAACCCTACAACAAATTCTAGACTTAACGCGTGAGTTGGGAACAATTGAACAAAACTCACTCATACCTAACTTTAGAATCTGTGAAGCTTTTGAACCATAAGAACAAGTATCTCTTGAAACACAATAACACAATATGATCATTGTATGCAGAAAACTTGTAATGCATATGGAGTAAGCACAATGCGATCAAGCAAAATGAACTTAAGCAATAAACCATGGCTTGACCAAAAATGAACAATCACTATAAATAGTGATCACAATGCACATTCACACACGGAATGAACATCCGGACATGCAAGCTAATAAGCTTAATGCAAAGTATTATTTGCATGTTCAATACTCAACCAATGCAACAACTCAAGGTAATTGCATTAAGGATATAAAATCCAACAAAGGGCACAAGAGTAACGTACTTAGAGTAGTGCATAGCATAACAACAATTACTTAAGCTACAAAGCATGGGTACAAAAAACCTAAAAGCTTACAAAAGCAAAGGTTACAAAAGTACCATAAACATAAACTAAATAAAACATCTTATATATACTACCAATTTATCAAGAAGTTTCAAAAGTAAACAAATCCATGAGTTTAAACCAAACTATTAACCAAAGTGTAGCAAACCCATAATATAGACAACATTATCCAAAACATAATACCAACACCAACGACATAAACATAAAGTAGAAACTGAGGTAAAATAGCTAAATGTAAGTTTTATGCAGGCTCCCCCTTAAATTGGCACTCCCCCTCAAGAGCTACCCCAAAAAATCTCCCACTTTTTTACCAGAATGGCCAAAGGGTCACTGCTGGGTGGAGAAGCTATCAAACTTTGCTGAGAAGATGTTCATCTGATCTTGAAGTGTAGCTGGCCTGTCAGATTGTTCATTCTGGACATCTCTGAGCCCATCAATCCTCTCTAGGATGATCTGGAATGCATCTGACGGTACAGCTGATGAAGATGAAACTCTGCTCCTCTTGCCACGACCTCTTGAGCTTGAGGGTTCTCTTGCAGCCTCTGTCTCAGTGTCCATAGGTTTATCTTCTTCTTGGTCACCTTCCTCTTCATCCCCCGGAAGACGAACTCTTATCCTTGTGATGGTTAGCTTGTTAATTGCTGAGGGAGTAGACAATAGGCTGATATCTTGAGGGATCACCACACCTTTCATCCTAAAAAGCCTCATAAGAAGGCTAGGGAAAATCAGTTTGGCCCTGGTGGTTATTCTGGTCTCATCCATAATGGTATAGAAGATGTGAGCACTGATGTTTATGTAGGTTTTCTTCTTGAGCTCCATAAGGAAGATGGCTCTGGCATTGTTGATTGTAGTCAGCTTCTTCACTGGGTATAGGTTAGACATCATAATAACTGTTAGACACCTCATATCTGCTGAAAAGGCTGCGGTATTGAGGCATCTCTCCTCTCTCACTCCGCCAATATGTGTCTGAACAGTTTCTAAGGACAACATCCTATCCTTATAATGAGTGAAATCATGATCATTCATGCCCTCAAAACCTAACACATCATCTATGTCATCCACATCTATGGTCAATTCCTTTCCTCGAATCCAACAATTTATCTCATGCTCTCTTAACACTTCATTGGCATAAAACTCCCTGATCAAAGGATTACAAACTCGAGGCAGGTCACTCAAAAGCTTATCCCAACCCCTGCCCTCAAAATAGCTTGGAATAAAGGTATTCTTCTAATCCACCAAGTCAACGAATCTCTCTTGGATAAGGGGTGCCATCAAGTAAAAATCTCTATATCTCTCAAAGTGCTGAGGAGACCTGAATTTGGTATTGTCCATCTTCAGCCTTCTATCACCCTTCTTGGCAGTGGTTTTCTTCTTGGTAGGAGTCATCTGCAAAACACAGCAACAGAGTCCACAAGAGCAGAGCACAATAGATGGCAACTCAAAAATCAGTAACAGGTTAGTAGTACTGAAAGAAAAAATTATACCAATATTCAGTCCATGCTCAGTTCAAAGTCAAACATAGAATGAGATAACCCAAGTCAAAAGAGCATAAAACAAATTATCAACAATTCTCAGGCATACCTCATTGTTACACAGAAACCTAGCCTTAACATCCTAGGGAACACATTCAAACACATACTCCAAACATGTAATAGACACACAATGTGAATCAACCAAACTCTCAAACAGAGTCTATTACAAAAATCCCTAAAAATAAGCATATGCCTATAAGACATATCTCAATGGGTGTGATATGTTCAATGCAAGACAGATCAATCAACATACTCAAGGATAAAACTCAATCATGATAACAAGAATATATCACATCATATCAACAAGACGAACAAAACCCATTCAATCAAACCCAAAAAATGAACCCATCCCATAGCCGAATCAACACATATCTCAAAACCAAACAACAACTCAAAAATCCAAGAAATCAGGGTAACAAACATGAAATACTTAAAGAAAATAAGAAAACCCATACCTTATCTTCAAGATTGATGTTGAGATGATGAACAACAATGGAGTTTTTGAGACAAACTTGGTAAGTTTGAGAGAGAGTTGAAATGGGGAAGAAAATGAACAGTCACAAAAGTTTGAGGGAAAACTAAAAAGTTTTAAAAACTGCTCTTAAAATGCAAAACACACGTTTTTCGCAATTGAATCAAGTTGCGTGCGAGTCGCCAGGGCTAGCTACCAGAACATTTAAAAACAAAAATTTGAAAAATTTTCTAAGTGTTTTTCGTGACTGGAAGGTCTACCCGTAAGACAGTCGCGAGGTAAGCTGCGAAAATCTTTGTGTACCCCTTGCGATTAGACCTTTCACCTGCGAACAAGTCGCCACACTGAGCTAAAAGAAATATTAAAAACCCAAATTTTGAAAAATATTCTAATTTTTTTTTGTGACTGGGACTTTGACCCGTCAGAGAGTCGTGAAAACCTTCTAAGTAATGCTCGCGACTGGGGCATGCGACTGGACCAACCCGTGATTGAGTCGCCAGAACAGGGCAACACTGTTTTTGAAATTTTGACAATTTTTGTAAAAACAAATTACTTTCCAAAAACAACTAAAACACTCAAAAATCTTTTTGTGTATGATCAACAAAGATTGAGCATGTGAAAACACATTTAATCAAGTACAATCACACAAATGAATATGGAATTCATTGAACATAGACATGTGTGATGTGTGTGGATAACAAAAATGAGATAGACCTTAGCCTAATGTGAAGCCTCAATGATCAATTCAACAAAGACATACACAATTAGCACTAGATAATGTGACACATCTCAATTATAGAAATATGCATATATGACCTCACACAAAACTTGATAACATAACTTTGAAGCTTTTCATTTAGCTCTATGTACATCATATCATTTTATCTTTTTGAATCATTACATCTCATTATGAGATCGATGCTTGAAATTTTTGATATTTCAATTTGATGAGATAGCCTTTGGCTTTTTGGGCATCATACATTTTATTTTTGGTCGCTTTCCCTTTTTCCTAGTCAAATACTAGTATGTGCAACAGGCTTTTGTAACTCAATATCTCTTTTCATTTGGAGATTTACATTTGGTGAGCTACGTAAGCAAAAACAGTAAAATAAAGAGTGGGAAGATATATAGGCACAAGTCTATGCATGTCTCAAGATCAACAAAACCATTCACTAATCGTTTATGACAAGGTTGAAAAGCTATTTACAACAGTCACATAGATTTTAAGATTTCTCCCACAATGTTATGAGTGCATAGGGAACAAGCTAAGCTTGTAGATGCACAAAGCCATTAGTACAAATGTACAAGTCAAAACATGCTTTGAGACAAAACTCAACAATGTTGATCAAACTTTTTAGATTTTCTATTTTTTATGTAGTTTTTGGATTTTTGACATAAAAACAAGAAAATATTGATAAAAAACAACAATGTACAAACATTTAAAGCAAACAGCAAACAAACAAACAATTTTTAACTTAAACTAGCAAAAAGCACACAACCAAGCTTATTCACAAACATAGGAAGTATTAATGCATAGACATGTTGTAATGCTTATGCAAGAGTGCCCCTCTTCATCCATATGTCACGTGCATTTGGGGTGATATCCTTATAGGATTGGGTACGAGTATTAGGGCTTTCAAACCTTCTAGTAAAGCTTTCCAAGCAGGTGGTGAATGCACCAATCATTTTCATCAGATCCATCATTCTAGGATCACCATCTCGACTTCTTGATTGCTCAACAGCCCAAGTCCTCTTGTCATTTCTTGGTCCTCTTGACCTTTGATCACTTGCATTCTTTAATGCTCTTAGCTTATGACAATTTAGTCTAGTGTGTCCTTGAAGTCCACAATGATGGCAAAAGTGGTTCATTCTCGGACCTCTTTATGATCTTGGAAGTGATTTCCCTCTAGCTTCAGGTTTGACTACTGATTAGTTATGGAGCTTATTCAACGCCCGTTGGTCAGCCACATTCTTCTTCTTTTCATCCTCCACTTTCTCAGGAGTAGAGGCAGCCACTACTGGTTCTTTGGCTTTCACAAACTTCACTTCCTTGGTGATTTTGATAGCTAAACTACTTTCTCCTGTATATCCCAATCCACATTTGTCGGAGAGTGGTTTTTGATTAGCAAGCATTTCAATAAGCTTCTTGGAGGAAACTCGGTCTACTTTAGCATTGGCTTGAACCAACTCACGCTCAAGAAATTTTATCTTTGTGTAAGCTTCGGTCAGTTCTCCATTTAGCATCTCTATCTCACACTTGGCCTCCTTATGTAGCATTAGGAGACTTCTATAGTCCTCTGTCTTCTTCATCTTTTTCACGGCTGCCTTGGCCATACGTGCATATTCTCCTGATTTCTCAAGGAGTGAATTGTAGTTTTCTTGAAGACCCTTTGCAATCTCATCTTCTTCACCATCTGATTCTTCTACAATTCCCATTGATTCCTCATCACTATGCTCCCCAAGCTCTTGTACAAGCAAATTGAAGTCCTCTGAAGACTCAACATGAGCAATAGACATAAAAGCAGAGTAATTCCTTTCTCCGTCACAGCTTTCCTCAGAATCAGAATTGGATGAATCTGAGTCACTAAGAATTGTGGCATATGCCTTGCCCTTCGATTTTAAATAATTGGGACATTCTTTCTTGAAGTGTCCATGCCCGTTGCACTCGAAGCAAGTGATTCCTTGTGTAGATTTAGATTCCTTTCCATCTTTCTTTTTGAATTCCTTTTTCTCTTTCCTGGAACTTTGGAATTTCCCTTTATCACCAAATTTTCCATTGTTCTTGAATTTCAAGAATTTCCAGAAATTTTTCACAAGGTATGCCACATCTTTATCGACAACATCCTCATCCGATGAGTTATGAGCTTCTACCCTTTCATTAGTTGTCTTAAGAGCAAGAGAGTTGCTCTTCCTTTGTGTGGGCAACGACAGTTCATAAGTCTGAAGTGAGCCAATCAGTTCTTGGACTTTGATATCATCAAGGTCCTTACTCTCTTCAATTGCTATCACCTTGGCACTGAAGCTTTCCGGCAATGACTGAAGGATCTTCCTCACTATCTTGGAATTCTCCATTTTCTCCCCCAAATTGAACTTGTTGACGACCACCTCATTTAGCTTGCTATAGAAAGAATCAAAGGACTCGTCTTTACTCATTTTGAGCTCCTCAAACTGGGTGATCAGCATCTGCAACTTAGTGTCTTTTACTTTCTTCGTTCCTTCATAAGTGGTCTCCAGTATCTCCCATGCCTCCTTGACAACAGTGATGTGTGAAATCCTGTGAAACTCTTCTAGAGAAATACCACAAAAAATAACATTCAAAACTTTACTGTTAGCGTTAGCTGTTGCAAGAGCTGCCTTATCCCAAGTGGATTTAGCAACCTCCGGCCTAGTCCATCCTACTTCTACCGCATCCCAAATAGTATCATTAATAGAACACAAGAATGCCCTCATTCGGACTTTGTAAAATGCATAGTTGTTACCATAAAAAAATGGTGGAACATTTAAAGATTGAGACCGGTCCATCTCAATACGGGGTCAAGGATCGCACTAAGGTGTTTAAACCACAAAGAGTGCACCCGCTCTGATACCAATTGAATGTTCAAATAGCGTATAAAACACTATGAACGTTTAGACCCCCAATTTACAAATTACCAATTCAAGCTTAATATCAAACAATGTATGTGCGAAAAATGAACATAATCTTATAACAGAATTGATAAATAATCTAAACTAAATAAAATCACATCCACAACAAAAATTAAATGGCAAAGATTAAGGGAAGAGAGATGCAAACACAAGGACAACACAATGATATGTTATCGAAGAGAAAATCGAAACCCTCGGCGTAAAACCTCTCCGCTACCCTCCAAGCGGTCAATAATCTACTAAAGAATGAAGTTGGGATACATGAACAGCAGAAGACCCTCCAAGCCTAATCTACCTAGTGTACCTAAGCCCTCCAAGCTTCTTGCTCCAACGAGGTTGCGTCGAACTTTTGTCTTCTTTAGTTTACCGGATTCCACTATAGCCCATAGCATCAACTAATATCAATTGGTCCCTTCCTAACTGCTTCCCAAAGCACCAAAAAACCATTCTCACAGATGTGGGTATGGTGAGAAACAGATTTGGCCAAGAACCTCTCAAGGATGTAACAATGGAGATGGTGAGAGTAGAGGAATTTGAAGAGTCTCTATGTAAAGATTGTGGATGAGTCAATCTTGTTTTTCTCTAGGGTTTCTCTCTCAAAATTCTCTCTGGAAGCTCTCTACATTTCGTGGGTATAAGGGTCTATATATAGTGATGTGTGTTTGGAATGAGAAGAGTTATTTTTCCAAAACAGAGCTGGCTGGCGACTTGGCCTCACGACTTGACTGAGTTGCGAGTTCAAGTCGCGAGCTAACTGAATGGCCAGTTTGGAATTTTTGTCCTGTAGTGCTACAGCTGGCATGACGGTTCAGCTTCTCTGCACGCTTCACTCGTGTGCATCTTCTGGCGGCTTGCCAGTCGCAAGCCACCCGCAAGATCTAGTCGCGAGTCCCTGCTTCACTGCATAATCTTGAGCATTTCTTCACACTCTTTCACACACTACCCTTATATGATTCCCAATTAATACATGATTTTTAAATGCTGAATTACAAGCAAATTTGGCATGGAATAAAGCCAATAAGATGGTTGATTAAATTAAACCTTACAAGTGCAAAACCTATTTTTGAGGGCGACTAAAAGAAAAACTAGGAGGAATAAGGGAGGGATTAGAGGACTTACAGTGATACCCTTTTCGTTTGGAAGAATGGTCTTGAGAGGAAGGCTTAGGAGGATGAGACAAGTAAGGATTAAGAGGGAGAAATGAAATAAAAAATCTGGCCAAGGGAGGTTATGACATATTTATAGGGAGAGAGGCTTTAAATGCTTTTTGAGGGAAAAATTAATAACTTTCTATAGTTATCCGTTACATGCGTGCCTTGGTATATGAAACGACAGTGAATCCTAACCATTCGATGTGATAGCTGTCGTTTCGTGTGTGAGGAATACTAATAGACCTGTCCATCACATTTAATGACAAGCGGTTGGTTTTTCCCAAGAAGGGTCAGTACACCGAGGAATTTGTCCATCGACGTGGGATCTTAATCCTGACCATTCCTTATCGATAGATAGAGGTTAACCATGATCCCATCCCCAGGACATGAGAATGGAATCGTGGGGGGCTATTGTACGGGCATGATATGGAGGCCCAGACCATTGTACCGGGGCGATATATAGGCTCAGCCCATAAGTTTCTATATGCCGAGAACCTTAAGCCCAATAATAGGTAGTAGGCCACACCAATCCATAAATCTACTACATGTCAGGGATGGGATTGTTCAGCAATGGTAGTGCTTTGGGGGAAATCGCCTGCCGTGAACCAAATGGCAGCAGGTGCAAGTTTTAAGATAGTCATATCTGTCTTGAGAAGTGAGCCCCATCTGGTCAGGAATATGTCCTAGAAGGGCCCCACCCGCCTAAAAAGCTTCCTTATTATCATAACGATCCCATTAAGGGAAGTTTATAAATAAGGGCTGAAGGAGTGAGAAAGGGGGTTGGAAAAATTTAGGGGGAGAGACATACACGAGAGAAAATTGTAAGGAACAACAGAAGAGGAGGAGCTCACCATTAAGCTTGAGACTCCTCGGGGGATACACAAATGGGGTAGGAGGACATGGGATGGACCATAAACTCTGTCATTTGGGCCACTATATCAGCCTCAGGAGGTCTTCCCATTGTAGGAATCTCATTACACACTTCACATAAATAGATTGAGGGCCTGACCTTAGGACTAGCCAATCACTTTGGGAAAATAGGCTCGCACAATTGGCGCCTCTCATTACCCACTTCACATAAATAGATTGAGGGCCTGACCTTAGAACTAATATCAAAATATAGCATCAGGTGATATCAGAGCCTTTTTTAAATTTTGGGATTTTCCTCAATGTTAAAAACATAATAATCAGGACCAAAATCCTTTTCATCATGTATGGCCTCTTTCCAAAGTATAGTATTACGTGATATCAAAGCCTCTTTTAAATTTTGGGATTTTCCTCAATGTTAAAAACATAATAATCAGGACCAAAATCCTTTTTAACTCTAGCTCTTTTACTTCTTCTAGGTTCTAATTCAAAATTTTCTTGATTTTGTAAATGAGAAGTAGAAGAACTAGGTTGTAATAAAAGATTTTCTTCACCCCTACTATTTTTCAATTTAAAAGTAAATTTTTCTTTATGAAAAATTGCATCACCAGATTCAAGAATTATTTTGTTTTCAAGATCAAAAAATCTAAAGGTTGCACTATTAATCGCATGACTAAGAAAAGTACAGGTAGTAGCTCTTATACCTAATTTAGGTATTTTAGGGTCAGTAAGTCTTTCATAAGCAAGACAATTCCATACTCTCAAATATCCCAAATTTGGCTTATGTCCTTTTCCAAATCTCAAAAGGTGTGGTATGTGACTTTTTTAAGTGGCATCCTATTCAAAATATGACATGTAGTTAAAATATCTTGACTTCAAAAATATAAAGGGGCACCAAATTCAATTAACATGGAATTAGTTAACTCAATTATAGTTCTATTTGTTCTTTTAGCCACACCATTAGAAGTAAGTGAATATGGTGCGGTAGTTTCATGGATAATTCTCAAAAACTGAACAAATGAGTTGAATGCACTTGATTCATACTCATGGCTTCTATCACTTCTTATTCTTTTTATTTTTCTACCGAATTGATTTTCAACTTCTTTTAAAAAATTTTGAAATTTTTCAAAAGCATCACTTTTATTTTTCAACAAATTAACAGTTGTATATTTTGAGAAATCATCAATAAAAGTGATAATATATTTTTTTCCTCCACGAGTTAAAATTCCCTCAAATTCACATAAATTAGATGAATTAACTCAAGCAATTTGGTATTTCTTACAACACTTTTATGAGGCCTTTTTGTAATCTTAGCTTGACTACAAGTTTCACATTTTTCAAAATCTTTTGGCAATCTTAGAATTAATCCTAAACTACTCATGATTGCCACATATCTACTATTTATATGACATAAACGAGCATGCCAAAAATTAATAGAAGAAAGCATATAAACTAAACTAGTAGATCCTTTATTATTCTTAAAATTTAACTTAAACATTCCATCACAAGAATAACCCTTGCCCACAAATAAACCCTTTTTAGTGATTACATAAATATCAGATTTCATAGTCTGCTTGAAGCCAGCCTTGTTAAGTAAAAAACTTGACATCAAATTCTTCCTCATGGACGGAGTGTAAAGCACATCTTTTAATGTTAGTACACATCCAAAAGTGAATTTCAAATCGACCTCACCACTCCCAAGAACCTTGGTTTTGCTAGAGTCACCAAGCATAATTGTTTTTCTTCTTCAAAGGGAGTGTACAACTTGAACCAATCATTGTTATAGTAGACGTGCCTATTACCACCAGAGTTTGCCCACCACCTTTCAACATATTGCAGCATATTGATGTTTGTAATCATAGCCATTAAAGGCTCTTCAATTATGTTAGTCTACGAAACAGATTCACGTTTTCGAAATTTGCAAAATCGAGCAACATGCCCACTCTTGCCACAGACAAAACAAGATCTATTAAATTGATCTTGTGAAGGGGGTCCTTGGTTCTTATTGTTATTTTATTCAGTTTTCCCTTCCTTGAGGTCTATTATTATTTTTGAAAAATCTATTTTTAGATTTCAATTGACCATTTCTAGGAAAATGATTTTTGGGCATATTATTATTGGCTGAAATAAGATTTACCTTTGTGGTGGAATTACCATTGCTCTCTTGTGTCATGAGTGCATCTTGTCCTCTAGCCTCTTCCTCCACACAGATGCGTGTGATCAAAGCCTCCAAGGATGTCTCCTTTTGTTTGTACCGCAAAGTCTTTTGGAACTTCCTCCAAGATTGTGATAGTTTATCAACTATGCCAGCTACCACTAGATTATCTCCAGTCTTTATGCCTTCGGATCTCAATTCTGCCACAATCATTTGGAAGTCTTGTGCTTGATCCACCACTGATTTTCCATCCACCATTTGGTAATGGGAAAATCTACTAGTAGCATACTTCTTTGCACCAGCCTCCTCGGTATCATACTTGCTTTGTAAAGCTTTCCATATTTTTTTGGCAGAATTATAAGTTGTATCATAATAATCATAGAAATGATCGGCAAGACAATTCAAAAGATAAGAGCGAAAATTGTATTAATCTTTTGTATACTTATTTATTTTTGGCTAAAATACAAAACTAACCCTCTAACTTTCTTCAAATTTCATTTTAGTCCTCTAACTTTGTTTTCGTTCATTTCAGTCCTCTAAGTTTCAGATTTATTCAATTAAGGTATTCCCGTTAACTTTTGTTAAAATTTTTTGAAAAAAAAATGTGGAAAATATTTTTCAATCATTAATTGAATTTTTTTAATTTAAAAAATTTGAATTTTTTTTTTTAATAAATATGAAAAATCAACCACAACATATAACAAAAGTTGATGAAAAAGCATTAATTGAATAAACTTGAAAGTTAGAGGACTGAAATGAACAAAAACAAAGTTAGAAGACTGAAATGAAATTTAAAGAAATTTAGAGGGTTAGTTTTGCATTTTACCCTTTATTTTTTTCTTGATGGAGACAAAGTTCTTTCTCACTTATCTCATTAGTAGAAATCTTTGAAGGATTTTTGTCAATAAGGATGTAGGCGACTTTGAGAAGACTCAAATAGAAGAGGACATTTCCTTTCCACTTCTTGAAGTGGGCTACCTTGAAGTGGAATGGTTTGTTGAGATCTCCAATAGTCTCATTTGGTTTCTCTTGTGTAGGCTCCATGTCTTGAATCTCCTTTAAATTGTTGGTACAACCACAATAATAATGAAAATAACACAAAGAGAAACTAAATAATACTTCTAAATATTATTAATTTAAAGAGAAGGAAAAAATACACAACACTATTTAGACTGAGACGTGACACTTACTCTCTTTAAGGAGATTCAAGCCCCTTAGTTGACTAAACTTTGTAACCGGTTCAGACTTTCTCTGAATTGTCTCTCCCAAGATACAACAGCCTAACAACTGTTGTATGGCTAGAATAGTCTCTGCACAAAGTGTTCAAAGCCCAAAACTCCACCAGAAAGAACACTCTTCTTTGCCCAAAACCTCTCTATCTTTTAGTGTATAAGAATGCTTGCAATTGCTGGATTTTTTATTTTATTTTATTTTATTTTTTTTGTGTACTAACGTTGTAACTAGTATTGGGTTTGAATGAGTCTATTTATAGGCTAGTGGACCTCACAAAATTATTACCCAAATTAATCTAATTAATTAGGCCTATTATTCTGATGTAGTGGGTGTTATGAGATTAATTGCTAGATATTAATATGATGTGATGGATATTAGGTCATTTGTGCACATATTTAGCTCAATATCTGATTCAATACATATTAGCCCATTAATCACCACAATTAAAAGGAATAAAATAATCTATTTTCTTTTTAATGTGGGATTAAATATTTTCATTAACTCCCAATTTTCCATATTAACTCCCACATTTTTACATTTATATTGTTATATAAATCAATTTTAATTATATAATATTAAAATGCTCCGACGCTTACGTAGCTAGGTAAGAGCACCTGGACTAGGAGGATAGCCATTTATGATTTATAAGTGGCAAAAGTGGAGATGAGCTAGCCTTGTAGTTGAAGTAGAAGAGATAAAAAATCTCAAGATAGGGAGGTGAAAGACGAAAATTTAGAGATTGAAAAAATGGATGAGCTAAGCAACCATTTTAGGAAGAAGAAGGGTGGGACGATCACGATGCCCTTCATCTTTGGTAAGCTACAACGCAATAATATTAGAGCTCCTTTGTAATTCACTTTTGTTTATGATTTTTATCTTCCTCCTCCTTTTTGGTGCAGCAAATGAGATGTGTGAGAAGTTCGCTGCCGAGGGCTTCGGTTCTAATATGCTTAACTATTTATCAAAACAGCTCCATATGCCTATGACTAAAGCAGCCAACGCTGTCACCAACTTGAAGGGTACTTCAAGCATTCATCGCTGTTTCATATGCTGGAAGGTTTTGGACCGTCACTGTCGCTTCTGTTACGTATCAAATAGTAAGATAACTCTTGAGATAAATCTTGAGATACATAAAAAATTTTCAGTTCTCTGTTTTCATGCTTAATGCTTTCTTTATGAAAGAATGCATCATCTTTCTTCCCTAGCTAGGATTGCCAAGATAAATTCCGTGAAAGAAGGGTAGTTCTTTAACCTCTTTTTTTTTTTGGTCAGTTTGGAGAAAATAAATGGCATTTGACCATTAAGTGAAGAAAGTTAACCTTAAAAAATTGTAAATGTAAAAAAGAAATCTAATACAAACTCACCTGTAGTGATATATAGTTCTTCAAAACAAAACCTTATTTTTTAATTTTTTTAATTTTTTAATTTTTCTAAACATTTAACTATGTGCTACAATGCTCATGTGATCAGGGAATGGCATGCTTAACAGTATCAGCTTCATTGCCACATCTAAGACCACCTCCATCTGCAGGAAACCAGGTGTACAAAGAAGCCGACTCTGGACAGCTGGGAATCATTTATTTTTCTCTTCTAATTGTAGCCATAGGATCCGGTGGGATTCGACCTTGTGTAGCGGCCTTTGGGGCAGACCAAGTTGTTAGTGCAGAGCCTAAGCAAAAGACTAGGACTTGGGTCTTCTTTTATTGGTATTATTTTGTCATGGGGGTATCCATTCTTGTTGCCTCAACAGTGCTAATATTTATTCAAGACAATATTGGATGGGGTTTGGGCCTTGGAATTCCTACAATTGCCATGCTTTTTTCAATATCCATTTTTGTTGTTGGGCTCCCATTTTACCAAATTTTGGATCCAGCAGGAAGTCCATATACTCGATTGTTACAAGTCATTGTGGCTGCATTTAAGAAGAGAAAGGTGCCTATGGTTTCTGACCCAAATATGTTATATGAGAATGCAGAGCTTGATGCCTCTATTTCTACAGATGAGATCCAATGTCATCCTAACCAGTTTCAGTAAGTTGTTATCCTTGCTATTGACTACATAATTGGGCAACATTTAGTTACAATTACCTAGGTATTGTACCACACAGTTATACTGAACAAATAACATCATTTAACTATTGAAGATTATATAAATATATTTATTGTAACCCTTTATTAACATTATACTATTTAATTTTTTTATTGAATTAATAAATATTTTCAAAAATCCTATTAATTCAATAATAATAATAATAATAATAAATAAATAAAAACCCTATTAGTAGGATTTGACTTTGAGCCTTTGAGGCAAAGCAGATTTAACGATATCATAATCACTACTAAAAACATGGGTTATAGCCATGTTTACAAAAAATGCGGTTATAACTGATCTATAGTCGCGTTTGTAAGTGTTTTTAGCTGCGTTTTTTTGGATAGGGCCTATTGCGGCGCATAGTTTTGAAACCCGGACCGGACCGTACGGTCCGACCGGAAAAACCTCAAACCGTTCACTTGTGCGGTTCTTTTAGCCTCAAGAACCGCTCTATGGGAAAGAAGCAGAGACCCGTGCGAACCGCGGTCGGACCTCACGGTTCTGAGAACCGTGATCAGACCGCTTCTCACGGTTCTCTACTTCCCTCTGATTCTGAACTTAAAAAAAAAAAAATAAAAAAAAAAAAACACACACACACACACAAAAAAACAAGCTTTAAATTCTGGAACCATGATCAGACCACTTGGCCGGCATGCATTGGACTTTTTTCAGATTTGGAACCAAAAGATTTGTGAAAAAAAAAAAAAAAAAAAAAACTGAGAAGAAGAAGATGAAACAGCAAGCTAGCAACCCAGCACAGATCACCAGTCACAGCCTTCATCATCGTCTTCTGCTTCTGCTTCTATTTCTTCTTCTTTCTTCTTTTTCTCCTTCTTCTCTACCTTCTTTCCGTGGAGACTAGCAGACTGCTGTGGTTTCTCTCACCTTCTCTCTAGCTGTTTGGGTTTGTTTTGAATACTTTTTTTTGTTTCCAAAGCCCTTCATGTGACTTGTCATAGCATTGGGAAGAATCCAGACCCCTCCTACACGTGCCTTGGCTTTGGGAAGAATCCAGAGCATGGGAAGAATCTAGAGCCCCTCCTACACGTGTCTTACACGTGACTAGGCATTAGGAAGAATCCAAAGCATTGGGAAAAATCAAAAGCCCCTCCTCCACGTGACTAAGCATTGGGAAAACAAGAAAACTTTTTATTTTTTGAAATGAGCAAAATTTTTCAGCCATTAGAATTGGAGCTTTGAGCATCTGATGTGATTATTAATGAATTGATAGGTAACATATAAAATATTATAAGTACTCTTAATTAATATTTATAATTTTTTTAAAATGAAAAAATATAGTGTTATAAAATATTTCATAACTTTTTTGTCACAATTATAATGTAACAAAATTTGAATGATAGATAAAAAATAATGAGTCAATGGATACAATTAAATATATAATAATTATTTTAATTTAAAATTACTAAGTGTCCTTCTAATTTCTATATTATTACAATATTACTATCACGAGTTTAACTGATCAACATATAAATAAATAAAGAAATATTGTATCTATGTATGCTTAGGATATATATATATATATATATATATTTATAAACAATGTATACTTAGAATATGATATATTTTATTTGTCCTATGAAAGTTATGATATAAAAAAAATATATTTGAAAGATAGATTTCTATATTTAATTGGGTCATTTAATTTAATTTTTCTATTTATACTAATTTAATATATTTATTTATATTTAAATAATTATTAAATTAATTATGACGTCATCACGGTTCGACCCCGGTTCAACCTCGGTTCGACCTTAAAACCCTTGAACCTCTTCCTTTTACGGTTCAATGAACGGTCCGGGTCTGAAAACCTTGTTGCGGCGTTCAAAAAACATGGCTATAGTTCCAGCCAAATAATATATATATATATATATATATATATATATATATATATATATATATTTAAAGGAGGACCTTTACATGCATTTAAAAAAACGTGATTATAGTTAACCTATAACTGCGTTTTTAAGAAACGTAGCTTAAACTAGTGACTTATGCTATAGGTTAAGTTTATAACCATGTTTGTAAGTGTTTTTAGCCGCCTTTTTTTGAATTAAGGCCTATTGCCGCATTCAAAAAATGTGGCTATAGGTTTAGCCACATAATATATATATATATATATATATATATATATATATATAAAACTAATGCCAAACAGACTCTAAATTGTAATAAGTTGAATCATATCGATGAAATTTACATTCACTAATTTATTATTCTTCTAATTTATTATTCTTCGTACGGGTTTTTTGACAAGGTAGCCATTGTGACTTCTGAAGATGACCTCAATTCTTCAAAAAAACCAAATTTATGGAGGCTGAACACGGTTCATAGAGTTGAAGAATTAAAATGTATCATTAGAATGTTATCCATATGGGGTGCTGGAATTATCTTTTTCACAACCTCTGCCCAACAACAAACCTTCTCTCTTGAACAAGCAAATACCATGGAGAGGCACCTCACTAGATCATTCTAAATCCCTTCTGGCTCAATATATCTCTTCACCATCGTTGCTTTGCTTGCCACAATTGCCTTATATTAGCGCATTTTCGTTCCTTTTGCTCGCAAATTCACAGGGCTCAAGCAAGGCGTCAGCTTCTTGCACAGCATGGCAATAGGCTTTTTCATATCAATATTTGCCACTCTTGTGGCCGGGTTCATTGAAGTGAAGAGTAAAAATGTTGCTGCAGCTAATGGCCTTATTGATAGCCCTAAATCCACTCTCCCTATCTCAGTTTTTTGGCTTGTGCCGCAGTATAGCCCCCATGGGATTTCAGAGGCTTTCAAGCCTATTGCCCACCTTGAGTTTTTCAATGACCAGGCCCTATAGAGCATGAGGAGCTCAGCCACTGCACTATTTTGGACAGCAAATTTAGCTAGTAATTATGCCAGCACTGTTTTGGTTTCCCAAGTGACAAAATTTAGTGCTAAGCCTAATGGATCAAACTGGCTTCCACGCAATAACATAAACAAGGGAAATTGGAGTACTACTGATTGATCACATGTTTGCAAGTCCTAAATTTAATGTTCTACTTTCTTTGTATGAAACTCTTTACTTTCAAGCCACTTCAAGTACAAAGGAAGGAGACGATGGCTTGAAAGCAAACGGAATTGACTTCGAGAATGAGGTATAGCTGCATTAATATAGCATAATCTCGCATAAATTGATTTCCGGGTTCTAACAGTTATGTTTTTCTTGTTTTATTGTCAGTCCATTTATTCAAAGGGGCTGCTTGCAGTGAACATTGAGAAGGATGTGTTTGGTTGAATTAGGGAAAATGGGTTAAAAGAGCTGACATGAAGACCCATATTCATGTTTCCTATATTGATTGTACATTAGTATATTGTAGCGTCTATCCAAATAGATTTTTTTTAAAGATTTTATTTTTATTCATAGGCTTGTATTAGATTAATTTTTTGTTGTAATATAATTTTTTTTATTAGAATGGGCAAACCTTTATGTTGAAGAATATTTTTCAGGAAACTTTAAATCTGTTATTTGTTAACTAAATTGCAACTTACATTTTTAAAGTTTGGAATAATTTTGATTTTGCTCTTTAAATTTTCAAAATCCAGATCTCTAGCCCTAAGGTTTCATATCATTTGAGTTTAGGTCCTTCCATTCATGTATCTAAAATGGTGTAGTTTTACAGATCTAAAATTTGAAATTTTAGGGATAAAATCAAAATTACCTCAAACTTTAAGAGTGTAAATTGCAATTTAGTCATAATAATATCTAACATGCCTTTAATAAGGTTCATATAGAAGTTAACCGTAATTCACCCAATAAATCTCTCATACAAAAATAGACAACAACTCAAACTACTTTTTGAAAAAAAACTCACTCCATATTCTAAGAGTTAGCTCTTTTTCTCATGCGAGAGAACTCTTATGCCAAATCAAAACCTTCTATACCAATGATTATTGTAAGCAGATCAAACAGGCTAAGCCCACTTAGAATAGTGGATTTAGATTAGATGGCCCAATACAATTAATTTGTTGGAGGATGGGCTTCCGAGGTCAACTTTGATGTACTAGTATGATTTAATCCTTAAATGGATGGGAAAAAGTTAGATAAATCAAGTGAGATGAACAAATTTTTTGGAATTTATACTTCCTCAGGCTAGGCCGAAAAGCAGTTGTTCATATATTGTTCAAGTCTTAATCACAGGATAGTGCTATACAATATCAATATTTCGTTTTAGTTTTTCGTCCTCCTATTCTGTAGTGGCTTCCCTCCTTTATATAGTCAACTAAATTGCATCTTAGCCCTCCACTTGTATAGTCATTGGCCCCTTGCTTTATATGCTTGTCCCATCAAGATTTTGCTGGAAGTGGTAGAATATGTTGCAAGTTGTGAAGGCATTGTTCAGAGGTCATTCCTTCATTAATGCAGCCAGCTGAGTTGGTACAGTGCAATGAATGTGGAGGTGATGGTTACTTTGTATGGATATTTCCCTTCTTCTTTGCTTACACGTCTCTCACGTCTTCTTCTGTATTTTGTTCTCTGGTGTAAGTGGTCTGCTTTATGCCTCATAAGGAGAGTTTGCTCATTGGCTTGATCCTCGGGCGGACGCTTCTTTGTCCCTTATTCTTGGGTTCTCAGTTACATGTTGGATCAAGTCCAATGTGAGTACGGGCTCTTATGCCTCCTTGGACTTAGCCCACGAGCTATATTTTTGTATTCAAATCTTACCCCTACCATAATAGCCCCTCAAAATTTCATTGTTGTTGCTGCTAAGAGAGTGGAGTTTTGATAAAGCATAGGAGGGTTGGCATGTTCTGGACGTGTTCCCACGTAGAAGAGTCTTTTCACCTGTCCCATACATGTTTTTGACGCTTTGGCATCCACAGTGCTGAAATTAATGCTGTAGGTGGTTGCATGTCTCCCACGTTCTACGGCGTGATGAAGATCCAACAAATGATGTTTTTCTGGGTTTTTGGGCAGGAAAATTACCGCTCCTTTTTTTCCCATATATAAAGGGAGATGGGGGTCATTTTCTTCTATTTTAGCAATCCTTACCTTACCTTCAGAGAAGCTGCTCAAAGAGACCCACTTCCCAGACTCGTAAGTGTCATGAGCCTTTGTTTAGCTTTAGATTTCTTCTTTTACTTAGTCATTTAGGATGGGTAGGTTCACTAAACTAGTAAACAAGCTCGAGAAGGTAGATTCCTTTAGGACCAAATATAAGATCCCTGCTGGGGTAGAGATAGAACACTGCCATCTAGGGGAATGGCACACCAAGAGACCCACTGGTGCCGTAGTCATCCCTATAATTGCTTTTATAGAAGGTGGTATGGAGATTCCCATGGGTAGGGCAACGAGGGATTTTTTAATCTTTTACAGACTTTGCCCTACCCAATGTTTTTCGAACCTTTTTAAGGTGTTAGGTAGTGTAGATATGTTGAATCGAAAGATGGGTGTTAATCTAACTTGATGGGGGCTAACTTAAAGATGTTCGTCCATGATGATCGGCCACAGTCATTGTGTCTACAACATGACCACATCCAGAGAAACCTTAAGAAGAGGATAACAAAAACATTGTACTTAAGAAATAATACAAGTCCCTTTGGAATAGGTCCAGGTAGGTTGTCCATAGTGCAAACATAAGGACGACCAAACAACACTTGGTGAAATCTACAAGAGGACTTCTCATAAACTTCCTTATAATCTAACCATGATGTACTACTCTCAAAACATGGAAGGAGTTCCATGTAATACTCCCACGTACTCTATTTACCCATTTTCTCCACTAACTACTCACATCACCTACGATGGTGATGAATTCGAACAAGTAGACTCACTTCTAACTCTCTACAAAAAGAACCAGTTCCATTCACCTAGGGTAAGTTCTAACCATTTACTATTTTCCATCCTTGTGTCCTAGAGAGAAAACTGACTTAACCGTCAGAAGGTCTTTGGTTGGCCGGTCACCTTTGATAGTTCTTTCTTTCTTTTCAGATTCACAGCCATCACTATAGCCCGAAGCATTCCAGCCTACTGATTTTTGTGTATCATCAGTTGGTTAACTTCTTTGCTCTTTTCAAGACAAAAAGGCTGCATGATTCGGACTAGGTCAATGGCCACCAGTCCAGGACACCAGGAGAGTGAAAATGCCTCCAGTCACCCAAATCATGCACCATCATCCCCCATGACCGTCCAACAACAGTTACAGTCCATGACAGCAGCAATGGCAGAACAGTCATAGCAGAACCAGGAGTTAATTAGAGAAGTTAATAGACAACGTCATCAGCAACGTGGTGGAGAACGAGGCCAAAATTTAGAAAATGAAGGCACTGACAATAATGCTGAAGGAGACCAATCTAGAGGCATCATCACTCGTATAGTACCACATTTGGAGAGGGTGATGGACAAGATGAAAAGAGCCATGGAAAAAATAAAGGATTCCATAAGGAAAGCAAACCATGTGGATGATGTCGTCCATAGGACAAATTCCCCCTTTATTGCGTCCATCACAAGTCATCCCTTGCCTTCCAAGTTCAAAATGCCTACCTTGGACTCATATGATGGGACGTGAGACCCTTGTGATCATATTGCCATGTTCAAAACAACCATGCATCTCCAAGGTGTTCCAGATGAAATCATGTGCAGAGCCTTTCTTACCACCTTAAAAGGCGCAGCCCGAGTATGGTTTAGTAAGCTATCGCCAAATACCATAACTTCGTTTAAGGAGTTAAGTAAGTTGTTTGTCAACAACTTTTTTGGGGGACAAACGCAAAAGCGTTCCTCGTCCAGCCTGTTAAACATAGAACAAAGAGAAAATGAAAATCTGCTTACTTTTATTAGCCGTTTTAATATAGAAGCTCTATTGGTGGAAGGGATGGATGACAAGATCCTCTTGGCTGCTTTCTACAATGGAGTTATTTCAAACCTATTCATTCACAAGCTATACGACCAGGAGCCTTAGACGATGGCTGAGTTGATATATTCAGCCCAAAGTTTCATGAATGCAGAAGACACAATTATTGCCAAGAAGAAGAAGAAATGTGAAAGACTGGAAAATGGCTGTATACACCATCCAGAGAAAGGTCCTCGTCTAAAAAAAGCCAAAGTAGGGGAGATATGGGATCGCGATGGCAAGAAAGCAGGGTCGTCTTTAGGACGATACTCTAACTACACTACCTTGAATGTTTCACTTGATCAAGTTTTAATGTAGATTAAAGATGATCCATCCTTGAAGTGGTCTAAGAGGATGAAAAGAGATCCTAGTAAGTGGAACAAAAGTAAGTATTGTCGTTTCATCGTGACCATGGACATGATAAGGACAAATGCTATGACTTGAAATAGCAGATTGAAGCATTTATTAAGCAGGGAAAGTTGAAGAATTTCCTTTGGCGAGACCACAAGGATGAGAGACAGCCAATGAAAGGCAAAGTAGAAGAACCAGCACGTCCACCGCTTGGAGAAATAAGGATCATTGTAGGAGGTACATCAATAGAAAGCTCGTCTAAAGCTAAGAAGACCTACCTACGGGAAGTCCAGAATGTTCAAATAATTGGACAACCACCAAGGATGATCAGAGAAGATGAACCAGCCATTACTTTCACGGATGAAGATGCAAGACGACTGCATCATCCTCATGATGATGTGATTGTCATTACTTTGACAATTGCAAACTATACAACTAGAAGGGTGTTAATAGATAATGGGAGTTCAGCAGACATCCTTTACTATCCAGCCTTCCAGCAAATGAGGATTAACAAAGAGTTATTTCATCCAATAAATGTACCATTGATCAGATTTGGAGGAATGAAGGTTTTACCAATAGGCACCATCTCTCTACCAATCGTGGTTGGTTCTTACCCACGAAAAATTAATAAGGAAGTGAATTTCCTTCTTGTAGATTGTTCATCTTCATATAATGCCATTATTGGATGACAAACTTTGAACAATTGGAGGGCTGCAACGTCCACTTATCATTTTTCTGTTAAGTTCCCAATGGAGTATGGCATTAGAGAAGTATAAGGAAATCAGTTAGCAGCTAGAGAGTGTTATTTTGCGATGATGGCCATGGACGAGTAGATGCAAACAATGAGCATTGAAGAAAGAAGAACATTGGTGGAGCCAATTGAGATATTGGAAGATGTACCGTTGGACGAGTCCAACCTAGAGAAGTTTACTAGGATTGGAACAAGTATAGGGGAGAAGACGAAGCAGGAACTCATTGGTTTCCTTAAACAGAGTACATATGCTTTTACTTGGAGCCATGAAGACATGCCTGGGATTGACCCAAGTGTGATTACACATTGTCTAAATGTGTCCCCACCCTACAAGCCTGTTCGTTAGAAGAAGAGAGTGTTCGCCCTAGAACGAGATAATGCCACAAGGAAGAAGTCCATAAGTTAGTCACCACGGAGATCATATGTGAAGTTTATTAACTTGATTGGCTAGCTAATGTAGTGATGGTCAAAAAAGCTAATGGCAAGCGGAGGATGTGTGTGGACTTCACAGATTTAAACAAGGCCTGCCCAAAAGATAGCTACCCTCTTTTGTGCATTGCTTAGTTGGTGGATTCAACCGTTGGATACTAGTTGCTAAGTTTCATGGATGCGTTCTCAAGGTACAACCAGATTAAGATGGACGAGGCAAATCAGGAGATAACATCATTCATTACAAGCCAAGGTTTGTTTTGTTATAAAGTGATGCCATTTGGTCTCAAAAATGCAGGAGCTACTTACTAGCGGCTAGTTAACCATATGTTTCGTCCACAAATTGGGCGAAACAATGAAGTATATGTGGACGACGTGTTGGTTAAGAGCGCAAGGGAGATGCAACATTTGGACGACCTTCAAGAAACCTTTGATATACTTAGGTGATACAAGATGAAGTTGAATCCAAGTAAATGTGCCTTCGGAGTTGCGTCATGGAAATTCCTTGGTTTTATGGTTTCGCAAAGAGTGATTGAAGCAAATCTTGATAAGATCCAAGCAATTTTGAACATAGAGCCCCCAAAGATTGTCAAAGACGTCCAGAGCCTCACTGGATGAGTAGCTGCCCTTAACAGGTTTGTTTTAAAAGCTACTGACAAATGTTTGCCATTTTTTAGAGTGTTAAGAAAAGTATTTGAATGGATAGATGAGTGCTAACAAGCATTTGAAGACCTGAAGCCTTATCTTGCTTCAACTTCGTTGTTAAGCCTATTTAAACCAAGAGAAGAGTTGTATCTCTACCTAGCAGTATCCCCTTATGCAGTAAGTTTAACCTTGACCAGAAAGGAGGGAAGGATACAAAAACCTGTCTACTACACCAGCAAAGCTTTAAGGGGAGTAGAAGGATGATATCCACCTATGGAAAAGCTTGCATTGTCGTTAGTGACAATAGAAAGGAAGCTCAGACCTTATTTTCAAATTTATGTAATCAATGTTTTGACAGATCACCTATCAAAGAAGGCCATGAACAAGCTGGAGGCCACTGGACGACTAATCCAGTAGGCAGTAGAACTTAGTGAGTTTGATGTGCGACACAAACCAAGAGAAGCGATAAAAGCTCAGGTCCTAGCAGATTTTATTATTGAATTCACTCCTGCTAGTAGTAAGCAAGATGAAGGCTAGGGGACAAAGCAGTGGGTCGTCCATATGGATGGTTCGTCCATAGAGCATGTAGGAGGAATTGGGATAGTCTTACGCTCACCAGAAGGGGATCACTTGGAGTATGCAGTCCGTCTACAGTTCCAGACAGCCAATAATGAAGTTGAATATGAAGCTCTACTTTAGGGCTTAAAGTTAGCTAGATCACTTGGAGCAAACTCTGTCCTCGTCCAGGGAGATTCACAGTTAAAAATGGGCCAAATAAATGGAACATGAGAAGCTAAGGAGGAACATATGAGGAAGTTAAGAAGTGCATCAAAAACTTTACAACAGCTCAATTTCAGTAGATACCAAAGGTGGATAATACGGAAGCTGATGTCCTAGCCAAGACGGCGTCTGTAGATGAAATGAGTGATCAAATGAAAATCCAGTACATTCCAAGTATTGATATTCCTGAGGTAAATCAGATAGATGAAGTATCCGACTAGACTACTCCAATCGTCTCTTATCTTAAAGACGGACTCCTCCTAGAGGATAAGGAAGAAGTAAAGAAGCTAAGGGTGAGGGCAATGAGGTTTGTCCTTATAGAAGAGGTGTTATACAAGAGGGGTTTTTCTCAACCTTACCTGAGATGTTTGAATCTAGACAAGTCCCTTTGTGTCTTGAGAGACGTCCATGAAGGGGCTTCTCTAAATCATTCAAGGGCCAGATCCCTTGTCTATAAGATGGTTCGCGTAGGATATTATTGGCTGTCTATGCAAGTAGATGCTAAAACTTATGTTAAAGCATGTGATGAGTGTCAAAGGTATAGCAACATACCTAGGCAACCATTAGAGCATCTTACTCCAATGGTGTCCCCTTGGCCCTTTGCCCAGTGGGGACTTGACATCCTTGGTCATTTTCCCATGGGGGCAAGATAGATGAAGTTTTTAGTGGTAGGAATTGATTACTTTACCAAATGGGTGGAAGTAGAGCCCATGGCGAGAATCACTGAGCAAAATGTTATAAACTTCATCTAGAAGAACATAATATTCCGCTTCGGAATTCCTAGGGTGCTCGTCTTGGACAACAGATGCCAATTTGACAATACACCTTTTAGCGACTTTTGTGAACAATTGGGGATCAGAAATCATTATCCTTACCCTCCCACACAGGCCAATGGACAAGTTGAAGTTGTAAACCGATCCTTACTGAAGATCATCAAGACCCAGCGTGAGGGGGCAAAAGGGATATGGCTGGATGAATTGCCCAGCATCTTTTGGGCGTACAAGACGACAGTAAGGATTCCAGCTGGAGAAACTCCTTTTAAGTTGGCATACAGAAGTGACATGGTCATACTTATGGAGGTGGTCTAACTAGCTATAGGGTGGCTTATTACTGATGGGCTAAGAATGTATTGACTTTTTGTGATGAATTAACCAATTAATTAGCCAAGTTAATTAATTAATTCAATTTTCATGCAATAAGCATGATAGCACAAACAAATCACTAACTAAGTTAATATGCAATGGAAAATAAATTGACACGGTGATTTGTTTACGAATGGGGAAAACCTACATGGCAAAAATCCCACTGGGTGATTTTAAGGTCACCATTCTCGAGAATTCACTATTATCACAACAAGCGGTTATAAGTAAAGGAATTCCAGTACCTTTTACCAACCTACAGTTGAACCCGTATCCTAATACCTAATTAGACTTGTTCTGTAGAGAGAATCTCTCCTTTCAATGCACGACTCCCAGTACGTGACTAACCAATTCGATGTGCGGATCCCAGTACACGGCTTACACACCAACTTGAGAAGGATGTGGCTGTAAAGTTCTTTAGTTCATCAACATGATGAAGATCATAAAGCTCCTTGGTTACAAAACCCTACGACGTATAAACGCAGCAGCTTCTTGAAGATAAAGATGAACTAGGGCATATGTCTCTGGTTCACAATATGCTTGTGAAAAACTTTTGCATTGAGGTGCATTAGCTGTGATGTCCCTTAAAACAATCCTTATATATGTTTAGGGTTGTGAGAAAAAAAAGTCCAAACATCTATACACAGACTGGAGTGAAATCAGATTTGAAAAATTGATATTCTTAAATCTCGATAGATACCTTATCTATCGAGTAGCTGTTGAGCATCGGGCTTAAGCAGCCTTTTAAACCTCGATATATACTAGTTGTCGAGATAGCTGTCAAGCTATAAAATCTAGCACTTCTTCACTTGTTTCTTGGACAGACTTGCATGGCTTTAATACTTGGACTTGAAACCTTGTTCCTTGAAGCATTAAACACATCCTAGATCGACCCAATTATAAGTAAAGTGCGTTTTGTCAAAGGATTAGCCAATTTTATATTGACATATGTTCCTAACATGATTCACATATGTCCTATCAATCTCTCCATTTGGCAATTCGTGACAAAACCACAACAAACAAATTAACATATGAGAGAAGTCATAAATCACTTAACTCTTACTCACTTGTTGAATTCAATAAAATCTATTCTAACACAAGCTCTTGAAAAACTTTGCAAGAAGAGAGTTTAAGGCAAGAAGACTTTGACAACCTGTATTTCTGAAACACTTTAAACAAAACTCATCACGATATTTTAGTGTGAAACAGAAATAAAAATTGCATACAATTAATAAGAAGCATGCACATAAAGAGAGAAAAGATAGGTGAAAGAACTGTAATAACAATCTCATCATATATATATAATAACATAAGTACAAGGTTTGCTATCACAAAGTAAGAACACTGTATCTATAAAAGAAGAAAAAAAGAAAATACATAAGTCCTCACTACATCCCTCAAAATATGAACACTTCCCCTAAGAAAAATCACCTATGCTAACTCTCCCCCTACGTACATGACTACTCTCATATCCAAAACTACTTCCCTTTTTTGTCACGAATGACAAAGGGTAAGTAAATCAAGCAGTCATCGTGTCATCACTGGAAGAGCAAGCATCCTCATCCTCATCCTCATCATTGTTGTTAGAGTCACCATCATCGTCCTCGTCCTCAGATGCCTTTGGAGAAGGAGAGGGAGACTCTACGAAGCCACCAAGGCAAACCTGCCATCGAGCAATACGGCCGACACGGGTGTTCAACTGACATAACTCATCACTAAGTGTGTCAAGGCGAGCATCCACGCACTGCAGCTACGCAATGACCGCCTCGAGGGTTACACCACCTGCCAATGAAGGAAGAGCAAATGTGGAAGGAATGGAAGAAGCTGGAGGATTCGCTGTCTCTGTCCGTGGCCATTTTGGTAGAAGCTGGGTCTCACTCTGTCTGACGGTAGCAGCGTCTATGGCACATATAACCAAAAAAAGAGGATACTCGGGATAGGAGATGGAAAAATGGCAGAAAGTTCGCGTGATAGTCGAAGGAAAAATGAGAGGGAAAATCAATAGTGAGTCCTTCAAGAAGGGATAACGAAATTCGAGTACGAGGCTCTATGATAGAGTTATAGTGAGACAATGGATGGAGAACAAATGTCATCACCATGATAAGGAACCTCGAACCTTTTGCAAAGCTTGATCAAATGGTGTTTTAACGGTCACCCCATGATGAAGTTGTCTCACAAAAATGAGACTAGAGTTTGTCTTTAGACACAGTCTTAAGACAATTATAGCCAGCGTAGTCAGGATGCGGTACCCTAAGAACATGTAGCACCTCAGATACAATATCCAGAGTGACTACGATGTGCGTACGTCGAACGTGAGTGACAAAATAAGGTACAAAGTAATCAAATTTGTGCATATTGGAGTAAAACTCCTGTATGATCATGGAAGGACAAGTGATCAGGATGCTACATAGCCCCTATTGTAGATGATAGTGGGAAGGTCAGTATTGGAAAAGTCTGATAGAATGACTTGGCATTCCAAATTAATGCCTTATCATGAGAAGTTCTCCTAAAATTCCTTACCGGTTTTCATATCACGGAATCGGACGTGAGATGGAGTAGAATCAGAGGGGGAAGAAGAAGAAGATGCCTTAGAATGAAGAGGGTTCTGGGATGGAGTGGATTTTCGTTTAGGTGCCATAGGGCAACTAACGAAAGAAAGAGAGAGAGAAAGGGACAAACAGAAAAGCACCAAATAGTTCAATATAAGAATATAAGGAAATGAAGGTACGTATGCATGAAGAATGCATGAGCATGTGATATGCAACAGTAAAGACATCATGGGCTTAGCCCAATCCAAACCTACCAGCACACATCTTTTCAACATGATAATCACACATCTAAAATGCATGAATCATAGTTAAAATGCACATGTGATGCAATGCATGATGATTTAAAATCATTTAAACAAAAAATGGTCCTAAAAATTTCACAAAAACCTCATTAAACTTGAAAAACCCCAAAAACTTTTCAAGAACCCAAAACTTAGGTAAAAAAATATGAAATGCGTGATAGAATAGAGAAAAAGGATCATACCAGATGAAGAAAACTTGATTTAGGCCGAAGATCAAGTGGGGTAAGTGAAGAGGTTTAGTTTGAGGTATTTAGGAGAGAGAGGAGAGAGTTTCTATCGATAGAAATTAGAAAAAATGAGAAAAGAATCACGCTGACCCTTTTTATAGAAATCTCAGTTTCTTGATGGATCGAGATGTGTCGAAAGCTATCGAGAATTAAAAACGCGAGATAGAGCTATTGAGAAGCTATTGAGGAGTTATCGAGAGGTGTCCACAGCAAAGTGACCTCGATGGATCGAGAAGGTATCGAGAATCTATCAAGCATACAGAGACTTCCTCGATGGATCGAGAATCTGTAGAGAAGCTATCAAGCCTGATTCTCAAAAACCTCGATGGATTGAAATTGCGATAACATCTATCGAGAAAGGAAGCTTAAGAGGCTCGATAGATAGCCTAGCTGTTGAGAGGCATCGAGAAGCTATCGAGATTGCTTAAAAATAGTTTTTCAAAGAATAGAAAAACACAAATATGAATGCAATCAAACATGCTACTCAACCAAAGATCCAACCAACATTTTAAGCTCTCAAAAATATATCTCATCAAGAAAAATGTCAAGCATTTAGATCCAAAACACACACACACACTAAACGAGTCTAACCAATTTTATATTTCAAAAACAAGTCAAGACAGTTTAGTAAGCATACATTTACACATGTATTCCTTGTGATGGCCAAATCACATTGTACCTGTACATGTATTAAGAGTAGCAAAGAATATTGCATGTTGTGTGTGAAAAACATCGCAATATTGCATAAGTGTCTACATGTTATGACGATTTGAGATATGAGAAAACCACTTTAACTCATACATAATCATAACTGTTTGATGGGGACTATCACCTTTGAGGTACATCCTATAACTCCCATATCTCCTAGAAGACACGCTTGCAATCATATATAAAACATTTTTGTTCTTTTTGCTTTTATTTTCCTTTGCATATTTTCTTTTATTAAGCATATCATGCATGAGAATATAAGAGAGAGAAAAGAAATGCCCAATGATGTTAAGCTTTTGACATTGCACTTTTGCTGTGCCGAAGCATACAGATGTCATTTCATGATTGGCGGCAACAGTGGTGAGATGGTTATTTATGCCTTTCTCTTAGGATTTTCTATTCCTTCCCATAAAAAAGAGTGGTACGAGTGTTAAGTACAAGAGATTACGTAATCTTACTCATCACAAACACGAGCCACAAAGCTCACTTGCTTAGTTGTGCATAGAGATGCTCATTTAAGCTACACATGATACAAAGTTTAGAAAACTTTGTTTTAATGGCCATCCAAGGTACACAAGTACCAATGTACACAAAACACACACTATTTTTGTATTTTTCTGATTTTTCAATTTTCTTTTTTGTGAAAAACAAAATAAAGCAAAACTAAAAATGAACAAACAAAAACATGTTAAACAAAGCAAAGCATAAACTACACTGACTCAAAACAAGAAAGCAAAACACACAAGTAATGCAAAATTAAAAACAAGAAAGGGAGAGAGAGAAAAAGTGACTAAATCACTTGGAGCCTTTTTCCTTCCACACCTTGGAAGAACCTTTCCATTTTGCAAACCCTTAATCCAGCAGTGAGGGGGAAGAATTGAAATTGTTCAAGTTCGAAAGGAGCATAAGGGATTTGATTAGATCTCCAAGAGGAGCAAAGAAGGATGGAAATTGATTCTGGTTTCCCGATGAGATCATACTGTTACTCTGTTGAGTGGCTAACTACTTATAGCAATTAGGTTGAGTATGTCCAGCCGCTCCACAATGATGACAGAGATGTTGTTTCTTTTGTTTGGGCTTTTGAGAGCTTCCCTACTTAGCCCTAGGGTTTTAATCTTTTTCTTATTAAGCTTAGGGGGTGCTCCTAAGATATATTTACCCTTATCTATGTTCTCACTAGTTAAAACAGCTTTCACAACATTGTTTTCAGATTCAACATTATTAGTAGGTGAAACAAAAATAGTAGTACTAGTAGAAGCAATATTAGAAGAAGAGACGTCGTAACCTAAATTGGTTTGATCAAAAGTAGATTTCTGAAGGTTGAGCATCTCATCAAGCTTTGCACTTGAAGTCCTCTCCAACTGATCTCTGACTCGGAACAGCTCTGCCTCAAGCTTCTTGGTCTTCTCAACCAAGAAATTATTTTCAAACTGCAGTGCTTCAATGGTCTGATTAACTTCATCAAACTTTGTGGAGATTTCTTCTCGTTCTAGCTTCACATCACTGAGCTTCTTAGTGGCCAACCTATACAACTTCTCATGCTTTTCTGAGACTTTGTATAATTCTGCATAAGCTATGTGGATGTCATCTTATTTATCCATCTTCTTAAATTTAGACTTCATCAAGTCCTCTTCTTCATCCACATCTTCAACAATCCCCTCAATAGGATTTACAGTGGCAGTGAAGGCGATTAGGATTCCATCATCCTCAGGCTCAGTGTTGCTCAAAGTAGTAGCAAGTGCCTTGCTCTTCCCAATAGTCTTGAGATAGGTAGGGCACTCTTGTTTCATGTGATCGAAGCCTTGACACCGAAAGCACTTTGGTCTTGAGGGAACAGTGTATTGATCGCCATCCCTAGCATCCTTCTTTCCTTTGTTTTGGTTCTTGAACTGAGATGAACTGGACTGCTTGCGGTCTTTATCAAATCGTCTTGTATTGGCATTCTTCATGAACTTTTTGAACTGCCTTGTGATATAGGATTTCATTTTAGAATCTTCATCATCAGAAGACTCATCAGTATCACTGCTTTTGACCTTCAGTGCCATGCTCTTGCTCTTGTTTCATTTCCCTATCCTTGTCAAACCCAACTTATAGGTCTGCAGATTGCCAACCAGCTCTGTTAAAGGAATTTTATTAATATCATTTGATTCCTCAATCGTGGTGATCTTGGCATGAAATCTCTCGGGTAGAGATCTGAGCACCTTTCTAACAATCTTGGGTTCGGAAATGATTTCCCCAAGATTAAAGGCTAAGTTCATTATGTCCTTGAGCTTGGCATAGAACTCATCGAATGACTTATCCTCCACCATCTTAATCTCATCGAAGCTTGTAGTAAGCCTCTAAAGCTTTGAATCCTTGACAGCCTTAGTTCCTTCATAGGTTGTCTGGAGGGTGGTCCATGCTTCCTTAGTAGCTTCAGTAGAGGATATCTTCTTGAATTCCTCATTCGTGACTACATTGAATAAAGCATTCAATGCCTTGCTGTTGAAATTTGCCGTATTGATCTTAGCATCATCCCAATCGGTCGGCACTTCCTTTAGCTTGGTCTAGCCTATCTCCACAGCTTGCCACACCTTTTCATCTAATGACTGCAAGAAAGCTCTTATGCATACTTTCCAGTATGCATAGTTAGTGCCATCAAATAAAGGAGGTATAATAAGAAACTATCCTCTATCCATGACAAGCAGGGGTCAATTAATTATTCAAGTTAATTAATTAATTCAATTTCTATGCAATAAGTGTGGTGGCATAAACAAATCACCAACTAAGTTAATATGCAGTGGAAAATAAATTGACACGGCGATTTACTTACGAATGGGGAAAACCTACACGGCAAAATTTCCATCGGGTGATTTTAAGGTCACCACTTCCGAGAATCCACTATTATCACAACAAATGGTTACAAGTAAAGGAATCCTAGTACCTTATACCAACCTACAGTTGAACCCTTACCCCAATACCCAATTAGACTTGTTCTGTAGTGATAATTTCTCTTTTCAATATATGGCTCCCAGTACGTGACTAACCAATTTGATGTGCGGATCCCAGTACACGACTTACACACCAACTTAAGAAGAATGTTGGCTACAAAGTTCTTCAGTTCATCAACAGGATGAAGATCACGAAGCTCCTTGGTTACAAAACTCTACGGCATACAAACGTAGCAGTTTCTTGAAGAGAAAGATGAACTAGGGCATATATCTCTAGTTCACAATATGCTTGTGAAAAACTTTTGCATTGAGGTGCATCAACTGTGATGACCCTTAAAAAAATCCTTATATATGTTTAGGGTTGTGAGAAAAGAAAGCACAAACATCTATACACGGACTGGAGTGAAATCAGAACTGAAAAACTGATTTTCTTAAATCTCGATAGATACACAATCTATCGAGCAGCTGTTGAGCATTGGGCTTAGGCAACCTTTTAAACCTTGATAAATACTAGCTGTCGAGCTTTAAAATCTTACTTCTTCACTTGTTTCTTGGACAGACTTGCATGGCTTTAACACTTGGACTTGAAACCTTGTTCCTTGAAGCATTAAACACATCCTAGATCTACCCAATTACAAGTAAAGTGTGTTTTGTCAAAGGATTAGCTAATTCTATATTGACATATGTTCCTAACATGATTCACATATATCCTAACAATTACAACAACGAGGAGAATGAAAAACAGCTTCATCTAAGCCTTGACCTTATGGATGAGGTAGGGATGGATGCAGAATAGAGGGTGGCTCATTACAAAAACTTGATGTCCAAGCATCATGATGCACTAGTAAAGCCAAGACAGTTCAACATTGGAGATCTCGTCTTAAAGAAGGTTCCCTGGCTACAAAGGACCGCGCTTATGGAAAGTTAGGGCCTAATTGGGAAGGACCATACAGAGTTATCAATTCCAAAAGATGAGGTTCATACTACTTGGAAGTCTTGGATGGACGAAAGCTAGAGCACCTGTGGAATGTAGAGCACTTGAGGAAGTACTACCAGTAAAGAAGACTCATCGAGAAGGTCAGCATGGATGAGTCTAAAGATTACTAGTGATTTCTAGTAGTTTATCTATGTTATCTTTTAGCACTTATGTTTTTCTACAGTATCTTATGTTTTTTAGCATTTGAATTCCCTAAAAAGCACTAGCTATTGGCATGTGCTATGGACGATGTCATGAACAAAGTCTTTGTATATAAAGTAATTTGAATTCCCTAAAAAAGGACTAAGTACTAGCATAGACGATGTCTTTAAACTGCTATGTACGAAGTTCTTTGATGTTTATGGACGATGTTATGTACAGTTATTGTATATAAAGTTGTTTGAATTCTCTAATTTAAGTGTTGTGAAATTAACGTCCATATTAAATTAAAAACGTTTAAAATCTCTAGATGCAGAGATATATTGTCATGAGCCATCCTTAAACGAGGAAAAGGAAAATTGCCATAAATCCTAAGGCAGTAATGATAAGTGCAAAGGGAAGGAACAAACCTCCCAGTACACTCGTCCAAAAAATTAAGGATGAAGAAAAGCATGCATGCGACACTTTTTATGGGTAACATGTCCAACATGCCAAACTATCCAAGTTATGGATAAAAAGAATAACTAAAGAAACTTCCAAGAATAAGTCTAAGGACGAGGAAAATATACATTCCAAAATGAAGTCCTAAACATGGACGAGAAACACTTGGAATTAAATTTGTCAAAAACAATATGGATAAAAGTGCATTCATAAATAAAAAGGGTAGATGACTATCATCCAAAAACCTTAACAAAGTTAAGCCTAAACAAGGATATTGTATCAAGACTCGCCTTTAAACATAGATGAGCCAAATGTACTTAGACAAATTTAAAGTGGTCCAAAATAACACACTCGTTCTAAATAAAATGAAGAAGAAAAGAAATGGATAAAATAGAAATCACTTTAGGGGGATAAACCACTAGGGGCATCGCCACCAGAGTTAGAGCCGTCTTTAGCAGGAAAAGGAGTGGAAGCATTGTCTTCAACATTCAAATCTTTTGAACCTGTCTGAAGTAAGGAACTCTCAGCTGCAGTACAAAGCTTGATGGAATCAAAGTTCATCTTAGGGAACAACTCAAGAGCGTCCATATGAAAATCCTAGAAGCCTGCTACATAATGCTCATCCAAAAGATCAGTGATTGCTTTGGACAACTTGAATTCCTTGATTACTTGAAGACGATCTGAATTCTTTGTTTTGCCTTTGCAGATGGTCCAGAAAAGTGTCCTTTTCCACAATGTCCATCCTTAATTCCTCTTCTAAATTCTTCAACTCCTCTACCTCAGCCTCCAACTTCATCCTTTCCCCCATCCTACGGCTTGACTCCTTTTCCATATCACGGATTTTTGCTTCAAGCCTAACCCTGGTGTGGTCCAATTCATAAGCCTGCTTGGATGACGCCATAAACTTTGACATAACCTGTATCAAAGGAATATAGACAAAAGAAAGTGATGAAGCTTAAGCTTAAAGAAACAAAAATCAAGCTAAGGACGAGTTACAATACCTTGAAAAGGTCATGAATAGTAGAATGTTCAAATTCATTCATGGACATGTCATAACAAATGGTAACATCTTCGTTAGTGACTGCCTGATTGAATTACTCCCAAGCCAAATCTTCACTTTCAAGAAGAGTTATGGGGACAGCGTTGGAAGGTTTAGATCCATTAACACCAGGACGAGCAGGAGAAGTGTCAGCTTTAGATTTGGTCGTAGGGGCAAGGTGGTCAAGAACCATGACAGGGGTGAAATTTGTTGAAGGGTCAACCTTTTGCTTTTTGTTGCCTCGACGGCTAGGAAGGTTCCTAGTATCCACTCTTTTGGATGTCGTTTTCTTCCATTCTAATGAAGCATGAGGGACGACTTTCACTGTGGACAAAACTGGAGGACGAGATTGGTTAACCTCCTCCTCGATCTTGTCCCTAGCAACACCTTTCCCTTTGTTCTCCTTCATGGTTGTCATTCTTAAAAAAAAGGGGGAGAGGGAAGAAAAAAGGGGGTTCAGTATTTGGACGACTTAAACATGAAAAAAAGAAAGAAAGAAAGAAGGAAAATACTCACGACTTCAGTTGGTAACCTTGTGGGCAAGTGCTTCTCTAGTAGGTCTAGGGCCAAGTCCCCAACTTGCAAGATGACGAAGTGTCACTAAACAGTGAAACGTCTTGTCTGCAAAAGAAAGAGCTCGTTGAACGTGGTCTAGATGGAATTTGGACAAAGTAGGTTGTCTCACAACTGTTAAAAAAAAAAAAAAAAAAAATTAGATGAGTAGGATAAAAATAATAAAGCAAAGGATGAGAAATTAATATATCCTTTGGACGAAGATGACCCATTTCACCAGTATAAGGAGGAAATGGATCCCTGCCTACTTTAATAGGGTTCCTTGCCCAGAACCTAGAGACAAAGAAAAACTCCATCTTTCACCTCCTATCAGATGTGGGGAGAGACCTAACCAACCTACAATTGGAACCCCTCGCTAAATACTGATAAATGCTCGAAGACTGACTAATCTCAGAGGGCTTATAACAGTAAAGAAACTCATCCACAGTAAGAGGACGGTTTCCCTCAAAAACTTCTCTCCACAGCACTTGCATAGAAATAATGAGCCTTCATGCATTGGGGTTAAGCTGGAGTAAACCTATGCCAAGCCTGTGAAGAATCTCCCCAGCAAAAGAGTTGAGAGGCAACCTATGACCTCCTAATACACAAGCCTCATAAATACCAATCCCAAGACAAGGGGAACAACACCATTCACCTCAGACAACTAGATGAGGATTTAGATCATCCGGGATCTGATACTAGTTTTAATGGAACCTAATTTTTTCTCGTCTGTCTTAGAAGGAATTCCTACTACGCAACAATATAGACTATCCTCCTTTTTATCTGAAGAGGGGATGGATGCTGGTATCTGAAAGGATGGGCTAGCTGAAAAACTTGATGCCATCCTCTACCTTAACTCTTCCTAGAAAACCTCTAATGGGACCCCAGGAACCCTAGACAAGTAGTGCTCGTCTGAAGAACTACTTGCACTATTGTCACTTCCACTAGTACTACTACTATTATTACTTTCGTCATGATATTCATCTATCTCTCTCTCATCGCTGTTACTAGACAAAGACACTATGATAGCTATTTTGTAAAAGAATAACTTAAGAAAACCTATAGACGAAGAAAGGAGGATACCTGATTCTAGACAAAGACAATTAAGGACAGGAGGAAACTTCTAGATGATGCACAGGACGACCGATGTCAAGGAAGGAAATATGAAAAAAGTGAGAGGGTAAGAGGGGTATTCTCCTATTTATAGTCTACAGGATGGGACACTAAAGTGACATAAACCAATTACAATGTCCCACATGGCACAGTTTTGAAAAAGGAAGCGACACGACTTGAAGGCCTCTAAGATTGAGCCACGTGTCATGGCACATCCCTTGATTAGTCCTTTAATAAATAATTGATGGTTGAAGGAAAGGATAATGACATGGACGACATAAGGACAAGTGGGCAACTGATGGGGGCTAACTTAAAGATATTCGTCCATGATGATCGTCCATAGTCATTGCGTCTACAACCTGACCACGTCCTGAGAAAGCTTAAGAAGAGGATAACAAAAACATTGTACTTAGGATATAATACAAGTCCTTTTGGAATAAGTCTAGGTAGGTCGTCCATAGTGCAAAAATAAGGACGACCAAACAACACTTTGTGAAATCTACAAGAGGACTTCTCATAAACTTCCTTATGATCTGACCATGATGTACTACTCTCAAAATGTGGAAGGAGTTCCTCATGATACACCCCACGTACTCCATTTACCCATTTTCTCCACTAACTACTCACATCACCCATGATGGAGATGAATCCGAACAAGTAGACCCACTTCTAACACTCTATAAAAAAAAAAAGTCCCATTCACCCAAGGTAAGTTCTAACCATTCATTATTTTCCATCCTTTTTTTCTAGAGAGAAAACTGACTTAACCATTGGAGGGTCCTTTGCCGGATCACACCAGTCACCTTTGATAGTTCTTTTTTTTTTTTCCTTTCAGATTCACAGCCATCACCATAGCCCGAAACATTCCAGCCTACTGATTTTCGTGTATCATCATAACTCATCATGACGTCAACTAGGTTTATAGTTATTAGAATAGTGAGGCAACGAGTTTCTAGCTTAGGACTGGGTTCCTTTGGTTAGATTAATTTCTTGTCTCCTTGAGACCAATGGACAAGAATTTTCTGATCGTCTCTGGTGAATGACACGATAGCCTGCATTGTCCCACGCAAGATGGGGAACTAGGTGTGATGACCATAGGTCTAAAGACAAATTAATTTAGCCTTAGTTTATAGAGAGTTACTTCCTTCACAATTAATTTTTTTTGTACCTCTTAGTTATTATCATTATTATTATTTCTATTTTATTTTTCTTTGAAAAATGCCTAATTCTGTACTTTTCTTTTCAAAACATTTCCAGATAAGAATTTTACCGCCGTGAATCATAATTTGGTGAACTTCAAGGATCTTATTAGGATTTTAGGTCCGAGATCTTCCTTCACAAGGGAGGTCAGCTTTGCGCCGCCCATATTATCCTTGGGTACACTCTTATTTCGAAACACTTCCAATCCCCGAAGCACGAGATCAAGTACAAAGATCCTTGGCTAGCAAGGATTGATGTGGCCATTCCCAGATTTCTCTTCGGTTCCCCTCTAAAAGGGACTTGAGATGTTGAACTAACCACTTAATAAGTCGCTGACCTTATTCGGTCCAAGGAAGAGGTCATACCTTCTGATGAGGAACCAGAGGTACAAGTAGAAGTGACTACCTACATTGACCTTGAGGAGGATTTTGATGTTTTTAACTGACTTGACCTAGCCAAGCACTCTGAGGCCAGCTCCCAACCTCAAGTTATAGCCCAAGTCATTATCAACCAGGAATTCTCTGACATACCTGAAGGAATGGTAATCCAAAAAAGTATGCCTAGCCTTCTGGCCTTGCTGGAGACCCATGTCGCCCTTGAGACATGGAGGAGCTTCAAAATTTGATGAAGCATGAGGTGTTGCTTACTCTGAAGAGAGATTTGGCTATGGTAAGTTCCCAGGTCCGAGCTCTGAACCTGTGCCCCCTTTTTTTTTTTTTTTTTTTTGGTGTTTACATAGGCGGTCTAGGCCTCCTATGTTGCTGAAGAGTGGGTGGACCATAATCTCTCCAAATCCAAGGAAGGGGAGTCACGCTGAATAGCCGTTACTAAGGCTCAAGCTGATGTGGAGAAAAAGTATAAGGACCCTTTCTTCAGGTTAGCTAAGGCTGAGAAGGGAAGAAAGAGCATTAAAGCTGCCATGGGGGTTGTTGATAGATAGGTTGAAGAGCAATGTGGTTAGCTTTGGACCACTGAGGAAGATTTGGCTCTTGCTAAAGAAAAAATTAGACTCTAATGAAAAGAACTAAAGGGGAAGGAGGCAGAGCTGTTCAAGGCATAACAAGCTGCTTATGAACAAGGGCAAAAGGAGACCTCGACCAATCTTACCCTCTAAATGAGAGACTTAGGTTAAGAGTTCTGCTGCCAAGTTTGGGGTGAAGCTCTGAATGTTGTTAGGGTGGACTCGTTTTTGGAGCTTAGAGACCCATCAAGGATTGTCTATCCATTTACTTTTGGGGGTGAAGCCAGCTCGTCCACTTCGGCGTCAAGACCTGCCGAACCAACTTCTCAACCTCCTCTTGAGAATGAGGGCAATGACAAAGGGTCTTTGGAAAAAGAGGACAAGGCTGGAGAACAAAAAAAGAAATATTCCACAGAATAGACCTTGTTAGATCCTTTGTAGTAAGAGCTCCCAATTTACATTTTACCTTAGGTTGCAGGCTTTTACCCTTTCCTTTTCTTGTAATGCTTATTCCAAAATCAATGAATGCTGAAAATTCTGCTTTTATCTGACTAGTACTTGCTTGTATTTGCCTCTTGTCCCTTTTTTTTATTTTTATTTTTTTTAACACTTGATTCACTTAAGTGTCAATTTACCCGAGGCATGTGACCCGAGGAATCGAACATAGCCAAGATTCTATTTAACACTTAGTCATTTTAATAAGATTTAATTTACCCAAGGCATGTGACTCGAGAAGTCGAACATGGTCGAGGTTCTATTTAACTTTAGCCATTTCATTTTCTGTAAGAATTAATTTACCCAAGGCATGTGATCTGAGGAGTCAAACATGGCCGAGGTTCTACTTAACACTTAGCCATTTTAATAAGAGTTAATTTATCCAAGGCATGTGACCCGAGGAGTTGAACATGACCGATGTTCTATTTAACATTTAGCCATTTTGTTATTTTTTGTAAGAGTCAGTTTACCCAAGGTATATGACCCGAGGAGTCGAACATGGCCGAGGTTCTATTCAACACTTAACCTCTTTAATCAGAGTTAATTTACCCAAGGCATGTGACCCAAGGAGTCGAACATGGTCGAGGTTCTGTTTAACTTTAGCCACTTTTATTTCTGTAAGAGTTAATTTACTTAAGGCATATGACCTGAGAAGTCGATTATGGCCGAGGTTCTATTTAACGCTTAGCCATTTTAATAAGAGTTAATTTACCCAAGTCATGTGACCCGAGTCAAACATGGCCAAGGTTTTGTTTAACACTTAGTCATAATAGGATAAAAAGTGCAAAGATGCCGATAAAAGTGAAGCTGTAAGAGTAAAGAAAAAAAAGAAGAATAACTTCAGTATCATTCATTAATAGTAATATCTTAGCAGGTTATTTACATTCCAAGGCCGTGGGATATCATTTTCATCTAAGTCTTCTAGACAATAGGCACCTATCCCTGCCACTGATGTTATGTGGTAGGGTCCTTCCTAGTTAGGCCCGAGGTTTCTCCACTCTGGATTCCTAGTATTCCCTATGACCTTTCTTAGGACCAGGTCTCCTGGTACAAATGCTCTCGTCTTGATGCCCTTGTCGTATCCCTATCTAAGCTTTTGTTGGTAATGGGTTAGCTGGACCATGGCAACTTCTTTTCTTTCCTCAACCAAATCTAGGCTAGTAGAGAGGAGTTATTCATTTCCGTTGATATTAAACTGGTTAGTTCTCATTGTCGGGAATTCTGTCTCTAGGGGGATGACTACCTTAGAACCATATGTCATCGAAAAAGGGGTTTCTCCAGTTGATCTTTTAGGAGTGGTTTGGTATGCCCATAATACATGTGGTAATTCATCCACCTATCTTCCCTTTGCTTCGTCCAGCCTCTTTTTGAGCCCATCCACTATGACCTTGTTGGTTGCCTCAGCTTGCCCGTTGCTTTAAGGATAGGCCAAGGTAGAATATCTATTCTTTATGCCCAGCTCAGAACAATATCTTTAGAAAGCCTTGCTATCAAACTGAAGCCCGTTGTTTGAAATCAGAGTGTGTGTAACTCCAACCTTGTGAGGATATTTTTCTAGACAATCTTCTTCACGTCTTGATCTTGAATATTGGAGAGAGGCTCAGCCTTGACCCATTTTTTGAAGTAGTCGGTTGCAACGAGGAGCCATCTTTGATTTCCAGTTGCCTTTGGGAAAAGCTCAACTATATCCAAGCCCCATTGTGCAAAAGGCCATGGACTAGTAAGTGGATTCAGGACCCCTCCGGGTTGATGAATATTTGGGGCGTATCTTTGGAATTGATTGCACTTTTTGGCATAATCTTAAACAAACCTTTGCATGCTATGCTACCAATAACCCTAAGTGAAAGCTCTATGTGACAAAGACCTCCTACTAGTATAACTGCCACAGATTCCTTCATGGAGTTCTTCCAGTAACAATTCTACTACCTCATGATGGACACATAATAAATATGGGCTGGAATACAACTGCTTGTATAACTTCTACTTTTTCGAGAACCAATATCGTGGTGCCTTTCTTTAGATCTTTTCAGCCTGAGGTTTGTCTTTGGGCAATATCCCATCCTTAAAAAATGATACCACTTCGTCCACCTAGCTTAGGCCAACATGTATTTTGTTTATTCAGACAAGGACTTGACTATTCCAACTAGGAGCTACTAAATCCTTTACTATTATAACTCTTGGCAGGACTTCTCCTAATGAGGTGGCTATGGTTGCTAACGAGTTAGTGTGTGCATTCTTATTCTTGGGGACTTACTTTATAGAAAAAACCTCAAAGCTAGATTGCAGTAGTTCCATTTGGCTTAGGTACCACTGCATCCTTTGGTCTTTGGCTTCAAATTCTCCTATCATATGCCCCACGATGAGCCTTGAGTCGGAAAAGACCTCTACAGCCTTGCCTTCAAGTTTCTTTATTGTGCTTAAGTGTGCCCTAAGAGCTTCGTATTACACCTCGTTATTCGTGGATGGGAAGCCTAACCTCAGGGATTTCTGTATGGTTATTCACTCACGAGATACTAAAACAATCCCAATCCCTAATCCTTTCTGGTAAGTAGCCCCATTCACGTACAATTCTCATAATTGTGGATGTGACATTGAAACAAGCAAAACTTCTATGTTGGATGTCCCCCCTTCTCGAACCCACCCTTTTCTGCTCCTTCGGCAAACTTTGCTACCAAGTCAGCCAAAACCTGCACTTTCATAGCCGTATGAGGTAAGTACTTGATGTCAAATGCTCCCAACATGGTTCCCTACTTGGCTACTTTCCTCATATAGTCCAACCTCCGAAGTAGGGCTTGTAAAGGGAGGTGGGTGAGGATGACGACTGTATATGCTTGAAAATAATGGGGAAGCTTATTTGTGGCATGTATAATGGCTAAGATGGCTTTTTCCAATGGCAAATATCGGGTTTCTGCCTCTTGGAGGGACTTGTTCACATAATAGACCGGCTTTTGCAGCCTTACTTCTGTTCAAACCAAGACTAGGCTTACTGAATAGGCCGTAACTGCTATGTATGCATACAAAACCTCCTCCTTCTCGAGTCTGGATGGGATTGGTGGATGAGCCAAGTATCCTTTTAGCTCTTCAAAGGCCTTGTCACACTCATCGGACCAAGTAAAGTTTTTCCATTTGTGAAGTAACTGAAAAAATGGTCTACAGTGATCAATCGATTGAAAGATGAATCTGTTCAAGACCGCTGTCATTCTAGTCAGCCTGTGTACTTCCTTTGGGTTTCAAGGTGGGTGTAGATCATGAATGGCTCTGATCTGATCAGGATTAACCTATATTCCTCAGCGAGTGACCATGTACCCTAGAAATTTCCCCGATCTTACACCGAAAGAGCATTTAAAAGTGTTTAAAGCGCAACTTATGTTTCGTAAGGATTGAGAAAACTTCGTCCAGATCCCTCAGATGCTTGGACACCTGCTTACTCTTTACCACCATCTCATCTATGTAGGCTTCAATGTTCTTCCCTAGCTGAGCTTTAAACATCCCCATCACCATTTTTTTGATAAGTGCAACTAGCATTCTTTAGGCCAAAAGGCATCACTCGATAGTGGTAGTTCCTAGTGGGGGTTAGAAATGCTGTCTTCTCTTAATTTGTTAGTGCAAGTGGTATTTGATGGTAGCCTTGGAAGGTGTCTAGAAAACTCATCTGAGGATGGCCAAACGTTGCGTCTACAAGTTGGTCAATTATGGGAAATGAGAAGGGGTCTTTGGGGCATGATTTATTCAAATCGGTAAAATTGACGCAAACCCTCAATTTCCTTAACTTCTTCTTAACCACTACGGTGTTGGACAACCACTTGGGATAAAAGACCTCCTTGATTACTCCAACTTGCTTTAGCTAATTAACCTCCATTTTCATTGCTTCAACATATTCTTTAGAGGATTGCCGAGGTTGTTGCCTCTTCAGCGTGATGGTTGGGTTCATGTTAAGGTGGTGGCATATGAATTCCGGATCTACCCCTGGGGCCTCGTACGAGTTCCAGGCAAAAACATCCAAGTTATTCTTCAGGAAGACCAACAATTCTTCCTTCTTGGCCGGAGGTAGTTGGGTCCCAACCTAAAAAAATCTATCTTTGTCCAAACCGAGGACAACCTTCTCCAATTCTTCATATTGCAAACTGCCTACTGCCATTCTACCATAATCCTCTAGTTCTTCAATTGCTGATTGCTACAAAATGTGACTCAAGTTAAGGGGATCCATTTAAGTTGACTGGTGCCTAATTGCAGCAACCATACACTGTCTAGCACCCTACTAGCTCCCCCATGCGCCCCTTAGTTAGGCACTTCATCTTCATATGCAAGGTGAAAAAGACTGCCCCAATAACTGTTAGGATTAGTGCCCTTAAATCCTATTGAGTGATGCTATGTATGATATTAAGTATGACATTGTGTTAGACATTATGTATGACTTAATATTATGTTTAATAAATTTGTTTTATTATTATCTGAAATAATGGTAACATGAATATTCGGACATTATCATATAGTCCATGAGATGCATAGTATGTGATTTATGTGAAGAGTCACAGAAGATATAAATCACAAGTTCTTTGTAAACTCAGAATTATAGTTCGTAGTCGGTGACGAAATTGGGCATTTCATCTGCGAAGACTATAACATATTAACTACGATGATTTGTCTTGATCATGGAAGTGGAGACTTCTAGTTGATGTGTTAATATGTTTTAAGAGTTAAGACATATTGAACTGGACCGCTGTGAGATTTATTATTTGCCTAAGGACTGTCAAATGAATAATAAATCTAATGACTTACATTTGCATGAACTCTTAATCCTGAGAGAATAATGGACCTGATCATAAGATGTAGGTTGCTTTGATATATCAGGAGTGAGATCTAAAGTAATGGTCAAAACCTCAGTATGTTGGGCAGCCACATTAAGTGTTGATGGAACATATATTCTCAAGATGGAATTCATAATCTCTTAATGGAGATATAAAGTATTCCCTTGAGATAAGTTTAATGAGTTTGTTATTCAGAGAGTTAGGCCTAACCACTTTAGTAAGTAGTTACTAAAGTATATATTTATGGAATGAGATTTCATAAATATATAATGAATAACATTAAAGGATTAAACCGGGTACTCAAGGATCAAGATGTAGTAATTTACAAAGTGGCAGTTTATTTCAATGACTTTGTATTACTACGAATATTTTATGAAGGGGTTGCATGTATAATAAAGTCTTGGGATATAATATATAGATAAGACCTAGAGTGCAACTATATTTATATAGTGGTATTAAATATAGTTAATGGTAACTTTGGACTTGTCAAGAGTTGACAGAAAAGCCCAAGGCCCATTGGAGCTAGTGTCTTATTGGTCCCTTTTGGTCCCACTCCGAGCCACACACTTAAGCCCAATTGGTAAGGCCCAAAAGGCCAGCCCAATTAGATATATTGGTTAGATACAAAGGGAAAAACGTCCAGAAATTTATTGGTAAGAAAAACATCATTGAAGTGATGTGGAAGTGAGTGAAAGTCACTTTCTAAGAATCCCTATGTTACCAATTGAGAGACCACACATCTTAGGCGTTAGTGGAATTGGAGTGAAGATTAAAAGTAATCCCAAGTGCTTCAATCTTCGGTTTTGAAATTCACCGTTTCAAGGTACGATCTCTTGTTCTCATCTTCTGAAATTTACTTTATGCATGTTATCAATATTGAAAGAAGTAGATCCGTTTCAAAACTTATTTTCCGCTGCACTCATCTTTAAATCCATCAAATGGTATCAGAGCGGTCTTCAATTTCATATTGTATAACATGTTTTGTGAGTTTTAGAATTAGAGATGATAGTTTCATATTGTTAGAAGATTAAGTTTTAATTTTCTGCATGTTGTTGAAACTATGATTTGATGAAAACTGAAATTGGTGTTATGATGCTGTTTAATTTTAAATTTAAGTATGTTAAATTCAATCTTAAGGCTATAACATCAATAGAATTCAGTTTTGACATTGATCTCTATCTATCATGTTCGTTTTCAAGATGTTTGTTCATGAAAACCCGTAGAAAACTGCCTTAGAAAATTTCTGAAAATTTGAGTTTCGCGATTTTCGATCGATCGAAAATCACTTTCGATCGATCGAATGAGATAGTGATCAGAATCTTTAGAACGATAGATTTTCGATTGCTAGTCGATCGATCGAATCTGTTTTTCGATCGATCAAGAGGCAATCGAATATCAATCGAAAGAGTCAGATGATCAAGTTCGAATTTCTTGATTTTTTCGATCGATCGAGGGGCATTTTCGATCGATCGAAAGAAAGAAAATTAGAAATTTTTCTAAGTGTTTTCGTATGTTAAAAGGTTAAGACTATGTGTAATTAGATTATGAATGTTTTAAAACTAAAAACCTTTCTTTTAAAACATCTAGTGGGAGAGAGATACAAGGGTTGTATCTCACGGCCTCCATTGTTGGTTTAAAGTAGTGTGATTAAGCACCTCGCCTTGGCGTATATGCCTTGCTCCCTTCGGAGGGTGTTTGATTCATGGTACTACAGGTTAAACTTCTTAGGGATAGATGAAATGTGTTTTTACACTAAGAACGACCACGCTTCCGTGGAGTTACTTGGTTATTCACATTGATTCTAGGCAATGGTGTACACTAGACTAAGTGTAATGTTAACCTCCCTTCGGAGCTATGTCATTATTACTTAGAGGCTAAAGGGAAAACGACAAATTATTTTTGTTTGGTAAGAGTTACCATGATAGCATTAATAATGAGTATGATTCTCAACTAATCATAGTGATTGGTATGACCTCGCTTCCGAGGAATATTAATTGCGATTGGGTTGTTGTTGCATATATTATATTATGGTTTTATTAAGGTTCCATACTATATGTTTATATGCTAAATTGATAATGTCCAGTTTATTGATTATATTCATGTTTATTGTTTTCAGATTTAGAACATGGCATCATTTAGTCCACTTGTAACTATTCTTAATCAAAACAAACTGATTGGATCCAACTATGTTGACTGGAAAAGAAACCTGGATATTGTCCTTACTGCTGAAGAGCATAAGTATGTTCTTACTAAATCATGTCCTAGCTTTCCTTCATTAGATGCTCCTCTTGAGGAAAAACAACGATATGATTGTTGACAGAAATCTAATGAGATGGCCAAGTGCTACATCCTAGCATCTATTTCAAATGTTCTACAGCATCAAATGCAGGATGTAGAACTAGCTTCAGACATCATGCAAAGTCTGAAGGAGATGTTTGGTGAGCAAGGCCGTTCTGCAAGGCAAGAGACCATGAGGCAAATTTATAATACCAAAATGGCTGAAGGTACTTCAGTGAGAGAGCATTGTCTTACAATGATCTCTAATCTGAATACATTGGAAGTTTTAGGTGCCGATATAGATGGAGAATCCCAAGTGGATATGATACTCCAGTCGCTACCAGAATCATTCAAGGAATTCAAACTGAACTATAATATGAACAAAAAGATTTATACCTTGTCTGAATTAATGAATGAATTGGTAGCGGCAGAAGGCATTCTTGGTACTTCCAATGTTGAAGCCAATGTTGGTGAAGCTTCTACTTCTCAACCTAAGTCGAAAGGCAAGGGTAAGAAGAAGAAGAAGAAGGACTTCACCAAACAAGAGGGTAAACAAATTGCCTTAGGGGTTGCTGATAAAGGAAAGAAGATCAAAGGAAAGTGTTTCCATTGTGGTGAGAAAGGACATTGGAAGAGGAATTGTCCAGTATTCAAAGCTGCTAAGAATAAAGGTATGAATAATACATTCCTTCTTGAAATATGTTTGGTACAGAATCCCACGGATTCCTGGTGTGTGGATTCAGGTTGTACTAATCATATCTGCAATTCTTTGCAGGGGTTTCAGGAGACCAGAAAGCTTAAAGAAGGGGAGTTGTTTCTTACTTTGGTTGATGGGAGCAAGATTCCAGTTGTAGCTATTGGTGTTTATAGTTTATGTTTTGTATCTAGAGTTTTGATATTGGAAGACTGTTTGTATGTATCTAATGTTCGTAGGAATTTAATTTCTGCTACTTACTTAGGTAAACATGGATATTGTGTTATCCTGAAAGACAATGTTGTAATAAAGAAGGATAAAGTGTTTATCTGTTCTGGCAATATTGTGGATGGTCTTTATATTTTAACTCCTGATAAACATGAATTATATAATTCTGAATTAGATGCTAACTCTCATGTAAAATCATTAAAGAGAAAATTTCCTTTTACTAGTGATGCATATTTTTGGCACTTGCGTTTGGGTCATATTAATTCAAATAGGATTCAAAGACTAATCAAAGATGGACTCTTAGAGCCCATGAACTTTGATGAATTTCCAGTTTGTGAATCTTGTTTGGAAGGTAAAATGACCAAACGACCTTTTAATGCAAAAGGTAGAAGAGCTCGAGATTTGCTAGAGCTAGTGCATTCTGATGTATGTGGTCCTATGTCAATCCAGGCAAGAGGTGGCTATAAGTATTTCATCACTTTTACCGATGATTACTCAAGATATGGTTATGTGTACCTAATGAGACGGAAGTCCGAAGCCTTTGAAAAGTTCAAAGAGTTTAAGGCTGAAGTTGAGAATCAATTAGGTAAACACATAAAAGCCATTCGATCTGATCGAGGTGGTGAATACCTTCTTGGGGATTTCAAGGATTACTTAACTAAGAATGAGATTGTATCCCAATTGACTGCACCTGGAACTCCACAACAAAATGGTGAAGCAGAAAGAAAGAATTGGACTCTTTTAGAAATGGTTAGGTCCATGATGAGTTATTCAACTCTACATATTTCTTTTTGGGGTTATGCCTTAGAAACAACAATACATCTTTTGAATTTAGTTCCATCAAAATCTGTTCCCAATACACCCATGGAATTGTGGAATGGGCGTAAGCCTAGCATGAAATATCTCCACATTTGGGGTTGTCCTGCACATGTGTTAAAAGGGAAGCCTGATAAATTGGAACCAAAATCAGAAGTGTGTTTGCTTGTAGGTTATCCAAAAGAAACTAGGGGTTATTTATTCTATAGTCATAAAGATAACAAAGTTTTTGTTAGTACAAATGCTAAATTCTTGGAAAATGACTATATGAATGATTATACTCCTAGAAGTAGAATTGTGTTGGCTGAAATGAATGAACCTGTAAATGAACAACCAATAGATGAAACTAGGGATGATGTGGCTGTATTAGATACACCACAAGATACTACTCACGATATGTCTAGTACTCAGGTGCCTCGTCGTAGTGGGAGAATTGTTCGGCCTCCTATAAGATTCATAGGTTTGGGAGAAACTTATGAAGCTATCTCAGAAGAGGTTGAATCGGATCCCTACACATATGATGAAGCAATAGATGATATAGATGCACATCATTGGGTCCAAGCTATGAAATCTGAATTAGATTCCATGTATTCCAATCATGTTTGGGATCTTGTAAAGGCGCCTGACGGCATTAAACCTGTTGGTTGCAAATGGGTTTACAAGAGAAAGAGATGGATAGATGGAAAGGTTGAAACCTTTAAAGCAAGGCTAGTGGCGAAAGGGTATACTCAAAAGGAAGGTATTGATTATGATGAAACCTTTTCTCCAGTAGCAATGCTTAAATCTATCAGAATTCTCTTATCCATTGCTGCTCATTTTGATTATGAAATTTGGCAAATGGATGTCAAGACTGCATTTCTTAATGGCAACCTTGAATGGGAAATCTATATGATGCAACCGGAAGGTTTCATAGCAAAGAACCAAGAGCATATGGTATGCAAGTTGCAAAGGTCCATTTATGGACTTAAGCAAGCATCTAGATCATGGAACATCAGATTTGATCAGGCAATCAAGACATTTGGTTTTGAACAAAATCTTGATGAACCATGTGTGTACAAAAGACATCAAGATAAAGTAGTAATGTTCCTAGTGCTTTATGTTGATGATATTCTACTCATTGGAAATGATGTAGGGGTAATGTCATCTGTAAAGGTTTGGTTGTCAAGCCAATTTGATATGAAGAACTTGGGTGAGGCTAACTTTATTCTAGGGATCAAGCTTTGGCGAGATCGCAAGAATAAGATGTTAGGCTTATCACAAGCTGGATATATAGATAAGGTTCTAGAACGGTTTAGCATGCATACCTCCAAGAAAGGATTGCTTCCTTTCAGACATGGAGTTCCTCTGTCTGATGACCAAAGGCCTAAGACTCAAGAGGAAGTAGATATGATGAGACAAGTTCCTTATGCTTCTGCAGTAGGAAGTCTCATGTATGCCATGCTTTGTACTAGACCAGATATCTGCTATTCAGTTGGCATGGTCAGCCGATATCAATCAAATCCAGGACCAAAACATTGGCAAGCTGTAAAGCATATTCTCAAGTATCTACGGAGAACGAGAGATTATATACTTGTTTACCATTGTGAGGATTTGATTCCCATTGGCTATACAGATTCAGATTTTCAATCGGATCTAGATTTCAGAAAATCCACTTCAGGATGTGTTTTCACCTTGGGAGGTGGAGCCATTAGTTGGCGGAGTTTTAAGCAATCATGTATTGCAGACTCCACCATGGAGGCAGAATATGTTGCTGCTTGTGAAGCAGCAAAGGAAGCTGTATGGCTCAAGAAATTCCTTTCTGACCTTGGTGTAATAAGAATGGAGCAAGTTCCAATCACATTGTTTTGTGATAACAGTGGAGCAGTTGCACAATCTAAAGATCCAAGGAATCACAAGAAAGGAAAGCACATTGAGAGGAAGTACCATATCATTTGAGATATTGTTGCTCGTGGAGATGTGGTGGTAGCAAAGATTGAAAGTGCAAACAATCTAGCAGATCCATTTACCAAAGCCTTGCCTCAAAGGACTTTCGAGTTACATTTGGAGGGAATGGGAGTTAGATTAGTGCACAATAGTCTTTAGGGCAAGTGGGAGAATGTTAGGATTAATGCCCTTAAATCCTATTGAGTGATGCTATGTATGATATTAAGTATGACATTGTGTTAGACATTATGTATGACTTAATATTAAGTTTAATAAATTTGTTTTATTATTATCTGAAATAATGGTAATATGAATATTCGGACATTATCATATAGTCCATGAGATGCATAGTATGTGATTTATGTGAAGAGTCACAGAAGATATAAATCACAAGTTCTTTGTAAAGTCAGAATTATAGTTCGTAGTCGGTGATGAAATTGGGCATTTCATCTGTGAAGACTATAACATATCAACTACGATGATTTGTCTTGATCATGGAAGTGGAGACTTCTAGTTGATGTGTTAATATGTTTTAAGAGTTAAGACATATTGAACTGGACCGTTGTGAGATTTATTATTTGCCTAAGGACTGTCAAATGAATAATAAATCTCATGAATTACATTTGCATGAACTCTTAATCCTGAGAGAATAATGGACCTGATCATAAGATGTAGGTTGCTTTGATATATCAGGAGTGAGATCTAAAGTAATGGTCAAAACCTGAGTATGTTGGGCAGCCACATTAAGTGTTGATGTAACATATATTCTCAAGATGGAATTCATAGTCTCTTAATGGAGATATAAAGTATTCCCTTGAGATAAGTTTAATGAGTTTGTTATTCAGAGAGTTAGGCCTAACCACTTTAGTAAGTAGTTACTAAAGTATATATTTATGGAATGGGATTTCATAAATATATAATGAATAACATTAAAGGATTAAACCGGGTACTCAAGGATCAAGATGTAGTAATTTACAAAGTGGCAGTCTATTTCAATGACTTTGTATTACTACGAATATTTTATGAAGGGGTTGCATGTATAATAAAGTCTTGGGATATAATATATAGATAAGACCTAGAGTGCAACTATATTTATATAGTGGTATTAAATATAGTTAATGGTAACTTTGGACTTGTCAAGAGTTGACAGAAAAGCTCAAGGCCCATTGGAGCTAGTGTCTTATTGGTCCCTTTTGGTCCCACTCCAAGCCACACACTTAAGCCCAATTGGTAAGGCCCAAAAGGCCAGCCCAATTAGATATATTGGTTAGATACAGAGGGAAAAACGTACAGGAATTTATTGGTAAGAAAAACATCATTGAAGTAATGTGGAAGTGAGTGAAAGTCACTCTCTAAGAATCCCTTTGTTACCAATTGAGAGACCACACATCTTGGGCGTTAGTGGAATTGGAGTGAAGATTAAAAGTAATCCCAAGTGCTTCAATCTTCGGTTTTGAAATTCACCGTTTCAAGGTATGATCTCTTGTTCTCATATTCTGAAATTTACTTTATGCATGTTATCAATATTAAAAGAAGTAGATCCGTTTCAAAACTTATTTTCCGCTGCACTCATCTTTAAATCCATCAATAGCATGATGCCATGGCCTCGCCAGAATTGTGGTGTAGGGCGAATAAGCGTTAACCACAATGAAATCTACCTCGACAACTTCATTGCCCATCTGTACTAGCAACTTAGTTATTCCTTTGGGGGTCATAAATCTCCCATCAAACCCTATTAAGGGGGAGTCGTACTTTCTGAGATCCTCAAGCTTCAGCTTCAGTCCCTTATACAAGAAGTACATGATTTTAGCCTTAATTCCTTGATTCACCATTACCCTTCTAATGTCAAGCCCTCCAATTTGGAGGGTAACCACCAGAGCATCATCATGAGGCAAGAAGGTCCCCACCTTATCAGCATTTGAGAAGCCTAGGATTGACTCTTGCTTGGTCCTAATCCTCTTGGATCCTCTATCCTTTTCTCCAAACTCAGATTGTGGTGAAATAGACAATACCCTGGACGTTTATCAGCTGATGCATGTTTCGAGCAGGTTTCATGGTGAGGGATTTCCTCAAGTTCAAATTCATAGTAAGCCCCACTTTCACATCCTCAAAATCCCCATCAATCTTATTGAAAAGCTCCCAATACCTATTGGAATATGAAAGGGTTTAGACCCCTTAAACTATAACCAGATTGCGTAGCCTAGATTAATTAGCCAAGTTGTTACTTAGTCAAATTAAACAGTTCTAGGTTAAAACAATCACAAAATCATATCAAGCATATAAAACATATAAAGCAGCGGAAAATAAATAACACAAGATATGATCACCCAGGAAACCACACGGAAAAACCTGGGGAGGATTTTACCCACCGATCCTCAAGGCAAAACGGAATCCACTAAGAAAGAATTGAAGTTCTTACAAAAGGACTTACAAGCTCCGCGCTTGACTTCCTAATGCTACCCACCAGTAAAACTTCCTGACACGACCACGCGCAGGCTCCGAGTCCACGGACTACTTCTTTCTTTGAATCCCTTCAATCAGCTACAAGCACCCACGCTTGATATTCTTTAAGCTTCAAAGGCAGCAACCAAGTTGATCATCAAGATGTTGAAGTGATCTCAATCTTGAAAACCCTAAGCTTTGTGTAAAGGAAAGCTCCTCTAGATCTCACAAGAGATTTACACAAAACCGCAATGTATGAGCAACAATACAACTTGTGCAACTCTGAAAAACGTGGCTAGGGTTTGCCTTATATACCTAGGGTAAAAACATAAAACCCTAAACGTTTAAAGAGTTTGGGCTGAGTTGGAAATTCTGCAGAAAACGCATCTGGGCCGATTTTCGATCGATCGAGAATTACATTCGATCGATCGAGCCAGGCCGAGACGCCCCAATGCTTCTGCAGTCACTCGATTCCAACTTTACAATATTTAACCAACTTTGAGCAAGCCTAAACTAGACTAAATACATTGTTTTGATCATGGTTTGCCAACATTACAAATTAGAGTTCTAAATACATAAAATCCTAAGACCTTAGAACCTAACAAACTCCCCCTTTGGCAATCCGTGACAAAACACAAATTAAAAGCTCAAAGTTTACAAGTAAAAAGCCCTTTACAAAATAATGCTCATAAACTAAAGTTCAACCTAACTACTATCCATCAGTTGCAAGTGTAGACAGCAGCTTTGTTGAATCAACCTGTATATTCCTGAAATACTCAACAAACACATAAACGCATGTGTGGCAGAAAATAGTATATAAACAGGTATAATATTCTTGTAAGATTCACACAACACAAAATAAAGATCTATATCAATGAATCAACTCAGAAATATAAATCAATAAGCAGTGAATCATAAGACAACAAGAATCAAAAGAAAACATGTATATCAATATATCAATCCATGTTACTCCCCCTAACATGAATATCCCAAAAAATGATATACAAAGTGAAGCACCTAGATACAATCTAATAAACTCCACAAAAATATCCCATGCTAAAAAAAATATCTCCCCCTAACACAAAAAAATCTCCCCCTATCAACAAAATCTCCTCTACAAGTCAAAACTCTACTCCCCCTTTTTGTGACGGAATGCCAAAGGGCATCATAGGCCATCATCAAAAGGAGATGGTGAGGAAGAACAAAGATGCGCCAAATCCACTCTCAGAGCACGAATCTCGTCGAACAGATCCACCAAAAGCTGACCATGAGCCGCCTGAACGGTCATGACAGTCTCCAGAGTACGACGAACATCGAAGTTAGCCGCAGGAGGTGGAGGAACAGTAGCAGCACCTACAGGATCTGGAACAGCCTCACCAGCAGGACCTGTAGAAGAAGAAGGAGGAGGAGGAGTGCTACTAGAGGGATCAGACCTAGGGTGTTTAGAACCAGCTCGAAGATGAGCGGCCCTCTGTCTAAGAAAAGACGCACCTATAGGACCTATAACATGAACAGGCTCAGAAGCAGGGAAATCCTCTAAACCTAGATGCAGTAAAATCCTATGAATGAAAATAAGATGTACAAGGGCATGAGAAGTAGATGAACTCCTATAAACTTCGTTTAAAGAATGAAGAAAAAGATGGGAAAAACTAATAGGAGCATCAGTAACAAGAGCGTATAAGAATACACACCTCTCAAGAGGAATGGTGTGCAGATGAGAAATGGGCCAGAGTGAGTGACAGGCTATCCTAAAGAATAGATAGGTAGTCTCGGGAAGCTCAGCGGTGGTGATCCTAGGATCAGAACCCCACTGGATAGATGACCCAGTGATGTAAGACATGACATCACTCAACTCGGGTGACTCATCATAGGGATAGATAGGATGCCTAACCAACGGTACCTCAAGAGCATCAGCCACTACCTGAGGAGTAATGGTGTACTCTACACCTCGTATCCAACTCCGAACAAGAGTGTTGGAATCATAGATGTGGACAGAGAGGTTCGAGAAGAACTCTCTAATCAAGATAGTCGGAGGTGGAGGGTCAGACACAGCTAACAAAGGCAACCAACCTCTACGCTCAAAATTTGCCCTAATGGCAGGATCTAACTCATCTAACAGGACAGAACGCTCAGCCCAAACCTTTCCCTTAAGGTTTAAAGTCTCAAAGATCTCTTGGTTTTTCTCACGGGGGAACCGCTCACTATCAAAAGAAGGAGGGGATGGAGTAGGAGTGGGAAGAGTCCTACGTGCTCTAGTCTTCCTAGGCATGGTGCTAAGGAAAAGGACAGAGATACAAAGAGAAAACCAAAAAGAACAAATACAAAACCAAGGGCAGACTGCAAGTTAGCACAAAAAAATATAGAATAAAAATCTATATGATGCATGAACTAATGCAGTAACCAGGATCAAATCAAGTTCAAATTCAAAAAATTGGCTTGAACATAGAGTTTCTTAACAAAAACCCTAAAAATTTGAGAACCACTTGAAAATTTTTGTACCAAATTGATGAATTAATCATTACACACCAGTGAAAACAGTTTATAATAACCAATTACATCAATTAGACAAGCCAATTTCATCAATTAAACTCAATTTCACAAAAATCCCCAATTCGGATCAAACATAAACCCTAGAAATTTCAATTTTTCAAAATACCCAAAATTGATCAAATTAAACTATCAAGAACATGTTTATAGGGAGTCCCCATCAAAACCCATTGATCAATTGCAAACAATTTGGTCCGAAACAACATAAATCCCAAAAAGAAAAGTTCCGAAAATCTCCTCTAAAATGCATGAAAAATGCATGAAATCATGAAAATAAAAGCAAAAGGAAGGGTAAAAAGGACATACCGGCTTGAGAAGAGAGAGATTGTGCAAAAAATTTGAACGAAAATGACAAAAAATTGACTGGATTCCTGCCTCGTCGGAGAGAGAAAAGAGAAGTTTGAAAAAGTGTTTGAATAGTAGTTTGAAAAAGTCAGATTTCCTCTTTTAAAAAAGCTTCTCCACGATCTTCGGTCGATCGAAAATTACATTCGATCGATCGAATGTGACAGTCATTTTAGCACATTCTGAGACACTTTTTCGATCGATCGAAAAACACACTGGATCGATCGAAATGGGTAGAAACACATTGAATTTTGGGGAAAATCACAGTTTTGAAAAATGCAAACCCAATTTTGAAACAACTCCTCAAAGCTTTTGAACAATGAATACAAAATGCATGAGTATGAGATGGAATGCATTTTCAAAAACCCAAAATTTTTAAACCAACATTTTCTTAAACACAAGTTTCAATCATCTTCTCAAATAATTTTCTCAAGCAACAAATATGTTGTGCACAAATCTCAAGATATTTTCAAACTTGGTTGGTCAGACCAAAGACACACACACACTAACATGTACAGAGTTTAACAAAGAGTAACTTGTGTAGTGTGTGAAACTAGCAAAGACTTGAGATACATGTGAGGTGATATGTGAATAGAAATCAAACACAAAGTCTACACAATTCATCATATAGAATTTAAAAGAGACTATCACCTAAAAAGTTACATTCTATAACTCCCACATCTCCTAGAACAAAAGCTTGCAATCATGTAAGTTTCTTTCATTTTTGCCTCTTCTTTATATGAATTGGCATTCAGCCTAATAGTACACACCGGTTTGAATTAAGTGAATTGGCATCAAGCCTAATAGTACACACCAGTTTTTAATTTAATTTGAGGCTACACCTTATGTTCTTTTTGTGCATGTGCTACACTTTCTCGAGCACTAAATCTTATGATATGCACTAAGGTGTTCATGATTGGCTAGTGAACAGTGGTGAGATGGTTATTTATGCCTTTCTCAAAAGGATCAAGTCCGACAGTCAAAAACAAGTGACTTCATGATTAAGGCAAAGTGATTGAGAACCACACACATCTTTCCCACACAACATGCACTACAAAGTTTCAACTAGTCAAGTGTAGTAAATAAGCTCATCAAAGTTAAACAAGGTACACAAGACATGACATGTGTAAAAAGAATGACCAACCTTGTTTTCAAAAGTCAAGAAAAATAGTGTTCAACAAAGATTTTGCTTTCTCCTTTTATTTTTTTATTTTTTTATTATTATTATTAAAAGAGAAAACAAATAAATCCTAGAATGAAATGCATGTATGTAATGCAATGCAAGTCCTAGAACAAAAGGAAAACACAAAAACCAAAGAACAATGGTCACTACAGAATAGAGTAATGAAGCACAAGGACCATGTCAGAAAGACTCAATTAGTTCGAGTCTTTTGCATCCAAAACTTTTTAGATGCACCCCGAGCATTGGAGTTCTTATTCACATTAGAGTGATTCCCAACTCCAGAATTGGAATAAAGGTTTAACGCCTTTACCAATTCACCAATTAGTGCCATAGGATCTTGTGCTTGAGACACAGGCACTTTTGGTCTTTTTGCTCTCTTATCAGCTTGAAGCTTGTAACAGTTAGGACGGATATGTCCAGACTTACCACAATAATGACAAACCCAAGCAGGTTTACCATGCATCTTGTCCTTAGGTTTGGTAGGCTCCTTAGGTTTGGATTCTCTTAAGTCTACCCTAATCTTCTTTGGTGGTGAAACTTCTACAAGTTTAGCAACCTCACTCACAGGGGGTTTAATGGTTTCACTCACAACCTCACTCACAGAAGGTACAGAAGAAGAAGAAGGAACAAAGACAGTGGAATGGGGTCCAGAATCAAAGATGCTTTCAACATATCCTAACCCAGCTTTATCAGAAGGATACTTTTGAACATTCAGCATGTGATCAAGTTTAGAACTAGCAGATCTAGCAATAGATAAATCATGTTCCAAAGTTCTAACTTTATCAAGCAAAAGCATGTTTTCAGATTTAACATTATTTAAAAGATCATTAGCATCAAACAGTTTTACAAGCAAATTTTTCTTTTCAAGCTCAAGAGCATCAATTTTCTTCAGGCCTAGATCAACTTTCATAGCATCCTTTGCAGCAATTTTTCAAAGTTTGTTATAGGCCTCTTGAAGATCTGCATCTTCAGAGAGTTCCCCATCAGCAGGGTTCTCCTCAGCAGATATGCTTTCATCTACTGTACCAGGAGTAGTGAAAGCAATGAAGTTTCCATCCTCGTCACAACCGGACTCATCATCAGAAACCTCATTATCACTAAGGGTTACAGCCATAGCTTTACCCTTATTCCTTAAGAAAGTAGGACATTTAGATTTGACATGACCATACCCTTGACAACCAAAACACTGAGGACCCAAAGAGTTATTAGAAGATTGACCTACTTGTTCTCTAGGTTTTTCAAAATTGTTAACCTTAGTGGGATCATTCTTCCTAAAGTTTCTAGGTTCAGCAGTGTTGGAGTTCCTTGCCTTTCTATTAGTGTTTCTGAGAAAATTTCTAAAGTTCTTGGCAAGGTAAGCTATCTCCGTGGGAGAGAGCTCATCATCAAATCCACCAGCTTCAACATCATCAACAGACTTAAGTGCCATTGATTTGGATTTGATAGTCTTGGGTAAGTCAGACTCATAGGACTGAAGAGATCCTACAAGCTCATCCACATGGTTGGTGTCAACATCCTTACTCTCAGTAATGGCTGTCACTTTGGGTTTGAAGTTTTCAGTTAAGGATCTAAGAATCTTCCTAACAACTTTAGGTTGATCATAGACTTCACCCAAATTATAAGCAGAATTAACAATATCATTAAGTTTAGCATAAAACTCATCAAAGGTTTCATCATCAGACATTCTAATGTTTTCAAACCTAGAAGTTAATTGCTGCAATTTGTTTATCTTAACAGCCTTTGTGCCTTCATGCACAGTTTGGAGGATTTTCCAAGCAGTATGAGCAACCTCAACATTAGAGATCCTCTTAAATTCCTCCATTGAAACAGCATTGAAGATGGCATTCATAGCTTTGCTATTGAAGCCTGCTGCTTCTTTTTCAGAAGTTTGCCACTCACTCACAGGAGTAGTGGGCTTCTCCCATCCGTATTCAACGGAATTCCACACCCTCTCATCAATGGATTTCAGGAATGTTTTCATCCTTACTTTCCAGTAAGCATAATTGTTCCCATCAAAGTGAGGAGGAACAAACAAAGAGTGTCCATGCTCCATGACAACCGGGGTCAAGGATCAGCTCAGAGATAAAAATCTCAAACAGAAGAGCAACCTGCTCTGATACCACTTGAAAGGGTTTAGACCCCTTAAACTATAACCAGATTGCGTAGCCTAGATTAATTAGCCAAGTTGTTACTTAGTCAAATTAAACAGTTCTAGGTTAAAACAATCACAAAATCATATCAAGCATATAAAACATATAAAGCAGTGGAAAATAAATAACACAAGATATGATCACCCAGGAAACCACACGGAAAAACCTGGGGAGGATTTTACCCACCGATCCTCAAGGCAAAACGGAATCCACTAAGAAAGAATTGAAGTTCTTACAAAAGGACTTACAAGCTCCCCGCTTGACTTCCTAATGCTACCCACCAGTAAAACTTCCTGACACGACCACGCGTAGGCTCCGAGTCCACGGACTACTTCTTTCTTTGAATCCCTTCAATCAGCTACAAGCACCCACGCTTGATATTCTTTAAGCTTCAAAGGCAATAACCAAGTTGATTATCAAGATGTTGAAGTGATCTCAATCTTGAAAACCCTAAGCTTTGTGTAAAGGAAAGCTCCTCTAGATCTCAAAAGAGATTTACACAAAACCGCAATGTATGAGCAACAATACAACTTGTGCAACTCTGAAAAACGTGGCTAGGGTTTGTCTTATATACCTAGGGCAAAAACATAAAACCCTAAACGTTTAAAGAGTTTGGGCTGAGTTGGAAATTTTGCAGAAAACGCATCTGGGCCGATTTTCGATCGATCGAGAATTACATTCGATCGATCGAGCCAGGCCGAGAAGCCCCAATGCTTCTGCAGTCACTCGATTCCAACTTTATAATATTTAACCAACTTTGAGCAAGCCTAAACTAGACTAAATACATTGTTTTGATCATGGTTTGCCAACATTACAAATTAGAGTTCTAAATACATAAAATCCTAAGACCTTAGAACCTAACAAAATAGGTTTTTAAGGTCTCTTCTTCCCGCATTTTCATGGACAACAGAGAGTCCAGAGGCCTAGGGATCTTGCTACAAGTCACAAACCTAGCCCTGAATGCCCTAGTTCCTCAAAGGACCCTATTGAACCTTCCTCCAGTGCATCGAACCACCTCATGGCAATGGGCCTGAGGCTTGAAGGGAAAACCTTACACATGAGAGCCTCTTTTCTAGAGTGAATGGCCATCCTTTGATTAAAATGGTTCACATGTTCCACTGGGTCGATCCTTCCATGATATATAGTAAAGCTTGGTTGGGTAAAACGATAGGGGAGCTTGGCCCTTTCAATGCAGTGCATAAAGGGTGACCTAGAAATTTGGCGCAAGGCCCTGCTCATAGCATCATTCCCCATATTTTTGGGAGGTGAGTTTCTATTTCTTCTTCTATAGTGTCTTTCTCCATCTTCTGTATGAGAGGACGTTGTAAAAGATTCATTTGGGGGAGTTCTAGATCTCTGCCTATAACTTTGCTCTTCTTTTGAATTAGAGCTTTGGCTTAACAAAAGTGTTCTATCCTCCCTGACATGTACTCTACATCGAAGCCGTTTACATAGGTGATCAATATCTAACCTAAGGTTTTGCATCTCTTGTTCGTGCGATACATGACTCCCTGGTCTTGAGTGGCTTCGATTGATGTGGTTCGAGTAGATAGGTTTGACTTTGATACTGAGAGACTAGTCCACATTTCAGTCCCTTCTTCTCTTCAAATTCACAAACTGATACACTCGTTGAGAGCCTACAGATTCTTCTCTATCTCCCCTGGAATTTGCCATTTTTACGACCAAGGAATAAACCACAAAGATAGATTAAAGATGACCCTTCCCAAAAACGGCGCCAATTGTAAGTGGATTAAACAGGCTAAGCCCACTTAGAATAGTGGATTTAGATTAGAAGGCCTAATACAATTAAGTTAGTGTAGTGCATTAAATGTGGAAGTGATGGTTACTTTGTCTAGATACTTCACTTCTTCTATGCTTGCATGTCACTCATGTCTTCTTCAATATTCTGTTCTTTAGTACAAGTGGCCTGCTTTACGCCTTCCGAAGAGAGTTTGCTCCTCGGCTTGATCCTTGGGCAGACACTTCTTTATCCCTTATTCTCGGGTTCTCAGTTACGTGTTAGATCAGGTTCAATGTGAGTATGGGCTCTTATGCCTCCTCGAACTGGGCCCAAGAGCTATATTTTTGTATTCGGATCTTAACCCTACCACAATTATTTATAAGAATTAAATTTTGTTTCTTAATGGACAAAGAATACCTAGTTACCTCTTCAAGAAGGAAATTTTCTTCATATTAAAAAAAAAACAATTCTTCCACACTAAGAGAAAATCCTTTCCTTCTACTCTAAGAAAAGCCAAACAAATTAGAAAAGAAATTTGAGTCAAACTCTAACAACTATCTTGTTAGTTTTTCCTTAGTGCTAGCCACGCATCATTGAAAAATTTATGACTCACTTTAGGTCTGTGCTTTGTTTGGGTGTCTTTCATTTCAAAGCATTTTTTAGGGTTTCATTGCAAACCATATTTTTTGTGTGGTTTTTAAGGATTTTGCTACCCGGAGTTAATCGTGATAAATTTTATTGCACAAGCTTTCCAAAGATGTATAGCTCACACAATTCGAATATCGTTTGGTTTGGTTTCGATCAAACCCTAATTTGGTTTCTATTTTGGAAAGTTTTTACTTCTTTGCGTTATCTTGTTTCTTTTACTTCTAATTTTGGCGATCAAACTATCATTTTAAAGGAAAATGAATCATTTAAGTGCTAGAACAATAATCACTTTGATCGAAGGATTGTCAACTTCATATAGAGTTGGTCAAAGTTTAGCCAAATTGGTGAAACTTCATATTTTCTCTGAAACTCCCGAATTTGACTAAATTAGCGAAGTTCCCAAGTGAATGTTTTTAAATGGGTTTTTTGGCCCTAGTTTGTGTCTAAGTGAAATTAGGGTTTTCTTAGCTTGAGAGTTTTTTTTTTCATGTAAAAAAAAAAAAAAAAAGACTTCCAGGAAGGCAAAACAGGGTAGCAACATAGACCATTTTTTCCATTGTTGTTAGTAATATAACCATTAAGTGCTAGATTAGTGGTCATATTTTAAGCACTCATCTTGCACTTAATAGTCTAAATATTAAAGAAAATGGACAGTAGGGAAAATATGAATTGTTAAAAATAAAATTTTGAAGCATAAGAGTATTCACATTAAGGTTGGTAAGAACTTAAAATGTTGTTTTACCAACTTATTCCATAAAAAACACACTACAACAATGTTGCTATTCTTAAAATTTTTGACAAATGAGCTATAGTAAGCTATGATCTATGGTAGTCTATTGTAGCTTAAAACATATAAAAATAATAATTTTATAATCCTTACTTCTTTTCTTCAATTAAAATAACATTTCTCTCTCTCTCTCTCTTTTCTTCTTTCTTTTTCTTTCCCCGGTCTCTCTTTCTTCTTTCTTTCATTGAATGCTCTCTCTCTCTCTTCATCTCACTTTCTTCTTTCTTCTCACCAGTTCTCTCTCTTTCTTCCTCTTTCCAGCCCTCTCGCCCTGCATTCTCTTGCTCGTACCTCTCTCTCTCACCTGTTTCCTGTGGGTTTCGATGTTGTGCTTAGATTTAGGTGTTACGTCGTGGGTCATGATTAGTGTGTGGTTAAGATTTAGTGGTGGTTCAGATTTTGTGACGGTGATGGAAGAAGAAGGTAGCTGGGTTTTGTGATTATAATGGTGGTTGTTTTGTGATTTGGAAGAGGAAGGTAGTGGCTGGGCTATGGTTTTTTTTTCTTCCTGTGGTGGGTTGTGGTTGCCACAATGGTGGTTATGGCTGGTGGAGTAGTGGTAGAGGTGGTTGTGGCTGGGTTTCATGATTGTGATGGTGGTTGTTTGGTGATTTGGAAGAGGAAGATGGTGGTTGGATTGTGGTTATGGTTTTTGTTTTGGTTTTGGGTTTTTTTTTTCCCCTATGGTGGGTTTTGGTTGTCACAATGGTGGTTGTGGCTGGTGGAGTGGTGGTGGCGGTGGCTGTGATCGTTACTATTCGTTTTTGTGGTGGTTATTTATTATTATTATTTGAATGAGTTGTTTATATTACTTTAAATGAAGTGGTAAAAAAAATAACTTTTGATGGAGGGTGTATTGTAAAGTAAGCTGTTAAAATAGATAAAATAGGTTTTTGAGTTGTTAAAAGCTAAAATTTTCAAGGACTTTGATGTGAATGCTCTAAATGATCATATGAAAATAACCCCAAACTTTAAATGCAAAAAGTGTACTTTAGCCAATAAATAATAATAATAATAGAGAGAGAGAGAGAGAGAGAGAGAGAGAGAGAGAGAGAGAGAGAGAGAGAGAGAGAGAGATTCAGTCACATTTAGAAGAAATTGATAAATAATTAATGAAGATTTCACCTATGCTGGAATATTGATTGTACTGAATTCGGTTGTATCTTTGGGCTTACGGAGCTGCTTCCTCATGCTAAATATGTTAACCCCTAATTCTGTCTAAGATTTCTTTCTAATTAAAAAAAAAAAAAATTTGTGGAGAAATATGGTAGAAATGAAAAGAGTTTCTTACATTGTAATACCAATTCACACTTTAGGGACACCAATTTAATGGATATGTTTCCTTTGGTTTGAATTTATTTTCTTGTTGTAACAATTTCATGTTTTACTAATCTTATACCAAGAAAAATCTATATAGAGTTACAAATTTCGTGGAAAAGAAAGAGAGTGCTATACATAAAATTAACTTAAAATGAATAGAATATCAGGATGTGCATTGGTCGGGTTGGGATATTTTTCAATCCAACCCAGTCTTCTCAGGTGAGAAATTTCTAACTCAATCCAATTTATAACAATTTTATATACCAAAATGTTGGGATATTTTTCAGAAATAATAAAACAAACTAGGCTTTCATTCAACTACTTGAGATTATTATTCTATAAATTGTTATAAATTCTATAATTGAGTTTAATATTTCACACTACAAGAAATCTGGGTTTAGGCGGCAATTTTTTTTTTTTTGGTGCTACATTTCCAAATACGATGCTATAGAAGCTCTATCGCAGCAGTTTTAAAATGTTGCTAAAGAATGAACATATAGCAATGTTTTCTGAAAATTTCACTATATCCCACACAAATAGCAACAGTTTTTAAACACGTCACAAAATATATTACGTTTACAAGCACTTTTATGAACTACAGTGATGTATTCTAAAACTGCCATAATAGAAATTTAAAAATGTCGCTAAATGTATTTTCCTATATAAAAAATGAAAATATTATATTATTTATTGACAATTTCAAAAAATAAAAATGTTATATTATTTATTTATTTTTTGAACATTGTTAAAGAGTTATATATGGCGACATTTTTAAAAACGTCACAATAGACATATTGTGAGAGTGCTATAGTGACGTTTTTGAATGTTGCCAAAAAAAAAAAAAAAACTGCAATAGACCATTAAGTCTATAGTGACATTTTTTTTGGTTTTTCGCAACGTTTCACAAACGCTGCCTAAACCCAATTTTTTTGTAGTGTCAAGTTTATCAAAACTAAATGTCAAGATATCAAAAAATATATAAACTAAGTCTTAAAATTCAAAATAAATCAAACAATAAAATAATGTATGCATATATTTTTTTTAAAATTATTAATAGTATAGGATGAGTCTTGGTTGCTTAGGTTAGAATTTTTTCAACTTAAATCTGCCCAACTTAAGCTTCAAAAAAAATTGACAACCTAATCCATCAACCGAAAGAATCATATTAGATCGGGTTGGCTGGGTTAATAGTTGAATTATTGTTATCTTAAAGTTGACTGAATTTCATGATTTTCCATTATTTGTGAAATTGTACGCGACCGAGGCTATGTATGAGTAGTTACTGGTAGAGATGTTCAAAAGAAGATTTTTTTTTCAAGGTTTAGTGACCATTTATTATGTAGTGTGCCAATGAACACCCCATTTACACCATTTCACTACTTAATACCCCATTTCCCAATAATGAAATCCTAGAGGGTCTATTCCTTGGAAGATCATGGGCAAATATATCATTTAACTAGAAGATCTTTAAAATGCGTAGAAAGCCCACTCAAAACCTAGTCTTAAGCATGCATACGTGGGAAATCAAGTCTGCATACATATACTAGAGTTTGTGGAGCTTTGTTTGAAAATTTTATTTTGGAAAATGATGCAAAGCTAATTTAACATCGTCTAAAAGCAACCCTGAACCCCCACTTGAGCACTATATTAAAGCCCCTCGGACACACTTTTTAAAACACACTAAAATTACCACAAAAACGACTCAAAATGGAGATTTTCTTCTAAAACAACTTTTATTTGAAAATTTTATTTAGCTAAGAACTCTCCAAGTTTGGGCCTTCTAGTTAAAGTTTACTAATTCTTTGTGGTTGTGTTGGTTTTGTTAGATTAACCAAACGGAGAAATCAAGAACCAAGTTTAAGCTTTCTTTGAGGTTAGTCTTTTTATTTTTTATATATTTTTTTTAACTTTGATTAAATTTATGTTCTTGTTTTAGTTTTAGTTGTTTTCAACTTTCTAGTTTTGTAGATTAGTTAGTAGTGTCGAAGCAGGTTCTCAGAGTAGTGTAATATAGAATTTGGGTTTCTATCTCAGGGTGCATGTGCAACCTTAATTTTGAGTACGTAGCTCGACAAGCCTGCATGCGTAGACTTAGTCATGCGCATGCAGTCTCACCCAGAAACCTTTATTTAACTAGTTTCTTATGCTTTGATCGTTTAGAGCTTGTTTGGTTTGGGGCTAACTCATTACTCAACATCCATCACTCAAAACTCATAACTCAAACTCATTATCCATCACTTAAAACTCATTACTCACCGACAACCCAAAACTCAAAATAATTTGTTTGGTTCATCACTCAGATTTTGATATCACTCATTTTTTCCCTTTTTTAGTGGAGCCCACACCTGCCATAGGAATAGAACGGTAACCTCAGCCATATAAAAAATGTTTAAAACTCCTTCCTTCTTCTTTAACACACGCTGGCTTCCTTCTTCTCAATTTCAGCAAATACCCTTTTTCCCAAATCTCAACACTCTCCGAACCAATCCTAAGCTCTCCAATTTCCATCTATAACCCATGCCATCAAATACCCATCTCCAATGCACTGCAGATTCCATCTCATATCTCTAATACCCATCTCCCTAAATTCCTATCTCCAGAAAACAGAGAGACCCATCTCGTGAAGTTGTGCACGGACCCATCAAAAGCAAAGTTCGAATCTTCTCTTCTTCCACAAAAGTCTAAGAAAATCTCTAGCAAAAATCGAAGATTATCGGTGAGTTTTTGTTTTCGTTTCTCAGTTGTAGTGCTCTGTTTACCTTGCTTTGTTGGTCTTTATTTTGTTTTCTTTCTCTGCCCCGAAAGGAACACTAAAATTCATGAATGGGTTCCAAAACTCATATCTCTACTTGCTTTATTATTTCCCCACGTCTCTTTTTTCCCGATGTATGACTTCATGGCTACTGAAAATTGTGTTTTAATTTTGAGTTTGTTTAGCTTTTGGTGACTATGCTCTGAGGTCAGGAATGTGGGTATTTGGTTTCTTGTGACTATGCTCTGAGGTTAGGATTGTGGGTATTGGTTTCACTTGCAAGTATGCTCTAAGTTTGTCTAGGTTGTTCTCATGTGATTCTGCCTCTATGGTATTTGTTTGTTTTTACTATAATTGTTTATTTTGTGCTATATGTAGAGGCTGTGGAGTTTGAATTAATGTCAGAAGGAAGTAACTACTACTCTAGCTGTAATGGCCATCTATGCGACATGGATCGCAATGTGGTTAGGACATCATTGTCGCTCCATAACTTTGGTAGGAGGTTTTATGGTTGTAGGGAATAGACGCTGGTGAGTTTACTTTTGCGTTTAGTTACATTGTTTGTGATATGTCATAAATTCCTTCATTTCGCCTTAATTGATATTGTCATGTACGCTGCAGGATGATGACCGACATTGTAAATTTTTTAGATGGTTGGACAACAACACCAGCAAGCGTGGCGTGGAAATAGAACCTATCGTGATAGCAAAGTTCAAGAGGCTGGAGAATGAGGCAGTGCTTGCTATTGAGGGTGAGAAAGAAGCACGTGCATCACTTGAAGAAGCACGAGAAAGGGAACGAGTTGCAATGCGAAAGGCAAAAAAATGTAAGGTTGCAAAAAAGATTGTTGAAAAGAAGATGAACACATATAAACAAGTTCTAGTTCTCTCATGGGTGTTGTTTATTGAATTCTACTTATTTAGTACTAGGTTTGGGATGTTGGAATGAGTCAATTGTGTCTGCCATGACAGTGCGGTGTATGTAATAGGCAATATGTAACCCTTTGAGTTTGGACACATGACTCCAACAATCTGCTGTAACACTTGACATTTTAATTTAATATAATGACTCTTTGATGAATATCTTTCTCCCTGTTAATTTCAGCTTGGTTAAAAAAGGTATCTTAGCTATCAAGCCCCATTTATAAGAGTATCCAACAATCTACTGTAGTTTTTCTTAGTTTACCAACAAATAACAAATTGTAGGTTCAAGCATCCATTACTGTGAAGTTGTGCAGAACTCTAATACCACCTAAAAACTTGTATCCATTATCTTTATCTACTAAAATTTATTGATAGTGTCACACCAATAAGTTGCCAACCCAATCACATACACATATCACATACATATCGCATACATATCACATACATAATTATCCACCTGTAACCATATCACATACACAATCTATGGTCCTTGAAAAATACTTCATTGCGAAAAGGCATTACATACAAATGCATATAAGCATGTCCACCTGTACTTACATTACCAATAGGTATTACATACACCTACTTTAAAATTTCCAAAAGGAATTACATCAGAAATGTCAATAGGTTATTGTCATTAGCCATTACATGTAAGCATGTCCATAGTTAATCTAAATTTACAAAAAAATACGTCATAATGTCCAAAAGAATGCATCATGTATCATGCTAAGTGACTTCTAGTCACGGTACCTAGACCTATATAAAAGTCCCAACAAAAAATCATTGGAATGGGTACTAGCTCTATACATAAGTCCCAACAAAAAGGGTGAATCCTTAAACATGCCAACCATCAACCTCGACATCGCACATACTCCTCCCACATGCAGTTAGTCATATCATCCCTGAATTCACCCATTGCTCTCTTCGCTGCATTAGACATCTCCTTCACATGCCTCCTTTCGGCACTTGCACTCGACTCAGGAGAATTCCCATTGTTTCCAGTTTGTATATCATCCCTATCAACGTCAAGGTTCTCCAACATGTTAAACATTACATCTCTTCGATTTTTGATGCGTATAAAATTATGTAATGCACAACATGCAGAAACAACCAAACAATGACGATATTGCTTATACTTTGACGTGTAACTCAAGATGGGAAAGCGAGCCTTCAGGACTCCAAAAGCCCTCTCAATCGCCATGCACAATGAAGAGTGTCTATAATTAAACAACTCTTTCCCCGATCTCGGTTGCCTAGTACTCTTCTTGAATTCTTGGGCATGATATCAGGTGGCCTTATGTGGTGGAAGAAACGATGCACCAATGGGGTACCCCACATCAACCAAGTAATAGGAACCTACAAGAATAGCATATCTAAATCAGCAATAATAAAAATTACACATATTGGTAAAAGTAATGGATTAGTAATAATCAGAGGATTAAATCAATAAAATAATCAACAGAGCCTCTATATTCTAATTCAGGTACCAGCGACATGATCTTGTACTCGTTCAGCCACAAGACAGCTTACAACAAATGGTTGCTCAGCACTCTTACATGTAATTAAGTTAATCCCATTGTTTAGACTTTAGGGGGGGGGGGGGGGGAGGGGGGTTTGTGGGTTTGGAGTTTTATTATTTAATACAAACACAAAAACACGATATGGATCAGCTTCAGTTATATTAAAGTTAGAACTAGCTCAGAAGCCTAGAAGAGTTGTAAGAGTTAGATGTGAGACTAATAGCATGCTTTTTTAATTTCCATGAATTTCTAAAGAAGTGATATTCTATAAATAGAATGACTTATCAAATGGCATCAAGGATACATCAGTTTGATTTCTGCTGCTTGTATGCTAATTTAGGCAATAAAAATATCTGCAAATTTTAGCAAATTAAATTCATATAGCAGGTACTACTATAGGGGAAAACTGAAATTTAATTTTTTTTTATTCATAGAAATAATCAAATTCAGGTGTCTGATATGCTTTATTTACAACCACATTCAAATTTTATCTCTAGTGGCAATACGATAAGATTTTGATAGTTCAGTGGAAGAAAGGAAGGAATTAGGAATTGGAACAAGGAACAAGAAAGAGAGAAAGAATAGGGAAGTAAAACAATGTAATTCTCAACTGAATGTCCTTTACAATCCTCACCATTTCCTTATAAGCAATACACCCCTTAACCAACTAACTACCTACTTGACACCCTGGCCCAACCAACTAATAGCCCCCAATAATAGTACGATAGCAGTACAGCTTAGCTGTACTAGTTACTGTACACACCCACGCACCCACATGCAGGCAAACATGCACACCCTTACAGGTATACATGCACCACCTTGCACATACACACGCACACCCCCTCTACACACCCTTACACAACTACAACTATCACACTTACTTACAAATATCCACAATAGCATACAATACACCAGTGTCACACCTATCACACTAATCAACTATTATAGCCAGCTGATAGCTATAAACAAAAAGGTAATACAAACTTGAACATGATGAGCTTAAAAGGACAGGCAGATTTGATGTAAGTGATTTTTTTATTTAAATGCTACTTCATGATCTAGCCAAACCTTTATATTTTAAAATTTGGATAATGGCTGCCTGGGTGCATATATACATCAACTTGTATGGTTTGCCATTTTTTTTTTTTTTGTTTTGTTTTGTTTTGGACAGTTCCTAGACTTGAATGATTGATGGAACAAAGTTTTTAAGGTCTCTCCTCCTTTGCATGAATGAAATCATGAATGTAACACAGCCAAAGCATAAAAAACAATAAATATAGAGTAGTAACATATAGCAACCAGCTCATTCCATAGAAGTAATAGTCAGAACTTAAGGTTTAAAGCTCAATCTTTAAAGCCTAACGGCACGGCTTGGTCACAAAAATAGGGGACTAGCTGCTGCTTGCTTGTAGCAGTGAAAATTTAAAGGCTGCAATACATATGAGACAGAATTTAAGTTAAAGACGCATACCTTCCAGTGGCCATGGGAATCCATGCTTCGAGTCTTTAATAGCTTCTTCAAACACCCTTGAGTCGTTAGCACTTCCCTCCCAACCAGAATGGACATATGTAAACCACATGTCATGGTCACATGCACACATGACGTTGGTTGTAACAGTGCTTTTGCAACTCTTATGAGGCTGGAGTCTTTCTGCTGAAGGCTGAGCACTAATATGTGTTTCGTCGATAGCTCCTATGCTTCTCTACAATGAATAGTACCGATTAGTTGAAATACTATACAGTAATGTGTGAACAACCATTTTGGAAGAACTTATATTATGAAATCTGTTAGGACATATGTGATTCACTTGTTAGGAACATATGTCACTATTTTATGTAATTGGCTAATGCTTTGACAAAATGCACTTTACTTGTAATTGGGTAGATCTAGGATGTGTTTAATACTTTAAGAAACTTTGTTTCAAGATCAAGTGTTGAAGGCATGCAAGTCTGTCCAAGATTCAAGTGTGAGAAGTGCTGTTCATTAAAGCTCGATAGCTAGCTATCTATCGAGACCTGTAGAGTTGTTGAAGCCCGTGGCTCGATAGCTAGGGTATCTGTCGAGGTTTATAAAGTTCAATTTTTCAAGATTGTTTTTCATTCAATCCGTGATTGTATGTTTGGGCTTTCTTTTCTCACAACCCTAGACATATAAAAGGATTATTTTAAGGGCCGTCAAAGGTGGAATAAGTTGCACAAGTGTTGAGCAAAGTTTGTTCAAGCAAATTGTGGCCGGAGACAGAATTTGCCCTAGTTCATCTTCTTGTGAAGAAGTGCTGTGCTTGAGCACCGTAGGGTTTTGTAACCAAGCATCTTCTGGATCTTTATCGTGTGATGAACTGAAGAACTTTGTAGTCAACAACCTTGTCTAGTTGGTGATTGAAGTTGTGTACTGGGATCCGCGCAATTGGTTAGTCATATACTGGGAGTTGTGCATTACAAGGAGAGATTGTCAATACAGAACAAGTCCAATTAGGTATTGGGGTAAGGGTTCAACTATAGGTTGGTATAAGGTACTGGGGTTCTTTTACTTGTAACCGTTTGTTGTGATAATAGTGGATTCTCGGGAGTGGTGACCTTAAAATCATCCGATGGGGTTTTTGCCGTGTAGGTTTTCCCCATTCGTAAACAAATCACCGTGTCAATTTAATTTCCACTGCATACTTAATTTAATTGGTGATTTGTTTGTGCTACCATGCGCTTTGCATGTTAATTTGATAAATCAATAAACTTGGCTAATTAATAAATTAATTCATCACAAGGAGTCAATATGTTTTTGGCCTACCAAAATCATTTACCTCAAACCAAGGGTAGTACTTGTTGTTCCCTCGCAAATGCTTTGGAAAGCCTACCACATTTGGATTGGGCTTGATTAAATGTTGTCTATATTTGTGGACAGCCCATAACACCCTACGGAACTTGCGGTCCACAGTTTTAGTGGAATGCTGAAATATGTCTACCACAAGTCGCATCCGAATATTATGGCTGACGATGTACAAGAATATGACCACTTCTTTCTGCACGTCAACACGCCCCTTCCCTTCCTTCAAGTACCCATAATGTTTCAGCTCATCAACCAAGTGATAGAATAGATCTATTGTCATGCAGAACATGTCATGAAAATTGGTAGGATTGCCATCTCTCACATTAGCCATATAATCGTTTCCACTTAAAATGCTAGTACGTTGTGGGTGCTTGTCGTAATGCCGCTAGAAATATGCCACCATCTTGCCAATAAGTGAAAATACAAACCAAAACTCCTCCTCCTTGATGTCATACTCCAAGTCCGTGTTTGCACTAATGGTCATGTCATCATCACAGTCACTGATATCCATGTCATCATCACTGAAACTAGTGTCCATGTCATCACCATAACCACCAATGTCCATGTCATCATCGTCGGAGTTAAAATAAGCATCATCAAAATCATACTGCCAGAAAGGATCACTGGGGGAGACCATTATACCCTATACCCTGCAAAAACCAAAGCATTAGAACCAAAGATATTGCAATATATAAACAGACAAATTAATATAAAGTACTAGGGGAATTGCAATAATGTTAGCTGAACTCACAATACAATGTAAGTAACATGAACTAAACAACAAATATTATAAAAAAAAATATAATACTATAAAAAAACACCGAGTACATAAAAAGGCCACACACTAATTTAAATAACATCAAATTCACGGGAATAGTTCACAACACTTTAACATTACAATAAAACTACATTAAATAAAAGTGTTCAACTGAATAAGAGAAATAAAACCAAACGTCGAACATTGTCCAAGCACACACACATAAAGTCCTTAAATAGTACTTACAAACTAAACCAAGTGATTCACATCGAAATCACATAACAAAACATCACAAAAGCAATCCCCATTAATTATCCAATTGCTGAGCATGGCGCTCCATCCACCTCCTCCTCCTATGCTCTGGCATGCCTATGAACAACACCCTTTTCTCTTTCTTTTGGAGAGCCTCGACGATGTTAACATAGGTGTCGTCATCAAGATCTTCATACTGGTTTAGCACTTCTAAAGCTCTCCCAAGCGAGCAAGGATCGCCACCACCGGCGGATTGTGCAACTTGATCAGAGCTATCGCTAGACTTTCCCTTTTTGTTGGAAAAGCTTTCCTTTGCCAAGGCAGTGTACTCTTGAAGAGCCATGGTCATCTCACTAGCCCTATCCACTTTCTTGAAAACCTTCTTCCCCTTGGTAGTAGGATCTTCCATGGGACGTTTGTCCGCATGTTGGGTTTGCTCATCAACAGGGGGATCGTCTTAGGTTATGCCCTCCATGTTGGGATTGTAGCAATCATCATCACCCAACTGGGTATGACGTGCCTCAGTGGCAAGTTCCTCCTCCATGGCACGCTCTTTATCACTATCTGAGGCTAGCATGTTTGAGGAAATTTAAAGGGAACTGGTTGCAGTATTAGGGGCAAAAAGTTGCTTCAGCTTGTCATAATTAGGACACCCTTTCTTCTGTAATGCAGCAACCTTAGAATCCCCCTAAAATGACAATATATACATCAAAATCTTGCTAATATGAAATAGAAAATTACAAACAAATATGCAAAGAATTAGGATAGTAAATATAACATACCGCAACCACGTTAGCCCATACCTCCTTAGAAGTAGAAACCGTTTGGGTTGTCTTATCCCACCCCAACCCGGTATGCCTCAAAACCTGGCCCCACTTTCTCTGTTTTTGCCTAAGCCTATTATGCTTATCTTTCACTTGCTTAGGGAGGAAACTCTTCCCAATTTGCTCATTTAGGGTTTTCGTAATTGATAGCCAAGTTTTAGCCTTAAAGACACCATGTACCATATTCCCCTTTTGTTGTTCATCGACCATAATGTCAATAAAAATTTGTTCAATGTGGGGAGGTCACATTTTGTCGTTAGCATCCTGAGTTTCTTGTGCCATCTAATACAAATTTCCCAACACAATTGCATATGTTAATATATATGTATATTAATAGTTCTATGAATGGGCCACTTGAATCTCTAACCAACCACTCAACTTAAGTGAAGAAGACAAGAAAACCTATTTAGAAAGCAATTTATTTCATAATTCTTCAGGTGCTAGTTTCACAATCAGCTGTAGTACTAAGATGTAAAGAAATCAAAGGAAAAGATACTAACTACTGCTAGTGACATAATTTGCAGAGAAAATCAACTAAAACATACAAACTAATTAGAATGGAGTAAAAAAAGAAAGAACACATATTTCTCTTCAAGGCAGAATGGTAAACTTAAATATAAAAGACTCACAAACAACCCCATGAATATAAAATCACATATAAGAATAAAAGGTTTCTAGTAACACATGTAAGTTTCTAAAAACAATAGACATAACAGAGTATCCATAATGAGATAGTTGTGCATTCTAACATACTATATGGAAGAAAATGTCAAGCAATAAAGAACTCATCTGCCATAAAATTAGACCTTATTAGCCTTGTTCCTTGATGTTCTGTTATAGGGTATGTTGTTCTGGCTATGGCTTTTTTTCCAATGATTTCTCATTTCTGAATTTTATTTTTGGTTCTTTACATTTGAAGCATAGGACTCATATGGGAATTTGTCACATTCGCTGTGTTGAATACTACCAAGTATATCATATTAGTGAACATGTTACCTAGCATATTTTGGTAAAGCCACATTGTAGTGGTACCAGCAACAATGGTTATTCCATGTATATGTGAGAGACTATCACTCATGCACCCATTGCCATTTGGCAAGATATCACATCACTTTTTGGGTCACTAAAATCTAACTATTACCCTTGAAAGGGGAAAAAAAATATTGTAGTACTGCTGGTTCATAGATTGTACTATAGTTATTCTTGGACACAAATTGAAGCAACAATCTGATATTGTTCCATCTTAATTCTAACACAATGTTCTTCATCTTTTTATTTTTTTTTATTTTTATAGACACAAGTTCTATGATATGATAAATTTTTTCCAACTATATCAAGAAGCTTTCTTTTGCATCACATCTCTCATTAACAAGGCCATTTGTCCAAAGATGTTAACTTTTGAGAAATTCAAGACATTATCAAGAAGCTTATTGGCATGCCCTCTCACAACAAGGTAAATATAACCAGTAGGATATTTCAACCACAAATCCATGAACATCAAAATCTGATAAAGCTTAAGTGCCCAACTAACCTAGAAAGAAAAATGTGCATTTGTTCATAATGGCATGAGCTCCATGTGAGGAGAAGAATAATTACCAATAAGACATGCCACCACACGACCAAAGTGCAAGGAAACAATTTACATGTGACTTAGCTCATCAAACCTGGTGCTTAAGCAAGATATCTCAATAAACCAGCAGTTAAAGCTACAACCAGTTTGAATGAAACCATAAACAAATGCCAAAGTTAAACATAGGATTTCTAGATTACCAAGCCAATCAATTTATGTAGTAATCTATCAATGCACCCAATAGTCCAATACTAAAATATAAAATGTTTCAAAGTGCCAAAGGATTTAACACTTCGGGTTCAAAACGAAGGTAGAACTTAAGAATTTCATAATATTTCAAAAGATTACAAGGAATGCTATCTCATAAGCCACAACATTAGTACTTTAAATCAAAAACCCCCTTTTACATCTAACAAAAAACCCAAATCAGACCGCGGACATGGAAAATGGAGAGGGAGAGAGAGATATATATTGCACCTAGGAGATATATATTGCACCTGGGACAGGGAGAGAGAGGTATGGACATGGTGACAAAGCTCGGTAGACTCGTCGGTGAAGATTCAGGCCTAGTTCAGTGCTTCAATCACGCGTTGTTCTTCAATCACGTAGTGTTCTTCTCAGGCCTCGTTCAGTGCTTAGATCATGGACTGTGGTGCCATGGAGCTAGCTTGTTGGGGATAAAGAGGGAAGTGAAAATGAGAAGAGGTTGAGAGAGGGAAGTGAGAAGAGGGAAACTTTTCAGCAAAAATTTTGGGGAGAAATGAAATGAAACAGGGGAGCTCCAACGGTAGTAACCTAAAGCCTGAGATGGATGTGACAATGCACTGGCTTCGGGGTCCACAATCTCATCTTATTTACGCTACTTGCCACTGAGTTTCCATTTTCAAGTTTTGAAAACACTTGAAACCTGTTTTCACTTTCCATCACCCACATCCATTTTTTTTTTTAGTATTTGAGTCATGAAAACAGTGATCCAAAACTCCTCCAAATAGTTGCTCATCTGTGAGAGCCACTCGGTTTGGACGATGGATCATGAAAACTGAGTGATATCACTCAGTTTTCATCCCATCCAAACAAGCTCTTATTTGCTACTTTGTAACATGTTTAGGATTTCGTGATGTATGAGAAACATACCTATGACCTCCAATCAAATAGGAAAAATTACACTTTACCACCCCAAACTATACCCTAAATTACACTTTGCACCCTAAATTATTCAAATACATGTTTTGCACCCTAAACTATAGCCCTTATTACACTTTGCGCCCTTATTACACTTTGCACCCTGATGTTAATTTTACTGTTATGTTGGATGGAAATCTCTAGCATGTGACTCGCACATTAGTTTTGCTCAAGTGACACAACATTAAAAGGCCAAAAACTCCTCTTTCTAATCAATTAGAAACCAAAAAATTCATTATTTTTTTCCATCTCTCTCTCTCACTCATGCATAGTAGCTCCACCACTGGATGAAATCCCTAAGTTCCTATAGGAGGAAAAAAATTGAATAAGACAATTACAATATGCCACGTCAAAATTTAGCTACAAATTCCAAATTTATGTGTCATTAAATTAATTAAATCAAATGAAGACATGTATCTTCCAAGATGATATCACATTGGCAAATTAAAATTTACCACGTGTCATTTGGCCCACAAAATAAGGATAAATTTTCTATTCATAATTGACAAATTATAGGACTCTTTGTTGATTATTATCTTTATCAAAATAGAATATTTATCACAATAGATAAATAGAGATATTATCTATAAGCAAAATTTGGGTCAGTCAGAGTCTACTACTATCTTCATGGAGATCAATCCAAAGTGGGACTTATCCTCTGAAGCCACTATAAATAGAAGACACCCCCTCCTCATTTGCCACAAACTTTTCAAGACGCCCAAGCTCTAGAGAAATTTTGCCTCAAGAACACTCGAAGAACATTCAAAGAAATTCATTTGAACCCTTCTTCCAAGACTTGAAGTTGAATTGGAATCAAGCTCAAGAGCCTCCATAAACTTCAAAAAGTCCCAAATCATTGAAGTTCAATGGATCAAGCCCCTAAAACCCCGAAGAATTTCAACATGAAATCCTTTAAATTCAAAGAATCTTTGAAGAACTTGAAGAATAACAAATCTCTAACAAGCTTAAAGCTAGAGATTCATTGTGAAGATCGTTCGATCCATCATCCAACCAAAGTGAAGAAAATTTCATGTCGAGTCAAGATTACAAAGAAGATAGAATTAGAGAATTATTCTTTTGTAAAATGATCAAAAACAGAGAACTATATTCACTATTCAATTAATACAAATTAGATTTGTGAAGCAGTTTCAATTGTTAAATTTTCAAACTTGAGAAATTTTGTGTTTATAGCCCCTAAATCAAAATTTGTTTAAAGTCGTACTGTGGGGAGAAATTGACTTTGTAAGTGAACCATGTCCATTGATTTCAAAGATTGAAATATATTTGATGAACTAGAAAATGTATCGTCCAAACAATAGTAAATGAGCAGAACCTTCAACAGGTTCTATAACCGCTAATCATTAAAGATGATGAGTCCAATCATCTAATACATTACAAAATCAATAAAGCCTAGTTAATGATGACCGGTACTCATCAACCTTAAAATCCCATTAAGAGAGAGACCATTACATAGAAGGAAATAATTACCTGCAATTATGTACATGAAGACATTTGTGTGCACAACAACTATCCAAATCACCTATAAAAGGGACAATCCATCTCACTTGCTAAGGTACATCAAAAGCTACTACAAAAGCACTATCTATATACAAAACATATGGGCCAATTCTGACTTTATCATCAGAGGATTTTAAGAAAACGCCCCATTGGTGTTTTCTCCACAAAAATCTCTCTTTCCTTTTGCAAGCATTTAAAGAAGAAGTTGGCTCTGTTGGATGAATAACAAACTGAAGATTTCAAGCATCATTAGTTTGGCCTTCAGAGGATTAGGTGTTGCTCACGGCCTTCTAGGTAGGACTAATATCAGAAGATTTCTTGTTTTCAATAACAAAGAACCTGCCAGTAACCATGGCCGACCTATTGTTCAAAGCACAAAAGTACATGAATGCAGAGGATGTCTTAGCCTTTAAAGTGATCATGAAAAGCCATACATAAGAAGGAAGTTATTGCCTAACAAACATGGATGGGACAGATCTACCTCTTCCCTGAAATGTGGAGCACCTAAGAAAATACAACTAGTAAATGTTTTCTTGTTTTTCCTACTTTTCTGTTTTTTATCATCCTTTTTTGTTTTTCATTACAGAATAAAGGTGGCCCTCGGGTAAAAGACCCCGAATACAAGATCCTAACATTTCTCTTTCAAAAAATGAAGTGATCCTAGGATTCCTCTCTCAAAAGATGTATTGATCGTCTAGCGATATGCAGTAATCACAAACCAAAAGACGAATTGCCCTACAAAACATAGCAATTGCAAACCAAAAGATGATTTGCCTTGCAAAACGCAGCAATCGCAAATCAAAAGACAAATTGCCTTACGAAATGCAGCCATTCCAAAAAAAAATAAAAAATGCATTGATTGTCCTGCGACATGCAACAATCATGCCATCAAAAAAGACGAATTGTCCTGCAAAATGCAGCAATTGCAAACCAAAAGATGAATTGCCTTGAAAGCACAGCAATCGCAAACAAAAAAGATGCATTAATCATCTTGTGACATGCAATGATCATGCCATCAAAAAAGACGAATTGTCCTACGAAATGCAGCAATCGCAAAAAAAAAAAAAAAATGCATTGATCATCCAGCGACACATAACGATCATGCCATCAAAAGATGATTGCCTAGCAACACGCAGCAATCACAAACAAAACAGACGCATTGATCGTCCAGCAACACGCAACAATCATGCCATCTAAAGACGATTGCCCAACAACACACAGCAATCGCAAAATAGATGCATTGATTGTCCAGTGACACACAATGATCATGCCATCAAAAGATGATTGCCTAGTGACACGTAGCAATCGCAAACAAAATAGATGCATTAATCGTCTAGTGACATGCAACGATCATGCCATCTAAAGAAGATTGCTCAGCAATGAACGTAAACAAAATTTCCTAGAAAAGAACGGAATCCGAAGCGATATGGATGAACATAGTTTACTCCCAGAAGTTGTCCTCCTCTAGACGAACAATTTCGAAATAAGGGGGCAACTAATGAACAAGAAAATGTATCGTTTAAACAATAGTAAATGAGCTGAACCTTAAAAAGTTTAGTAACTGCTGATTATTAAAGATGATGAGCCCAATCATCTAATACATTGCAAAAACAATAAATCCTAATTAATGACAACCGTTACTCATCGGTCTTAAACTCCCATTAAGATAGAGCCTGTTACACAGAGGGAAATAATTACCTGAATTATGTACATGAAGACATTTTTGTGCACAAAAGCTATCCAAATCACCTATAAAAGGGACAATCCGTCTCACTTGCTAAGGTACATCAAAAACTACTACAAAAACACTATTTACATACAAAATATATGGGCTGATTCTAACTTTATCATCGGATGGTTTTAAGAAAACACCCCACTGGTGTTTTCTCCACAAAAATATCTCTTTCCTTTTGTAGGAATTTGAAGAAGTTGGCTTCGTTGGACGAATAACGAACTGAAAATTTCAAGCATCATCAACATCTAATCAAGAAGATACTAATAAAGGATCCAAAAATTAAATTTAAGAAAAGTTTAAGTCATTGTATTGTAATCTCTAGAGATATTATATTATGGTTGTTCAATTCACTTCAAGAATTTGTTTTAAGTAAACTATTTAAGTTGTGTTTTATGTCCATCAAATAAAATCTTTTTCATTCACCTACTATACATATATTACAACATATGAATTAACTTTTTTCTAGCAATAAAGGGTTTAGATAAAAAATGGGCATCACTTTGCTACTACTTATTCAAAAAAGAAAACAGAAAAGCTCCATAGTGGTAAGGTATTACATAAGTTCAAAACTTTGAACAAATTTTGATTTGGGGACTTAGGAATTACATTGCGATGGTGGGTGCAAAAATCTCACTGTGGTGGTGGAGTGACGGTGGAGCCGCTAATGATTTTGCTTTAGGGATTTAGGATTACATAGATTTTGATTTGGAAGGAGGAGCTTAGAGTTTTGATTAGGGTAGACTTCCAACTATGAACATGAACAATAACATGATCATGCATTTGATTGCTTGATAATGGGATGGTGTGATGATAACACAAGATGACATGATGATGTATGATGACAAATGATGAACTAATATGTAGCAAAAAATAAATAATACGGTGATTTGTTGATGAATGGGAAAAACCTCTCGTAAGGCAAAAACCCCACCGAGTGTGGACATAAGGGGGAGTCGCCACCTAGTTTTTGCAATGGTCTAGAAATCATATATATAGTGTCCCTTTGAGGAAGGACCTTTTGATTTTACTACCAGAGATTTGGGTTCAGAGTTTAGGTACGCTCTTGGGAAGGTGTTAGGTATCGAAGATCACCCAACCCTAAGGTTGGCCTCCCATCATTGTGTCTTATATCTTAAACTTATTAAAAGCATGTTCAATGCTTGTATTCTAACTCACACATACACTAGCATACATTTAGACATTCAATATGGCATCATTCATCCCAAACCCTAACCATACATCTAATCATGGCATCTCATCACAAACCCTAGCATACATCTATCATGGCATCTCATCATAAACCTTAGCATACATCTATCATGGCATCAAAGCATATTCAAGGCAACAACATATACAATCAAATCAAGGCAGAAACATAAGTATAAGGAAAGATCCAAGCATTCATATTCATCTCTAACATCAACACAAGATCATATCACAAATGCATGAACATTTCCAATGCATGATTTACCTTTCACTTACCTTGCAGCAACACAGCACCCATGGCATTCATGCATGAACATGTGAATGGATGGTATTAAAACTAAGGAACCCTAAGACAAACCTAATCTAAACATGTGATAACAAACAAGCATGTGAAATGGTGGACAGGAACTTATAGGGCCTAAAACATATGAAAAGGGCCAAACATAACAAACATGTGAAGGCAGAAACAAAACAAACAAAAATTTAGGGTTTCTGGGCAATGGCATCGTGCACGCTAGAATAGGTCTGCGTATGCATAATCAAGCTTGCGTGCGCAGGCTAGATCATGCCTATGCAGATCCTTACCTAGAAAACCCTAAAAATGCAAAAATAGAGCAGAACTTCAAAGCAACAATTCTAACACCCTAACATGCATTTTAAGCTTACAAAAACTTAAACATAACCTAGGAAGGCATATTAGAACATATCTTAACAAAAAAAAAAAAAAAAAAAAAAAGGCAAATAGGAGGATTTTAAAGCAAAAAATAAAAGAGAGGGAAAAAGAAAAGTTTAGACTAGATACCTCACACAAAAGCTTTCCAAGCTTGATTTTGATTGTTTCCCTCAGTCAAATCTATTCACAAATCAATAAGAAAGTGATTAGCAACATTAAACTAAAAGGATTGGGCCCAGAAAAGGTCTCAATAAAATAAAATTGACTTGAGGGTGTTTTGTGAAAAACTCCCTTTTGATTCACTATTTTCTAGTGAATCTTAGGATTTTCTTGTGGGATTTCTATTTCTCTTTAAAATGTACCATGTAAGGTGTTAAGACATATGTGGAATTTGTTAGAACATATGTTATTGTATATTGGCTAATTCTTTGACAAAATGCAATTTACTTGTAATTGGGTAGATCTAGGATGGGTTTAGTACTTCAAGGAACAAGAGTTCCAGTCTAGTATTGAAGCCATGCAAGTCTATCCAAGAAACAAGTGAAAAAGTATTGTTCATTAAAGCTCAACAGATATCTCGACCGATAATATCTATCGAGGTTTAATGCTGATGCTCAACAACTGCTCGACAGAAACTTTATCTATCGAGAATTACGAAATTTAGATTTCCAGATCTGTTTTCATGCATATCCAAGTGTGTGTAGGGTTCCTTTTCTCACAACTCTAAACATATATAAGGATTATTTTAAGGGCCGTCAAAGGTGATGCAAAGGTTGTTGCAATTATTGTTGCACGCATATTGTGATCGGAGACAAAATTATCCTAGTTCATCATATTCTTTGTAGAAGCTGTTGCGTCTTTGTGCCAAGGGTTTTGTAATCAAGGAGCTTTTTGATCTTCATCATTTGGATGAATTGAAGAACTTTGTAGCCAACATCTTTCTCAAGTTGGTGTGTTAGTCACGTACTTGGATTCGTGCTTCGATTGGTTAGTCATGTACTTGGAGTTGTGCATTGAAATGAGAGATTGTCACTACATTGCTATTTGCCGTTTGGATGTAAAGGTAATGACTGATGAACTTATTTATTTGGTTTTGTTGAAAGTTTTTTTATGTTAAGGATGATTATTTTGTAATGTTATTATGTTAAATTATTTAAAAAGATGTTATATACTTATATACTTGTATTTTTTTTTTTATAAAAGAAACATATTTATTACTATTGGTTTGTTAGTTTTAGTATATTAAAAAAATTATTAATTATTTATATAATTTAAATAAATAATAATTAAATTATTTATGACATCATCGGTTCGACCAACAGTCAGACCCCGGTCTGACCATAAAACTAGTAATTAGCTCATTTTCAGGTTCTTTCACCGTACTGGTTTTTAAAACCATATATGATAGTGTCAAGTTTTAATGAAACAATTTTTCTTCACTTGTTTCTTGGATCAATTTTCATATCTTTAATGATGCCAGTTGTAAACTTCACATACTTGTTGATACATTAAACCCAACTTAGATCTACCCAAATACAAGTAAAGTGCATTTTATCAAAGGAAAAGTCAATACATAGTAAATATGACCTTAGCACGACAGTTTACTGTAGCGGGTCTTTTAGAGTTTTTGGTGCTAAGATAGTAATTTAACAGTTTTAAGAGCCTTGATGTGAATGCTCTTACATCTTATATCATCACGTGTCATGGTTTTATAACTATATTGATAAAAGTTTTGAAAGGAGTAAGCTACTACATTTGCCCCTCCAAGTTGATGGGGTTTTATAAATTTGATGGACTAATATGTTTTGTTTTATTGATAATTAATGTGTAGATTTAACTTTGTTTGTCATATATTTAAAAAAACATTAGTTTATGTTGAATTAAGTGGTAATGATGGTGATATTGATGTTCTCATGATATTTTCCAACAAAGTTACATAGCCTTTTTTTTTTTTTTTTTTAACACTTTTTTAATGCCACTTGTGGCATTAATCAACCTCAAGATCATCTCTCCCTCTTGTGGAGCTCTCCCTCTCGTATCCAGTACGAGTTCTCCCTCCCTTGGCTACGTGCAAAGGGTAACTTCTTCTTTTTTACTTAGAAAGAATGGAGGATGAGGTGTGTGATAATCTAGACAAGATGAAGTTAACTGCTAAAGAGGAAGAAACCATTGCTATCTCTGATGAAGGAAGACAGGAAGCCATTGAAAGTTGTCACTTGAGCTTGATTGGAAAATTCCTTACATGTAAGTCCTATAATAAACTGGCTGCGAAGAATACTTTAAGGAGAGCATGGGGTTTGAATGAATCAATGCAAATCCTTGAAGTAGGGCCGAATCTCTTCCAGTTCAAATTTCAATCCGAGTTTGATTTGGTTCGGATTTTGAGAGGAGGCCCCTGGACATTTGATAATCAATTATTATTATTGAAACGGTGGAATAGAGGCATGACGGTGGGAAATATACGACTGGAGGCTGCATCACTTTGGGTCCAAATATGGGGGGCACCGTTTGATATGGTTTCCCCTCAAGTTGCGAAGGAAGTTGGGAGTCGATTGGGTGAGGTAGAGGAGGTGGAATGGAAGAAAAAAAAGGATGATCTCAGCATGTTTATGCGAGTCCGAGTGGCCCTACCAATCTCAAAACCTATTCGAAGGGGTAGCTATATAGCTGGTTCAGATGGTGTGAAGACATGGATCTCTTTTAAGTATGAGCGGCTGCCCATTTTTTGCCATTACTGTGGAATACTAAGCCATGATCTGAAGCACTGTGCTGCCCATTATGCTGTGGAGAAAAATGGAGGTCGAATAGAATATCAATATGGTGATTTTCTAAGGGCAGTGGGGGGCCGTCCAAGAGCGTCAGGTAGTAGAGAAGCAGGTCAAAGTTTTGCCTCTGAGGAAGGAACGGGCTGTGAAGCAGAGAAGAGGGCTGTCCAGGCGGAGCAAGGAGGGCCGGTGGGGATGATGGCGGCGCATGTATTCAGTCATGAAAACCCTAGGGTAACGGATAAGGATAGTGCCGTGATTCAGGGAAAAGGAACAGATTTGGTGCATGTTGACAGCTCGGAAATAAATGCCCATGCACACATAACGGATACAAATTCTGCACAAAAGGAAACCGTCCCTAAATTTCAGCAGGATGGTCATTTAGTCACGGATTTCTCTGAAGTTCAGGAACCGGATGAGATTAATAATAAAACAGGTGGAGAGCACGTGAAGTCTATTTTATTAGAAAACCAGAATTGCAACGTGGGAAGTCTTTCTTCAGCCTCGGTTCAGATTGGGCTTAACCAACAAAAGCCCAAAAGTACATGGACCCGTATAAACAGAATGGATTTTGGCTTAAGTGGTTTCACCAACTCAATTACACTACCTGGACTGGGCAAAAGAGATGTACGTGAAATACAGGGGATGTAGTTTGAAGGGCAGCAACTGAAGAAAGGTAGACTGAGCACTAAGGAGGATATCAACAATGAGGGATCGGCGGGGGTGGAGAGCCACCCTTGCCGGGAGCAATGAGGCTGTTAAGCTGGAACTGCCAAGGGCTTGGGAACCCTTGGACAGGTCGAAGCCTTCGCAAGATTGTGAGGGAACAAGTTCCCACGGTATGTTTTCTTATAGAGACAAGACTTGATAAAGACAGGTTTTGATAATTTATATGGAAACTTACTGTTTCAAAATAAAATCATAGTTAAAAATCCGGAGTCTGGAGGAGGGTTAGCTTTTTTATGGAAGAACGAAGTTAGTTTGGAGGTAATTAATTTCACTGTTAACCATGTTTTGGAAAAAGTCACGGAAGAAGATGGTTTTGTGTGGTATTTAACAGGTTTCTATGGGTGGCCAGAAGCACAGCACAAAGAAAATTCATGGAGATTATTGAAGCATTTACAATCCTTTGTAGTGGGACCATGGGTGGTAATTGGAGACTTTAATGCTTTTTTACAAGCTTCAGAAAAGAAAAGTACCAGGCAGCCACAGTTTTCTCAGATTGAAGCCTTTAGGGAGGCTTTGAATTCTTGTCAACTTCAAGACCTAGGATACATAGGGTATCCCTACACCTGGGATAATAAGAGACCTGGTGATGCAAATACCAAGATACGACTTGATAGAGGGGTTGCAAATAAGGAATGGACTGATAGATTTCAGTTAAGTAAAATTGTACATCTGTCAACTCATGCTTCAGATCACCTACCCATTCTACTACATGTTCAATCTTTTAAACAACCAAGGCAGCATCGTGGGAGAAGCTTCAAGTTTGAGGAATCTTGGTTGCTCCATACTGAATGTGAAGAGATTGTTCAGGAGGCTTGGGGGAATGCAGGAGGAGAAAGGGTTGGTTTAGCAGCAATACAGGAAAAAATAAAGGTTTGTGGAGCAGGGCTTATGGCTTGGGGTTCTCCAATTACTGATCCGGATACCATTGCTATCAAAGAAACTCAGAAACAGCTTGATAGACTGAATGAGGCCGAATTGACTGAAGAATCAAAAGCAGAATTTTTGGGGTTGAGCAGAAAGATGGATGATCTTCTACAGAAGCAAGAAATTTTCTGGGCCCAACGGTCTAGAATAAATTGGCTAAAACATGGGGACAGAAACACCAAATTTTTCCATGCCAAGGCATCACAAAGAAGAAGGAGAAATTATATCAGGGGTATCCGGAATAATCATGGGCAGTGGGTGGAAGAGTTGGAGGAGGTGGTTGGGGTAGCTTCAGCCTACTTTGAGAATCTTTTCCAGGCAGGAGTAGAGGATCAGATGGAGGAGTGCCTAAATGCAGTGCAGGATACGGTGACTGATGATATGCGAGAATTTTTATCTTCTGAGTTTACTGCTGAAGAAGTGAAGGTGGCTCTGTTTCAAATGGGACCAACAAAAGCTCCAGGACCCGATGGTATGAATGCCCTTTTTTATCAAAAATTCTGGCATGTTGTTGGGAATTCTGTTGTTCTAGCTGTTCTAGATTTTCTTAATAATGGTAATATGCTACCTGATATTAACCATACAAATATTGTGCTTATCCCTAAAGTGAAAAATCCGGAGAGAATGTCTGAGTTTAGACCCATAAGCCTATGCAATGTTATTTACAAAATTATTTCCAAGGTGTTGGCAAACAGGTTGAAACAGGTACTACCTCAGATCATTTCACCCACTAAGAGCGCCTTTGTACCGGGACGGTTGATCACAGACAATGTGTTGGTGGCTTATGAGACACTACATACCATGCACTCTAGAAAAAAAGGGAAGAAGGGTTCTATGGCATTGAAGCTGGATATCAGTAAAGCCTATGATCGGGTGGAGTGACACTTCCTTCAAAGGATTATGGAGAAGTTGGGGTTTCCGGTTGTTTGGATAGAGAGGGTGATGAGCTGTGTGACAACACCATCCTTCTCTATTCTAATAAATGGGAAGCCATATGGCATGATCCATCCATCTAGAGGAATCCGCCAGGGTGATCCATTATCACCATACCTGTTCTTATTGTGTGCAGAAGGCTTGACTGCACTACTGAATAAAGCAGAATCAGAGGGGCGGATTGAGGGAGTTTCCATCTGCAGAGGAGCACCAAAGGTCACGAACCTTATGTTTGCTGATGACTCGTTGTTGTTTTGCCAGGCAACTCGGAATGAAGGGGTAACCATAGCAGAAATCCTCCAAACCTATGAAAGAGCTTCTGGGCAAAGTATTAACCTGGAAAAGTCTTCAGTTTATTTTAGCAGCAATACTTCAGAGAGGCAGAAGGGTCAGATCTTGGAAGTTCTGGAAGTGAAAGAGGTGGACCGGTTTGAATCCTACCTTGGTCTCCCAACTTTGGTTGGGAGGGCCAAATACTCCACATTCTCATTCTTGAAAGACAGAATTTGGAAGAAACTTCAAGGTTGGAAGGGCATGTTACTGTCTAGAGTTGGCAAAGAAATCCTTATCAAGGCTGTGGCACAGTCCATACCTATTTACACTATGAGTGTGTTCCAAATCCCTTTGAAACTTTGTGATGAAATAGATGCTTTATGTGCAAAATTTTGGTGGGGTCAGGTGGGAAATGAACGGAAAATTCACTGGAAGAGTTGGGATAAGCTGACGATTTTGAAGAAAGAAGGTGGAATGGGATTTCGGGATTTGAGAGCTTTTAATCTAGCTATGTTGGCCAAGCAAGGTTGGAGGATGGTCCAAGGTAATGATTCATTGCTCTATCAATGTTTTAAAGCAAGGTACTTTCCAAGATCACACTTCTTAGAGGCTAAAGTATCTCCCAATTGCTCGTATGTGTGGAGAAGCTTAATGGCTGCAATGCCTATTCTTCAATCCGGCCATTGTTGGAGGGTTGGTAATGGAGTCTCAATCAATGCCTTGAAGGATAAGTGGATCCCAAATTTCCCCACAAATAAGGTCCTAAATCCGATCCAAGATAATTGGGGAGAGTTGATGGTGTGTGAGTTGATTAATCCGGACCTGAATGTATGGAGATATGAGGATATTCGGACCATATTCCACAGAGACGAAGCCGATGCAATCTGTCAAATTCCATTGAGCAGAAGATATGTAGCTGATACAATAGTATGGCTGCATAATTCACGGGGTGTGTTTACTGTAAAATCTGCTTACCATGTGGCAAGAAAAATCCTTACAGAGGCAGCTCGGGGTGGAACTTCTAGGGGCTGTGCTGCAAAACAGGTCTGGGATGCAATTTGGAAATTACGGATCCCTAATAAAATTAGAGTCTTTGCATGGCGAGCTTGTCACGAAATCTTACCAACTGCCGTGAATCTGACTAGAAGAAGAGTAATTAATAATGATAAATGCTCGGTGTGCACCACAGAATCGGAATCTACCATTCATGCTTTATGGAATTGTGCAGCGGCTCAAGACATTTGGGCTGGAAGTATCCGTAAGCTGCAGAAATTCAAGCATGGTCAGTCTGATATATTGCACCTGATGGAGGAACTTGTGGAGCGGTTGAACCTCGAAGAAATTGAGCTGTTCTGGACTCAAGCGTGGCTGATCTGGAATCAGTGAAATTCTTTGCTGCATGGAAGGAAGTTGAAAAATCCATCTTGTTTGAACAAAAGGGCAGAGGAGTGCATTGAAGAATTTAAAAATGCTCAAACCCAGCTAACTGTTCAGTCAAGGCAGCAACCACATGGAGAGGTATGGCAACCACCACCATCAGAGGTGTATAAACTCAATTTTGATGCAGCTTTATTTTCGGACTTAGGCAGAACAGGGATCGGAGCAGTTATTCGTAATGAAAAGGGAGAGGTAATGGCTGCTATGACTGCTTGTGGATCGGCTGTACACACCAGTGATGAAGCAGAGTTACTCGCTTGCCGGAGAGCCTTAGAGTTTGCTGTGGATGCCGGTTTTTATAGGTTGTTCATTGAGGGTGATAACAGTAATGTTATCCATGCTATTTCTTCTTCTGCAGAAAATAATTCGCTGGTTGGTAATGTTGTGGATGATATTCGCCATCTGTTAAGGGGATTGCACTGGTCAGCTGTTGGTTGTATTAGGAGGGGTGGGAATCGGGTAGCACATGCTTTGGCTCAACATGCTAGATTTACACTAGAGGAAGATTTGTACTGGATGGAGGATTCTCCACCACCAGCCATGCATGCTTTGTATCATGATTTATTATCCATTTAAATGAATGAATTTCCCCATTTCAAAAAAAAAAAAAAATGCCACTGGCCATAATTTTATTAGGAAATTAATGACACATCTATTATTAAGCAAGAAATAATATATTTTTGGTTTGATATCTTTCAAGCTCAAAATGGTCCCAATTTTATACAACTACGCGGATTGAACTTTCTTACTATCTTCTAAAAAAAAAAAAAAAAAAAAAAAATTTCTTACAAAGAATCCATATCATCACTTTTTCTATGTCATGAAATGGACTCAAAGCCCACATCATTTCTCAACCCCACGAATTGGGCCTAAGGTTTCAACTTTCTCAATCAAGAATTGGCTCATGGCACACTATTTTGGTACTTCACATAATAAGCTCAAGGCTCAAATCTTGTTCATGGCCCATATCTCTAATGCTTCACATATTAGGCTTAAACCTTAATGTCTTCTTTTATTAAGGAATCCAGGCTCTGTGGACGCTCTAAAAAGACCAAAGGAGAAGTATGTCAAGCTGTGAATACTCAGTTCTTCTCAATTCTTCTTCTTCCAGTTTTCACATTGGGTGCTTTAGTGATGCGTTTATGTGTGAATGTTGTAGGCACCTCATTTCTGACCGATAATTAAATCCTGGAAGAGAGCAAGATGGTCATTTTGTTTACCCAAAAATTATGGTTGTATTTTAGTCAATAACTCATTCATCACACGGCATAGAAATGATCTTGAGGTTTTATTGATCACAACAATATGTTTGGTTTCTTAATCAGATGGTCGGATTGAAAAATATTGCTAGATCAATTTTCAATGGTCTACATGCGTTTAATTGGCTGAGACGTATCACACTTGATTAATGGAAATTTAATTGGTTATTAATTAAAAATAATTAAATGAATTTTTGTGATTGGTTAAGTCTTTTTCTTAAAATGTGATTTGATGCATGAGATTAAAATAATAAGTGATAAATATTAATTTTGGACTGATAATTTGATTTTTAAAGTAATTATCAAGAATATAATTATATTAAAAGCCTAATTATCACTTCGAAAAAAGGTATATCATGAAAACAAGCTCAAAACACATCCCAATAAATTTTCAAACCCAGAAAAACGTTGAAAAGGTGTCAAAATCGACCAAAAAAAATACTAAGAAAGAGTGCCGAAGTGCCAATTCAACACTTCAGGAGTGCCAATCAGCACTTTTGGCACAATCTTTAGAATATTCTTATTTGGTCCTTTTTTCTAATTTTAATCTTATCTAAATCCATTTTTTTAAGATAGAATCTACCCAATTCGTGTTCACTTCTTTTCTAGGCAGAGATACTTATTTTTTAAGTCCCAAAGTCCTCTATAAATAGAGGGAAACTCTCATTATTTCAGCACCTTTAATTCCCTTTAATTTCGAAGAGACTCTTGAAGCTCTACCAAAATTTCTGACCTTCCTTAGATTAGAATTTTCAGAAGACATTCCTCTTCAAGCTTTTCTCCATTGTTATTGCTCCCTCCTTAGAGATCGAAGAGACTCCTTCTCTTGCATTTCTAAGGAGATTCCCATTTCATTTCTTCATTAATTCATGCAGGTATAGTAGTTTATTTTTGCATATTTGTTATATAATATATTTGTCTTTGTCATTGCTGTTAGATTCTCAGGAATTAGGAACTAATGTATTAGAGCTTCAATGTGAAACTGTTGGCAAACCATGATCAAAACATTTAATCTAGATTTAGGCTGCTCAAAGTGTGTTTATGTGTAAAGTTGGTATCGAGTGTATTGCAGGGTTTATTGTGTAAATCTGCAAAGCTCGATCGATCGAAAATTGGACTCGATCGATTGAAGCTCGTGCAGATTGTTTTTTTTACAGAATTTTCCAACTCAAGTCCAAGCCCATATGACGTGTAGGGCATTATATTTTGCCTTAAGTATAAAAGGAAAAACCCTAGCCACGTTTTTATGTTGTTGTTTTATGCTGTGTGTATGAATCTCTTGTGAGATCTAGAGATGTTTGCCTTCATACATACTTAGGGTTATCAAGATCAAGATTGATGTTAAGAGCTTGGTGATCGCTTCAGTTGCTGCATAAAGAGCTTAAAGAAAACACAAGTGGGAGTACTTGTAGTTACTGTGAATCCAAGAAAGAAGTAGTTCGTGGACTCGGAGTTGTCATGTGGTCATTGTAGTAAGTTTTCTACTTGAGGTAGCAATATGATGTTAGTGGTTTAAGTCGCTATTGTAAAACTTCAATTCTTTCATATTGGATCTGTTTTACCTTGAGGATAGCTAGGTTAAATCATTCCCAAGTTTTTTACCGGTTTGGTTTTCCTGGGTTATCATTTTGTTGTGTTATTTTCCTTTCCGCATTGTTCACATCATATGATTTGATTGTGTTTACATAGTCACTTTCAAACTTATGTGATAAATTTTGTAGAAATTGTGATCAATCACTATTTACTTATCACTTCACATGTATCTTAAGTTATTCTAGTTGCACACACTACACAAGTTATTCTTTGCTAAACTTAGTACATTATATTGTGTGTGAACTTGTTGTGGCCATCCAAGATTAAAATTTCCTTGATTTTGATGCAAAATATGTTTTAATGTTTAAGTTTTGAGGACCAATGGATTGAAAATCTTGTTTTTGGAAGATCTAGGTTAAATTCAAGGGTTTTTGAAAAACTTTTCACCTCATACTCATGCATTTTATTCATTCATAAAACATTATGCTTTGAAAAGTTTCTGCATTAAAATGCTCTGTTTTTCAAAAAACTACTTTTTCAAGATTTTCGATCGATCGAACCTGCTGCTTGATCGATTGAAAATGCGATAAAAATTTTGGTTACAATCTGCCTGGCTTGATCGGTACTCAATTGGTCCTGGATTGATTGAAATTGATTTTCGATCAATCAAACCTAATTTTCGACCGATCAAAATTCGGTCTGAAGGTTTTTTAAAAAGCTTTTTCTCTCACACGTTCTTCATTTTATTCAACTTTTCAAAAAGCTTTTTGCTCTCACTCTTCGACTGATCCACCTTAAACCAATTTTTGTCTTTTTCTTCCTAATTTTTCTTAAAGGTTCTTGTCTTTAGGTGCCGGTATGTCCTTTTTACCCATTAGTCTTCTTTTTATTCACATATTTCATGCATTTTAGGTGTAATTTTCGGACCTATTGGATTTTGGGGTTTTTGAGTTTTGGATTGTTTTCTTTCAAATTTAATCACTGGGTTTTTGTTCTTATTATGTAAACATGAATCCCATGCTTTAATTTGATTAAATTTGTGATTTGGGAAAATTTTGAAATTCTAGGGCTTGAAACTACATAAAATTGGGGATTTTGTTCAATTGGGCTTAATTTGATAAAATTGACTTGTGTAATTGGTTAATTATGTCATTATATATTGTTATCTAACTAGTATAATGATTAATTGGTCAATTTGGTTGGACTTTTGAAATTGGGTATTTTCAAATTTGGGGTTTATGTACTAAAACTCTATGTCCAAGTCAATTGTTGGTTTCTAAAGTGTAATTGAACTCTTCTCAATGCATTAGTGCATGCATCATCTGTTCATTTTGTTCATGCATCATATAGATTGTTCTTTTCTATATTTTTGTGCTCTAACTCTTTCTGATGCAGTCTGCCCTTGGTTTTCTTCGTTTTCTTTCTTTGGTCTTTGTTTTTGTTTTTCCTTTAATCCTCTAGCATCGTGGTTAAGAAAACTAGAGCCAACATGAAAACCTCTTCCTTCTTTTCTTCTGCCTTTGAGAGTGATAGGTTTAGAACTGAAAAACACCAAGAGAATTATGAGAAACTTTACATCTTTAGATCGGTGTGGGCTAAGCGTAAAGTGATCCTTGATGAGTTAGATTCTGAGATATGTAGGAAATTTGAGAGTTGGGGTTGGTTCCCTCTTTTAGACATTTCTCATCCCTCTCCGGTTGTTTTGATCAGAGAGTTCTACTCGAACCTCTTTGTCCACTCCATTTCATCTAACATTTAGTTTATGAAGAGTTGGATAAGGGGAAAAGAGTATGTCATTAATCCTCAGGTAGTGGCATCTGCTCTTAGTGTACCTCTGGTACAACAGCCTGTCTATCCTTATGATGAGGACCCTCCTCTTGATGTGATCATGTCTCACATTACTGGTACTTCCATTCGATGGGGTTCCGATCCTCGTATCACTACTCATGAGCTTACTAAGCACAACTATCTATTTTTCCAAATTGCTTGTCATTCTCTTTGGCCCATTTCTCACTTGCACACCATTCCTATTGAGAGATGTGCATTTTTGTATGTGTTTGTGACTGATGCTCCTATGAGTTTTCCTATCCTCGTCATTCGTTCTTTGGTTGAGGTTCATAGGAGTAGTTCTAAATCACATGGTCTCTTCTTCCCTGTTTTTATACATCGGATTTTATTACATCTAGGTTTAGTGGATTTTCTCGCGTTTGAGCCCGCACATATTACAGCTCCCATGGGTGCCACCTTCCTTAGGCAGAGAGCTGCTCAGATGAGAGCTAGCTCTACACGCTCTAGAGTAAAGTCTTCCTCTAGTGCACCTCCTCCTCCTCCTTCTTCAGGTGACCCTACAGCTGAGGAGTATGTTGATCCCACAGCCACTGTTAATCCTCCACCGACCTCTTCTTTGAGCGATGCTTCTTTGTGGAGTATACTGGAGACTGTCATAACCGTTCAGGCAACTCAGGGATAGATTTTGGTGGATGTACTCATGAAGCTTCAGGCTTTGCATGCTGATTTGGTGAGTTGTAGACATTCTCCACCGCCTCCTTTTGATGATGAGTCTTGATTGCCCTTTGCCAATTTGTCACAAAAAGGGGAAGTACATATGGAGATAGGGGGAGATTTTTGAGTTTTTGGAGCTTTGAAGCTTTAGATTGTATCTAGGTGCTTCATGATGTATTTATGTTTTTGGCTCATGATGTATTCATTTATTTTTATGGATGTATATGTTAGGGGAGACATTATGTTTTTATTTCTGTTTCTTGTTTCACTTGTGCTACATTGATTATTGATTTATATTATGAGGGTATTCATGATATATGTCTTTTTATTTTATGTTTTGTGAAATCAAGAAGTTATTTTGTTTTACTTGTATTTTCCACACATGCATTTATGTGTTTGTTAAGTGTTACAGGAATATACAGGTTGATTTAGTCGTGTTGTTGTCTACACTTGCAACTGATAGATAGTAGTTAGGTTGAATTGTTTATTGGGTTTTTTTATTGTAATGGGCTGTTTTGTAATTTTGAGCATTTTGTTTTGGTATGTGTTTTGTCACGGATTGTCAAATGGGGAGTTTGTTAGGTTCTAAGGAATTATGAACTAATGTATTAAAACTTCAATAGGTAAATGTTGGCAAACCATGATCAAAATATTTAATCTAGATTTAGGTTGCTCAAAGTTTGTTTATGTGTAAAGTTGGAATCGAGTGTACTGCAAGATTTTTTGTGTAAATTTGCAAAGCTCGATCGATTGAAAATTATACTCGATTGATCGAAGCTCGTGTAGATTGTTTTTCTGCATAATTTTCCAACTCAAGCTCAAGCCCATATGACATGTAGGGTTTTATGTTTTGCCTTAAGTATAAAAGGAAAAACCCTAGCCACGTTTTTATGTTGTTGTTTTATGCTATGTGTATGAATCTCTTGTGAGATCTAGAAGTTTTTGCCTTCATACATACTTAGGGTTATTAAGATCAAGATTGATGTCAAGAACTTGGTGATCACTTCAGTTGCTGCACAAAGAGTTTAAGGAAAACACAAGTAGGAGTACTTGTGGTTGCTGTGTATCCAAGAAAGAAGTAGTTCGTGGACTCAGAACTGTCACATGGTCGTGGTAGTAAGTTTTCTACTCGAGGTAGCAATAGGATGTTAGTGGTCTAAGTCGTTATTGTAAAACTTCAATTCTTTTATAGTGGATCTGTTTTACTTTGAGGATAGCTAGGTTAAATCCTCCCCAGACTTTTTATCGGTTTGGTTTTCCTGGGTTATCATATCGATGTGTTATTTTCTTTTTCGCATTGTTCATATGATATGATTTGATTATGTTTAACCTAGATATTATTAATGAACTTGTTAATCAACTTGGCTTAATATTAGGTTAAACAACTTTTGTTTTAAGGGGTCTAAAAACGTACAATTGCCATGCTTATTTTCACATGTTCATAGTTACCATGATTGTTTTCACATGTTTATAATTGTCATGCTTATTATCATATGTTCATATTGTCATGATTAAATTGCTCACATGATAATTACAGGAACAAGTCTAATATTGCTAATGCATTAACATAAATTTAACCTTACATCTAAGATTAGCTCTGTGGACGCCCCCAAAAAGTTTCTTTTTTTCTTAGGGTTTGGTCACACATAGGGTCTTTAGTGACGTAACTTTTGTGGGTATGCGAATAATTTTTTCTTATTTTTATTTTAGGAGTCACCACCAACTATTGGTTTTGTATTAGGTGTGATTGGTCACCAATGGGTCTAATTCATTTTAATTTGCCTAATTAACTAAACCAAAATTTTAAGGGTTTATTAATTAAGGTAAACCAAAAGTCTCGAATCAAAACTTTTGGACTCGGAAGTTCGGTTACATGCAGAGAAGGTGTTAGGCACCCCTCAAGGACTATTTGAAGATAGTACCTTATTTTAATTTAATTCAAACATCATCTTCTTCTTCTTCTTCTTCTTTTTCTTCTTCTTCTTCTTCTTCTTCTTTTTTTGATAAGCTAAACATCATCTTTTTAAATGAAGAAATGAGATACTTGGCATTTTGATTTTTGAAATTTTTTTGCAAACAATCCATATGTATATACATGTGAGTATTTATTTACTTATAAAATACCATGTGAATATTAATGTCAAAGAGTATTTACAATCAAAGAATCTGAGATATATACATAGGTAGCATGTGAGGAAGCATGCAACGAAAGATATAATATACAATAGCATGTGAGTATTTACTAGGTAGATAGCATGTGAATACTAGATACTATGCACAAAATAAATTGCAAGACTAAGAGAGGGGGTTGGAAGAGTAGCACCTTGCTATCATCCACAATTTCTCATTTTTACCATACAAATAAAAATGACAATGAAAAAATATGTTAGTGCCAAAGCAAAGAAATGGGCTATGTAAGCTTGATGGGTGCCTACGAGTTCAATGGAGATTGAACCATAGGCACAAATCCATAAACATGCTATTCTAAGGAAAAGTTTTAAATTACAATGCATGAGTAAATTTTATAATGTTAACTTTATTTTATTTTTGAACCGAAAGTTTGGAAAAGATACATTTTTTTTGAAATTTTTTTTATTATTTTTAAAAGAATTTTTTTTTAAACATTATTTTTAAAAGAAAAATCTCTTTTGAACAAGCAAAGTCTACGATGAAAAAAAAAAAAAGAAGAGTTTTCACTTATTATATATATATTTTAAAAAGAGTTCTTTTGAAAATGCCATTTTTTTAGGGGGAAGCTGAAAATTTGGAGGACTTAAAGTTTCTAAAGAAAAATAATTTTTGGTAAAAACATGTTAGTTTTGGAAAGATAAAAGAAAAAAGATTCATGGGTTTATTTTTTTAGAAAAGAAGCTTTAACTTTGAAAAACCCTATGATTTTTTGATGAAATGATTTGAAGAAAAGAGCTTTGACTTGGAATTTTTTATTTTTTTATTTTTATGAAAAGTCTTGAGTAAAAATCCCATAATTTTTGTTGGAGAAAAAGGAGTTTGAATTAAAACCATTTTTATGGATTTTGATCAAAACAAAGCTCATGGGTTTTATTAATTAAAAAAAAATATTTTTGGGCTCCAAAAAATACCATAATTTTTATGTAAAGGCGTATTTTTTTTTTAGAAACTTTGCTCATTCAAAAGATATTTTTTGAAAGAAAGTTCAACATGATAAAAGATTTTTTTTTTTTTTGAAAATATCTTCTTCTTTTTTTAAACTTGGTTTTTTCAGATTTAATGGAAAAGAAAACATTTTTTTTTAGCATTTTAAGAAAAGAGCTGTTTTTGGGGAAAAAAAACATTTTTTTGAAAGAAAGTAAGGTTTAAAGGAAAAGCATTGTTTTTTTTGAAAAGATTTCATTTTGGTAAAACAACTTTTGGAAAGGAAAAATAACTTCCTTTTTTTTTTTTGGAAAGACATTTCCTTAGAAAGCATGTAAATAAATTGTTTACCCAAGCAATGTTAATCTATGGCAACATTATAGATGAGAAAAGTAAAGGCCAACAATAATAAGAGTGCTATGAACTTAAAGACAAGTAAAATAAGGTGCGGAAATTTAAATAACAATAAAAGCTGGAATTTAAATAACAATAAAATAAAGTGCTGCAATTTAAATGGCAATAAAGTAAAATGTTGGAATTTAAATGGCAATAGAATAAAGAGTTGAAACATTGTAAGGTTCATTAAAAAGTTTTTTTTTTTTGAAGTCCCTCTTAATTAAATTTTAATCTCTTTCAAGCTCTATGGGTGCTTCATCAAAAAGAGATGGGAGTTCAAAGCCATCAACCATCCTTATGAGCCATACCCATATTGTGCTTTACTTGAAATTTAAAACCCATTTAAAAGGGATAGATAGAAAATTGTTTTCTTTAGGTGACTAGATAGTAGTGTGTGTGTGTGTGTGTGTGTGTGTAAGAGTGCAATAAATAAAAGGGGTGGGGGAAGCTTGAAAATAAAATGGATGACATTAAAGTAAAGGGGGATGGGGGAATAGCAATAATTAAATGGGTAACAACATATATATAAGCAAGAACATAAAAATTACTAGATGTCTAGAAGATAATGGAATTTCTTCCCCCTCAAGGTACTTCCTATATTAGATCTAGGAGATGGTTCAATACCCATCTAGAAATATAATCACAACATCACAATCAACAACGAATAATAGAAGCATAAAGGGATAAAGAGATATATGCACAAGAATATAGAGCTTGGAATTTAAAGAAAGTAAAATAAAGAGACAAGATAAGTAAAAGAACTTCATATATATAAATGGATGATGTTTACACGAGAGAGTAAAGAAAATGGGATGGGTATAGTTATAGAAAAACTATCCCATCCCTTCAAGTTTACCCACAAAAAAATACAAGTAAAAATGGAAGAAGCTTTTTTCTGTGATGGGTTTCCTAAAGAGAGAAGAGAGAAAATATTGTCAAATTTTCTAAGGACATTTCCAGAATTTTTCCACTTTTTTCACTCTATTTTTCTAATTTTCTCCCTATTTTTCTTCATATTTTTCTCAAAAAATGAGGGAATATTTATAGGAGAGCCAAGAAAGGAGGAGGCTATGTGTAGTGTACCATGGTATAATACACATAGCCTCCCACTTTTGCCACCTCATTCGGCTATTTTGTCATTTTCCTGGTTCCTGGTCAAAAATTAATGTAACTGTTTAGAGGCCTTTCTGAGCTCCATTTTCTTCAAGATTTATATTTCTGGAAAGCTCTAGATGTGTAATTTCTATTGGTCCTAACCTTGCAAGTTTTGGACTTATGATTGTTAAGATATTGCATCCGGAAGGAAGACTAAGCAGTGTTGAAAATTCTGTGACGTTTTTTCTTAAAAATTTATTTCTTCCAAACCATAGCAGATATCATTAAGCCCTTTTTATGAGAGGTAATCAAGACCTTATACTTCAAGTTGGTTTTGCCAGGTTACTCTAGTTCTTGCCCAATTGCTATAGTTATTGCGCGAAGTTGGCCTAAAAACTACTTGATTTACCTAAAAAAGTGAAGTTTTTATTAGAGTTTTTGGTATTTTGTTGATATCTCTTCCTTTTTAACTTTGATTTTGGCCTGTAAACTATCATTTCGAAGGAAAAAACACGTCCTACGAGACGGTCCAAAATTCAACTCGATCTGACAGTTGGATCAAAAAGTCAACTTTTTTACCATACCCGGTTAAGGTTTTGGCCTCAATTGCTATCAAAAGGGTTTTTAAATGTTGTGACCCTTTTATCCACTATCCGATTATGTTGTATTTATTTTTCACCCTTTTTGGCTTTAGGACTTGCAATCTTGCACCTTTTTTCAATTTTTAGGATTTTGACATTTGTTTTGACGCGTGAATTAGGGCCATACAAAATACGGTATTGACAAGCTCTTTGTTTAGATTTTATAGATCTATATTGTTATATTGGGTCATTCTACTGTAGCCCCTTCATTTTTTAGGGGGTAGGGTACCCACTTCAATCTAAACCAAAATTCAATTGTATTTTGATTTTGACTGATAGGCCAAAAACGTATTGACCCCTTGTGATGAATTAATTGATTAATTAGCCAAATTTATTAATTAATCAAATTAACATGCAAAGCGCATGGTAGCGCCAAAATCACCAGTTAAACTAAGTATGTAGCAGAAAACAAATTGACACAGTGATTTGTTTACGAATGGGAAAAACCTCCAAGGAAAAAACCCCACCAAGTGATTTTAAGGTCACCACTCTCGAGAATTCACTATTATCACAACAAGCAGTTACAAGTAAAGAAATTTGTTGGGAAATTTAGACCCCGGTTGATATAATCAACAAGTTTTAAACCCAAGTTCTTATTTAGATTTATTATGAATAAAACTTGTTAAAACAAACAAACAACAATATCATGTCAAAATCATGCACATCGGAAAATTAAATATGGCAAGATATGATGACTCAGGAAAACCAATGAAACAAACTAGTTTCACAGTAAAAAAACCTGGACTTGTTTTGTAATGACAATCTCTCCTTTCCAATGCATGGCTCCTAGTACGTGACTAACCAATTGCGCAGATCCCAATACACGACTTAATCACCAACTTGAGAAGGATGTTGGTTGCAAAGTTCTTCAGTTCATCCAGACGATGAAGATCATGAAGTTGCTTGGTCACAAAACCCTACGGTGTACAAACACAGCAGCTTCTTGAAGAACTAGGCCAAACTAGGTTTCTGGTCACACTCTTCTTCACTCTTTTCACTCTTGTGGTATTGTGCTCTTGTGCAACTTCGCAACCTTTTTCGGCCCATAAAATAATCCTCATATATGTTTAGGATTGTGAGAAAAGAAAGCCTAAACACATACTCACAAATTGGATGAAAAACAGTCCTGGAAAACTGAACTTCATAAACCTCTACAGATTCCCTATTTGTCGAGCGGCTGTCGAGCCTCGGGTTGAAACAGCTCTCTTTAAATCTTGATAGATGCTAGTTGTTGAGCTAGTTGTCGAGTTTTAATGAACAATACTTTCTGACTTAATTCTTGGACAGACTTGCATGCCTTTAACACTTGACCTTGAAAAAATGTTTCTTGAAGCATTAAACACATCCTAGATCTACCCAATTACAAGTAAAGTGCGTTTTGTCAAAGGATTAGCCAATTACATAAAATAGTGATGTATGGTTTTTAGACCCCTTAAAACACAATTGGATTAACCTAGTTAACAAGCCAAGTTATTACTTAGTCCAAATTCCAAATCTAGGTTATCACAATCAAATAATCATATCATGCGTAGCAGCGGAAAAATAAATAACACAATGATATGATGACCAAGGAAAACCAAACCGGTAAAAAACCTGGGGAGGATTTAATCTAGCTATCCTCAAGGTAAACCTGAATCCACTATGAAAGAATCAAAATTTTACAATAGCGACTTAGACCATTAACATCCTATTGCTACCCACCAGTAGAAACTTACTAACACGACCACGTGCAAGCTCCGAGACCACAGACTTCTTCTTTCTTGGATTCTCCAGCAAGTACAAGCACACCCGCTTGTGTATCTTTAAGTTCTTATGGCAGTAACTGAATGATCATTAAGTTCTTGAAGAAATATCCTCCTTGATAATCATAAGTTTATGTGAAGGAAAGCTCCTCTTTGATCTCACAAGAGATTCACACAAATAGAAATCTGAGCAACACAAAAACGTGGCTAGGGTTTTCCTTATATACCTAGGGAAAAAACATAAATCCCTAAACGTTTTAATGAGATAGGGCTGAGTTGGAATTCTGCAGAAAAATGCATTCTGCCCGAGATTTGATTGATCGAGCCTAAGCTTCGATCGATTGAGCCAGGCCGAAATGCACTAATACTTCTGCATCAGCTTGATTCCAACTTTACATAAAAGACACAACTTTGAGCAAGTCTAAACAAGACTAAACAACATGTTTTGATCATGGTTTGCCAACAATACACATTAGAGTTCTAATACATAAGTTCCTAAGTACTTAGAACCTAACAAACTCTCCCTTTGGCAATCCATGACAAAACATAAATTAAAAGCTCAAAGTTTACAAAGAAAAAGCCCTTTACAAAACAAATTGCTCATCACAACAAATCCAATCCTAACTACAATCCATCAGTTGCAAGTGTAGACAGCAGCTCAATTGAATGAACCTGTATATTTCTTAAAACACTCAACAAATGCATAAACGCATGTGTGACAGAAAAATAGTAAATCAAAATAAATTCTTGATTTCACAAAACACAAAATAAAGACATATATCAATGAATAACTCACAAATATAAATCAATAAGCAGTGAAACAAGAAACATGTTAACACAATAAAAGTATCTCCCCCTAACATGAATAGCCCAACAAAATACATCAAGAGACAAAAAATAAATAAATACAAAGTGCAGCTTCTAGATACAATCTAATCACCACAGGCTCTAGAATAATCAATACTCCCCGTATCAACAAAAACAACCTCTACAAGCTACACAAATGCTACTCCCCCTTTTTGTGACGGAATGCCAAAGGGCAATCAGGATCCATCATCAAAAGGAGGTGGCGAAAGGGATCGTCTAAAATGCGCCAACTCTGCACGCAAAGCACGAACCTCATCAAGCAAGTCCACCAAAATCTATCCATGAGCCACCTGAATGGTCAAGACATGATCTAACTTACGTCAAATGTCTGAATCAACCATAGTAGTTGTTGGAGGAATAGCAGCATCAGTAGCAGCAGCACCAGCACTAGACGCTGCAGCCTGTGCATCACCTGTAGAAGTGGGAGGAGGGGGTACAGCACCAGAAGGCTCAACTCTCGCTTTCAGATGAGAAGCCCTCTGCTGAAGGAAAGTGGCATCTATGGGACCAGTGATGTGTATAGGCTTAGACGCGGGGAAACCAACTATACCCAAGTGTAACAAAATCCTATGTATGAAAATAGGGTAAACAAGAGCGTGACCAACAACGCTACTCCTATGAATTTCATTCAAAGAGCGAAGAAACAGATGAGGGAAAGAAATAGATGCACCAGAAACAAGGGCATATAGAAACATACATCGCTCAATATGGATGGTGTGGAGATGAGAAATAGACCACAATGAATGACACGCTATCTGAAGGAAGAGATAGGTAGTCTCAGGAAGCTTAGTGGATGTGATCCGAGGATCAGAACCCCACTAGATAGAAGACCCAGTGATATATGACATGACGTCATCAAGGAGTGGAGACTCCTCATAAAGATAGTCGGGCTGCCGAACAACCGAAACCCCAAGAGCTTCAGCCACTACCCTAGGGGTAATGGTGGACTCAACACCTCGTATCCAACTCCTAACAAGGGTGTTGGAATCATAGATATGGCAAGAGAAGTTCGAGTAGAACTCTCCAATCAGGGCAGTCGGGGGTGGATTATCTACCTCCAACAGAGACAATTAGCCCCTACTCTCAAAATTTGCTCTAATGGCAGGATTTACCTCATCTTATACAACTTTTTGCCTAGCCCAGATCTTTCTCTTATTATTCAACATCTCATAGGCCTTTCTGCTTTTGTCATTCTGAAACAACTCACTCCTAGAGGGAAACTTAGAAGAAGTGGAGGGTGTCCTATAGGCTCTAGTCTTCGTAGGCATGGTGCTAGAGTAAGGACAAAGACACAAAGCAAAACCACAAAGAGTAGAGAGAAAAACCAAGGGCAGACTGCAAGTTAGCACAACAAAATAGAAATATCAATCTATATGATGCATGAACAGTTAAATGTCATGATGCATGCTCTAATGCAGTGAGAATAAGGTCAAATTAAGTTTAGAAACACAAAATTGGCTTGATCATAGAGTTTCTAACAAAAACCCCAAAATATGAAAAACCACTTGTTTAGTTTTTATAAAAAAATTGACCAATTGATCATCACACAAGATATAACATAGATTATAATGATCAATTACATCAATACAACAAGCCAATTTCATTAATTAAACTCAATTTGAACAAAATCCCCAAATCAGGTAAATACAAACCCTAGAACTTTCAATTTCTCTCAAAACACCAAATTGATCAAATTAAACATCATAGATCATGTTTATAACATTATAAGAACAAAACCCAATGATCAATTTCAGAAAAGAAGTCTTGAATCATCAAAAACCCCAAATTTGAATAGGTCCGAAAATCCTAATCAAATGCATGAATTTATGCATGAAAACATGAAATAAAATGCAAAAGGAAGGGTAGAATGGACTTACCGGCTTACAGAGAGGAAAACCTTGCAAAATTTTGGAAGGAAAATGACAAAAATTTGATGATTGAGCTTGTCCGAGTCGGAGAGAGAAAGAAAAGTTTGAAAAAGTTTTGAAAAAGATGAGTTCAACAAGTCAAATTTAGATTTTTAAAAACCTTGTTCACGATTTTCGATTAATCAAAAATCAGTTTCGATTGATTCTAAACAGACAGAGGCTCACCTAAATTTTTAATCGCAATTTCGATTGATCGAAAAACAAGTTCGAATGATCGAAATTCTGGAAGAATCAAATTTTTGAAAAACAAAGAAATTTTGTGCAAAAACTCCTCAAAGCATTGAATTTTCAAAACAAAATGCATGAGTATGAGATCAAATGTCTTTCAAAAAACACAAATTTTAAACCCAGTTTTTCCAAAATTAAGATTTTCAAACATTCCCTCTTTAAATTCTCAAGCATAAAATATGTTTTGCATAAAACTCAAGATATTTTCAAACTTGGCGGTCAAACCAAAAACACACACAATAACATGTACAAAGTTTAGCAAAGAGTAACTCGTGTAGTGTGTGCAACTAGCAAAAGCTTGAGATACATGTGAGGTGATATGTGAATAGAAATCAAACACAAAGTCTACAAAATTCATCACATAGAATTTGAAAGAGAGTATCACCTAAAGAGTTATATCATATAACTCCCACATCTCCTAAAACAAAAGTTTGCAATCATGTAAGTTTCTTGATTTTGCCTCATAATATACGCACCAATTTTAATTGTTCAGAAACTTATTAAATAGTCGGGATAATGTACACACCAATTTTAGATGTTTGATTTAGATTTAAGTCAAATAATGTACACACCAATTTTAAGATTAAACCGAGGCTACACCTTATGTTCTTTTTATGCATATGCTATACTTTCATGAGCACAAAATCTTACGATATGCACTAAGGTGTTCATGATTAGCTAGTGAATAGTGGTGAGATGGTTATTTATGCCTTTCTCAAAAGGTTCAAGGCCAATAGTCAAAAACATGTGACTTCAAGATCAAGACAAAGTGATCAAAAACCATAAACATCTTTCCCACATAACATGCACTACAAAGCTTTAACTAGTAAAGTGCAATAAATAAGCTCATCCAAGCTAAACAAGGTACAAAGACATGTTATGTAAAAATAAATTGACCAACCTTGTTTTCAAAAGCCAAGAAAATAAACACTAAACACAATTTGCTTCCCTTTTCCTCTTTTTATTTTATTTTATTTTATTTTTTTATTTTGAGAAGAAGAAACAAAAACAGTCCTAGAATGAAATGCATGAATGTTATGCAATGCAAGTCCTAGAAACAAAGAAAAAAAAAAAACCAAAGAACAATGGTCACAAAGAGTAGAGCAATGAATCACAAGGACCATGTCAGAAAGACTCAATTAGATCGAGCCTTTTGCATCCAAAACTTTTTAGATGCACCATGAGTATTGGAGTTCTTATTCTCATGAGAATGATTTCCAACTCCAGGATTGGAATAAAGGTTTAAAGCCTTTACCAATTCACCAATGAGTACCATAGGATCTTGTGCTTGAGGCACGTGTACTTTTGGTTTGTTTGCTCTTTTAGCCGCTTACAGCTTGTAATAGTTTGGACGAATGTGTCCAGGCTTTCCACAAAAATGACAAACCCAAGCAAGCTTACCATGTAACTTGTCCTTAGAAAGGGTAAACTCCTTAGGTTTAGACTCTTTTAGATCAACCCTAATCTTCCTAGGAGGTGTGACCTCTACAGGTTTAACAGTCTCACTCACAACCTCACTCACAGAGGGTTCAGAGGAAGAAGAAGGAACAAAGTTCGTGGAATAGGGTGTAGGCCCAGAGATGCTTTCAACAAAACCTAATTTAGATTTGTCAGAATGAGACTTTTGAACACTCAACATTTGATCAAGTTTAGAACTAGCAGATCTAGCAACAGATAAATCAAGTCTCAAATTCTTAACATTATCAAGCAAAAGCATATTCTCATTTTTCACATTGTTCAAAAGTTCATTAGCATTAAACAGTTTCACAAGCAAATTTTTCTTATCGAGCTCAAGAGATTCAATTTTCTTTAAGCCTAATTCAACATTCATGGCATCCTTTACAGCAACTTTGCAAAGTTTATTGTAGGCTTCTTGAAAATCTGCATCCTCAGAGAGTTCCCCATCAGAAGGGTTCGCTTCAACAAACACACTTTCATTGACTACAGCAGTAGCAATGAAAGCAATGAAGTTTCCATCCTTATCACATCCAGACTCATCATCAGAAATTGTTGGAAATATGTAAATACGCGGTGAAAAAATAACGGATCTACTTCATTCAGAATTGATAACATGCATTATGTAAGTTTTAGAATATAGAACAAGAGAGTGTACCTTGGTGCAGTAAATTTCAAAACCAAAGATGAGAAGTTCTCAGGACCACTTTCAATCTTCACTCCAATTCCACTAACGCCCAAGATATGTGGTCTCTTAATCAGTTATTTCTTAAAGAGAATAAGAGAGTGTACAACACTCACATACATTCCATTTCATAAACTTGTTGTATATCAAATTCTGTATGTTTCTCTCATAATAACTGACTATCTAATTGGGCTAGTCTTTTGAGCCTTTCCAATTAGACTCTAATATATGGCTTGTAGTGGGACCAAAAGGGAACAAATAAGACATTAGCTCCAACGGGCCTTGGGATTTTTTGTCAACTCTTAACAAGACCAAAGTTACCATTAATTATATTTAATACCTCTATATAAATATAATTGCACTCTACGCCTTATTAATAAATTATATCCCAAAACTTTATTGTACATGCAACCCCTTCATAAAATATTTGTAGTAATACAAAGTTGTAAAAGTAGACTATCACTTTGTAAATTATTACATCTTAATCATTGAGTACTCGGTTTAATCCTTTAAGTTATTCATCATATATTTATGAAATCCAATTTCATAAATATATACTTTAGTAACTATTTGCTATAATAGTTAGGCCTAACATTCTGAATAACAAACCCATTAAACTTATCTCAAGGGAATATTTTGTATCTCCGTTAAGAGACTATGAATTCTATCTTGAGAATATATGTTCCATCAACATTAAATGTGGCTGCCCAACATACTGAGGTTTTGACCGTTACTTTAGACCTCACTCCTGATATATCAAAGTAACCTACACTTCATGATTAGGTCCATTATTCTTTCAGGATTAAGAGTTCATGTAAATATAAGTCGTGAGATTTATTATTCAATTGACAGTCATTAGGAGAATAATAAATCTTACAGCGGTCCAGTTCAATATGTCTTAACTCTTAAAACATATTAACATATCAACTAGAAGTCACCACTTCCATGATCAAGACAAATCATCTTAGTTGACATGTTATAGTCTTCGCAGATGAAATGCCCAATTTCATTACTGACTACAAACCAAATTCTGAGTTTACAAAGAACTTGTGACTTGTATCTTCTGTGACTAAATTACATACTATACATCTCATGGACTATATGATAATGTCCAAATATTCATGTTACCATTATTTCAGATAATAATAAAACAACTTTATTAATAACAATATTAAGTCATACATCATGTTATATATAATGTCATACATAATATAGTACATAGCATCATACAATAGGATTCTAGGGCACAAATCCCAGCAATCTCCCACTTGCCCTGAATACTATTGTGCACTAATCTAACTCCCATTCCCTCCAAATATGACTCGAAGGTCCTTTGAGGTAAGGCTTTGGTAAAGGGATTTGCTAGATTACTTGCACTTTCAATCTTTGCTACCACCACATCTCCACGAGCAATAATATCTCTAATGATATGATACTTTCTCTCAATGTGCTTTCCTTTCTTATGATGAGATATATATATAAGTTGTCTTAATTTTTATTCACCGTTAATAATCCAAGTTGTGCTTATCGATTGATTTAGAATTTTTTTTTATTTTTTTATATAGGAGATTTGGGTGTTGTTTGCTAACTTTGTTTAGAAAGTTGATTTGGAATTTCCTCCTATTTGGTACTAACTGACACTTAGTCACCAAACAAATTTGATTACTTACATGTAATTTATGTTTCACTCTAAGATGTCTCTCTCAACTCTTCGCATTCTCTTAAACCTCTGTATCTCCCTTGTCTTATAGTACTAAATCTGAATTCACTAAATATCAATGGGGTTTTATGGGTTTGTCAATGGATTTCTGTATTTCTATGAGTTATTGTTTGTGGCTTTGTCTCCATTTTGTTTTGTTTTTGTTTTTGTTTTTTGTTTTTTGTTTTGTTTTTTTTTTTTTTCGTTTTGTTTTTTGTTTTTGTATTTGTTTTTTTATTATTTATTTATTTATTTATTTTTATTTTTATTTTTTTATGTTTGTATTTGGGTTGTGTGGGTTTAGTTTGGATTTGTCTATCTGGGTCTGTATTTATTGGTAAAGCTGGGACTTGGGAATGGCAATGTTGTTGAATTATTATTATTTTTTTTGGGAGTTATATATGAGATTTAGGGAATTGGGTTGGTTTATTTGTGTTAAGGAATTGTTGGATTTTTGTACGTTTTTAGAGTTCAATGTTGGATTAATTGAAAATGCAAATTAAGTGTTTGATGAAATGACTTTGTGAGTTGTGTGATTTATTCACTGAGATGACTTTGATATCTTTCTCCATTTACAATGGTTACTGGGTTCTCATAAGTATTTTGTTTTTCTAAGCTAGGTGGCTGCTTGTGTTTTGTCTGAGCTGTGCATGATTATTCTACTTCGATCATGTATTTGCTTTACAGGAAAATTTTTCTTCTATCAATTGAGCTTTTGTTTTAGATTTTTTATCCAAACCGAAATTAGGTTGAATATATATATTTTCTGTGAATGGTTGTGAGTTGTGAATGAATGAAAGTTAATTTTTAGCACTATATGTATTGGATATAGCGGTAGATTTTCTTCTCTAGAAACAATCCTTAGCTAGACTCTAGGCAACTCAAATTTCTTCGACGCATGGCTTACCTTAATACTGGTATGGACTCCTCATTGTCTATTGCTTCCTCCCTGCACTCTCACTTTTCTCTGGCCACTTCATTGTGCAAACTCTAAGTGTGACCTTCTTGGTCTACGTGTTTATCATAACCATATGCCTTATCTCACTTGCTATCCTAGAGGTGAAATGGGCTGGTATTGGATTAGAAGAGTGGTGGAGGAATGAAAAATTTTGGCTCATTTCTGGGACTAGCGCTCACTTGGCTGTTGTGGTACAAGGCCTACTCAAAGTGATTCCAGGGATTGATATATCTTTCACATTGACTTCTAAGTCAAGGACATTGAGGACATTTATGCAGACTTGTACCTTGTGAAGTGATTGCAGGATTAACATACTCTATCTACTGCATGTAATGTATTGATTTCTATAATTTTTAAAATTCATAGGGTATTATTGCTTAGGCTTTTTTACCCTTCCTTTCCCATGATATTCATTTCCTAGTGAAAACTTTGCTTGAATGAAGATTATCTTACAAGTGAGAAACCCACTGAAAATAGTATTACTCATTTTGTTTTAACTTTTTCATTATTCAGTCAAGTTTCATAATCTATAATCTTTTAAATACTTTTTTGAGACTTGAGCAAATTGCATTGTAGTCTTCTATATTCAATTAGTGCAGTTTAATGGTTTAATGATGCTATTTGGTATATTTAACAGTTTACTGGTAGGATTAGCACCTTGCTATCTAGCTGCTAAAACTGAAGAAATCCAGTCTTTCCAAGTAACTTCAATGAAAAAACTATTATGCACACACTTATATATGAACTTGTCTTTTGATGTGCTTACCATTGGCTTTTGATGTGCTTACCATGTTATGGGTATAGATTGTTAGATATTAAATATAAGTTTATCACTAATATAATCATCACATAATGTCCTGCTTTTTATTTTATTTTTTCCCCTTTCCTTTGTTTTATTGTCCAATTTATTTTATTTAAGTTACCTCATTACTTCTTTTTTTTCTCCTTAGAAAAATACAAAAGCATGTGATATAAAAACAAAGTTATTGACAATTGAAGGACATTGAAATCTTGTATGGGAGGGATAGAACCACTGGCATTGGTGCAAAATATATGGACGATGCACTTGAAGTTATGACCGAGGAAGGAGAAAAGTGATGAATTCTCCTACTGCAAAACAACATGTCAACATTTGTTATCAATAAGTTATGCAATTGAGCCTTGCCAAAGAAAAAAAAATAGAAAAGATCACTTCAAAATCGTTTTTTAGTTTGAGATTTCGAATGTTGTTAAAAAAAAAACCCATGTATTTTGGATACTCTCCCTCTCTAAAATATTTTAGTTGGCAATGATGGAAGATATTTAGTCATTATCTTGTCAATTGGTGTATCAATGGCCTCTTTGTCATGAATTTTGTGTTAAAAACACATATTTTAGAAACTTTATCATCTCTCTTGATATGGAACTTTTTAGCAATTAAGAACTTTGAAACAATTTTTTAGTTAGAGTTTTAAATGTTGTGAAAAAGCTCATGCATTTGGGTTCTCTCTTTATGTTGATATTGAACATTTTAGTTGTCAATAGTTTGCAAAAAAAAAAAAGTTGGCTGAGATGGCAGATTTTTAGTCATCATCTTGGCAATTGGATTATCAATGTCTTCTTCATTGCCTCATGCATTTATAAAAAATGTTACTAAAATTAAAATGTAGAAAGTTTAAGAAAAATAATAATTGGGAAAATTATTTTATTGATCTTAATCCAAATCCAAATCCAATTTTAGGTATCCAAACAATGGAATTTCAAATCCTTCATTGTATAAAAAGACCTAAATAAGTTATTTAAAAATCAATGGATTTCAAATCAAGGTTTTTGTAGATCTATTAATTTAAAAATCAATGGGTTTCAAATCAAGCAAATAGAGTGGTTGTATAACATTTTTATTGTCATTTATAAGTTTTCGGGGCATTACGGTCTTTTTTTTTTTGTTTTAATGTGCATAGAGCTTTACTATTGCTTCAAATATTTTAGGGCCTTGAAATTAATTAATTTTTTTTTTGTTGATAAACTGGAATTCATTAAGTAGCAAAAACTGAAGGGAAATCAAAGTATCAGGACAAAGCCTGTTATGATACATTCCAGAGCAGTCTGAGCGTATAAGCTCAAGCAATTCCATAGGAGGATCAACATAAACAATAAAATCTCAATCTTGAGTGATCCCTTTCTTGACAAGAAAATCTGCACAACCATTTGCTTCACAATAGCAATGACCGAACCTAACTTGGGGGATTTGACTAAGCAAGCGCCTGCAATCATCAACAATAGGAGTAACAACATTATTAGAGCAGAGGGGGTTAGCAAGGAGCTCAATTACAGCTTTAGCATCAATTTGAATATCAACATCACACATATAAGTATATAACATCTTTTTAAAGAATTTAACATAAGAACATTACAAAACAATCATCCTTAACATAAAAAACTTTCAACAAAACCAAATAAGTAAGTTCATTAGTCATTACATTTACATCGAAATGGCAAATAGCAAATAAGTTCATTACATCCAAATAACAAATAAGTTTTAAAGTTTCAAACAAACAACTACTAAGTTTTAAGACCCAAGCCTCATTTGTTATGAAGAAAATTGAAATCAATATCATCATGTGAACCAAATTCTCCACCACTAGCATAATTATCATCATCCTCATTCTCATCTTCTTCATCTTCAACTTGAAAAGGATGAAGTCGAGAACATGAATGGAGAATCTGAGATGAAGTCGAGAGAGATGCAAAAAAGAAAAAAGAAAAAGAAAAAAAAAAGAAAGAACCGAGAAAATGATCAAAATCAAAATCAAAATCATGTAATCAAAATCAGAAGAAAAGAATGTTACCTGAGGAAGACGAGAAGCAGAGAGCAGAGCAATTCAGAGGGTGAGGGCAAGACCAAGAACGAGAAGGAAAAATGAAGAAAAAAAAACCCAGCACTTCAGAGTTTAGACTCGTGAGGATGAGAAGGAAAAAAAATATTTGAGAGGCATGGCGTGCATCATAAGTATTGCAAGAGAGTGAGAGTGAGTTGAGTGATAGTGAGGCAGAGAGGCAAGAGCTGAGATGAGGCGTGGGTGAAAACTAAGATGAGAGTGTCAGAGTGTTAGGCGTGAGAATTGAACTGAGATTAGGGTTAGTTTTTTGGCCAAAACGACGTAGTTTTAGGCTAGGAAAAGGACAAAAAATCCCAACCGGTCAGTAACCAGTTCGACCATGCCGGTTCCCGTTTCTCTGGTTAAACCGACTGGTTTCCAAATTTTTTCGGTTTTTAAGCTATTTCTAATTTTTTCCCATAACCAGACCGGATTGAAGGCCGGTTCCTGGTTGAACTGATTGGACCGGCCATTCTGGTCCGTTTTTAAAAACATGCTAGCATCTATTGAGGATTAATGAAGAAACTTGACACAAGATTGATCTATCGAGATTTACGAATTCAAAATTCTCAAATCTGAATTTCCACCCTTGATGACATGGATGATTAGGGTTTCTCTCTCTATAACCCTAGACCATATAAAAGGCTTATTTTAAAGTCTTAAAAAACACAGAGACTTAATTAGGGAACTTATACACTCTGTGAGAAGCTAACGTGTTTTGTGCGCCTTAGGGTTTTGTAACCAAGTGCTTCCTGATCTTGACTGTGCTTTGGAGTGCAGAACTTTACAACCAACAATAATCAATCAATTGCTTCAAGTTAATCACATACTGGGATCCGTGCAAAGGAGTTAGCCACAGATTAGAGATTTATGCAAAGTAGAAGAAGTCTCTACAAGATTAACTCCAATTGGGGGTTGGAGTAAAGGTTTAACTGCAGGTTGGTATTTTGGGATAGTCTAGGATAATGGTAAGATTCCTTATACTTGTAACCGCTTGTTCTTAATTAGTGGATTCTTAGGAGTGGTGACATGAAATTTGCTCGGAATAGACATCGTATTTTGTACTCCTTACGACTAGGACCCCTATTCCCTAATGATGCTCGAACTCTAAGGCCCAAGATCAGTTTAGAGCCCAATCAAATATTAAATTGAATTGAGAAATGTTAAAATGGAAAATATAGTCTTTTAAATGAGAAAAAAATCTATTTTTGGAAATAAAATGACCAAAGCGGCCCTTGGCCTACGTATGTGGGTCGTGGCCTGTGTACTCAAGTTAAAGCATGTGTATGCACACACATTCCTTTGTACGTAGTTAGGGTTTCAGAAGTATATGAAAGGAAAGTTTTTTACAATAATGGTTCAGGTTTGGAATGAATCCCACCTCGTTTGGGAGCTGTTCCAAACCCCATTTTTTCAACAATAAAAAGTCTTATGATAGGCCAAGAATATATTGACTCCTTTGGTAACTTAATCAATTAATTTAACCAAGTGAAATTAATTAGATTCAATTACATGTAATAAGCATGGTAGCACAAACAAATCACCAAATAACTAAATGTAGCAGAAATTAAATTTGACATGGGTGATTTATTTACGAATGGGAAAAACCACCGAGGCAAAACCCCACCGGGTGAATTTAAGGTCACCATTTCTGAGAATCCATTATTTTCAAAACAAGCAGTTACAAGTAAAAAGAATTGTAGTACCTAATACCAACCTACAGTTGAACCCTTACCCCAATACCCAATTGAACTTGCAATGTAGTGACAATCTCTCCTTTCAATGCACGTCTCCAAGTACGTGACTAACTAATCGAAGCACGGATCCAAGTACATGACTAACACATCAACTTGAGAAAGATGTTGGCTACAAAGTTCTTCAGTTCATCCAAATGATGAAAGATCAAGAAGTTTCTTGGTTACAAAACCCTTGCCACAAAGACACAACAGCTTCTACAAAGAATATGATGAACAAGGTTAATTTTGTTTCCAGTCACAATATGTGTGCAACAATAATTGCAACAACCTTTGCATCACCTTTGACAGCCCTTAAAATAATTCTTATATATGTCTAGGGTTGTGAGAAAAGGAACCCTACACACACTTGGATATGCATGAAAACAGATTTGGAAATCTGAATTTCGTTTCTCGATAGATAAAGTTTCTGTTGAGCAATTGTTGAGCATCAGCATTAAACCTTGATAGATATTATCAGTCGAGATATCTGTTGAACTTTAATGAACAACACTTTTTCACTTGTTTTTTGGATAGATTTGCATGGCTTCAATACTAGACTTGAACTCTTGTTCCTTGAAGTACTAAACCCACCTTAGATCTACCTAATTACAAGTAAAGTGAGTTTTATCAAAGGATTAGCCAATATACAATAACATATGTTCTAACAAGTTCCACATATGTCCTAACACCTTACACGGTACATTTTAAAGAGAAATAGAAATCCCACAAGAAAATCCTAAGATTCACTAAAAAATAGTGAATCAAAAGGGAGTTTTTCACAAAACACCCTTAAGTCAATTTTATTTGATTGAGGCCTTTTTTGGCCTCAATCCTTTTAGTTTAATGTTGCTAATCACTTTCTTATTGATTTGTGAATAGATTTGACTGAGGGGAACGGTCAAAATCGAGCTTGAAAAGCTTTTGTGTGAGGTATCTAGTCTAAACTTTTCTTTTTCCCTCTCTTTTATTTTTTCCCTTAAAATCCTCCTGTTTACTTTTTTTTTTTTTTTTTTGTTAAGATATGTTCTAATATGCCTTCCTAGGTTATGTTTAAGTTTTTGTAAGCTTAAAATGCATGTTAGGGTGTTAGAATCGTTGCTTTGAAGTTCTGCTTTGTTTTTGCATTTTTAGGGTTTTCTAGGTAAGAATTTGCATACGCATGATCTAGCCTGTGCATGCAAGCTTGATTATGCATACGCAGACCTGTTCTAGCGTGCGTGATGCCATTGCCCAAAAATCCTAAATTTTTGTTTGTTTTGTTTCTGCCTTCACATGTTTGTTTTGTTTGGCCATTTTCCATATGTTTTAGGCCCTATAAGTTCCTGTCCACCTTTTCATGCTTGTTTGTTATCACATGTTTAGATTAGGTTTTGTCTTAGGGTTTCTTAGTTTTAATACCATCCATTCACATGTTCATGCATGAATGCCATGGGTGCTATGTTGCTACAAGGTAAGTGAAAGCTAAATCATACATTGGAAATGTTCATGCATTTGTGATATGATCTTGTGTTGATGTTAGAGATGAATATGAATGCTTGGATCTTTCCTTATGCTTAAGTTTCTGCCTTGATTTGATTGTATATGTTGTTGCCTTGAATATGCTTTGATGCCATGATAGATGTATGCTAAGGTTTGTGATGAGATGCCACGATAGATGTATGCTAGGGTTTGTGATGAGATTCCATAATTAGATGTATGGTTAGGGTTTGGGATGAACGATGCCATGTTGAATGTCTAGATGTATGCTAGTGTGTGTGTGAGTTAGAATACAAGCATTGAACATGCTTTTAATAAGGTTAAGATATAAGACACAATGATGGGAGGCCAACCTTAGGGTTGGGCGATTTTCGATACCTAACACTGTCCCAGGAGTGTACCTAAACTCTAAACCCATATCTCTGGTAGTAAGATCAAAAGGTCCTTCCTCGAAGAGATGCTATATATATGATTCTTAGACCATTGCAAAAACTAGGTGGTGACTCCCCCCTTGTGTCCACACTCGGTGGGGTTTTTGCCTTATGAGTGGTTTTTCCCATTTGTCAACAAATCACCGTATTATTTATTTTCTGCTACATATCAGTTCATCATGCATCATCATACATCATCATGTCATCTTGTGTTATCATCACACCATCCCATTATCAAGCGATCAAATGCGTGATCATGTTATTGTGCATGTTCATAGTTGGAAGTCTACCCTAATCAAAACTCTAAGCTCCTCCTTCCAAATCAAAATCTGTGTAATCCTAAATTCCTAAAGCAAAATCATTAGCGGCTCCACCGTCGCTCCACCACCACAATGAGATTTTTGCACCCACCATCACAATGTAATTCCTCAGTCCCCAAATCAAAATTTGTTCAAAGTTCTGAACATATGTAATACCTTACCACTATGGAGCTTTTCTGTTTTCTTTTTTGAATAAGTAGCAGCAAAGTGATGCCCATTTTCTATCTAAACCCTTTATTGCTAGAAAAAAGTTAACTTATATATTGTAATATATGTATGGTAGGTGAATGAAAAAGATTTTATTTGATGGACATAAAACATAGATTAAATAGTTTACTTAAAACAAATTCTTGAAGTGAATTGAACAACCATAATATAATATCACTAGAGATTACAATACAACGACTTAAACTTTTCTTAAATTTAACTTTTGGGTCCTTTATCAGTATCTTCTTGATTAGATATTGATGATGCCTGGAATTTTCAGTTCATTATTCGTCCAACGAAGCCAACTTCTTCAAATTCCTGCAAAAGGAAAGAGATATTTTTGTGGAGAAAACACCAGTGAGGTGTTTTCATAAAACCCTCCGATGATAAAGTCAAAATCAGCCCATATATTTTGTATATAAATAGTGTTTTTGACGTACCTTAGCGAGTGAGATGGATTGTCCCTTTTATAGGTGATTTGGATAGCTGTTATGTACATAAATGTCTTCATGTACATAATTGCAGGTAATTATTTCCCTGTGTGTAATGGTCTCTATCTTAATAGGAGTTTAAGGCCAATGAGTAACGGTTGTCATTAATTAGGCTTTATTGTTTTTGTAACGTATTAGATGATTGGGCTTATCATCTTTAATAATTAGCAGTTACTAAAATTTTTTAAGGTTCTGCTCATTTACTATTATTTAGATGATACATTTTCTAGTTCATTAGTTGCCCCCATATTCCGAAATTGTTCGTCCAGAGGAGGAAAACTTCTAGGAGTAAACTGTGTTCGTCCATATCACTTCGGATTCCATTATTGAGAAAAAAAAATTTTTTTGAGTGCTAGTTTGTTCTTTTGAATTTTGTGTAAAAGACACATATTTTGGATACTTTATCGTTTCTCTTGATATAGAACCTTTTAGCCATTAAGAATTTCAAAACAATTTTTTAATTTGAGATTTTGAATGTTGTGAAAACATTCATGCATTTAGGTTCTCTCTTTCTATTGATATAGTACATTTTAGTTGTCACTAGTTGGCAAGACATTTTTTTAGTTGGCTATGATGACAAATTTTTAGTCATCATCTTGTCAATTAATTATCAATAGCTTTTTCATTACCTCATGTATTTATTAAAAAATGTTACTAAAATTAAAATGTATAAGGTTTAAGAAAAATAATAATTGGAAAAAACATTTAATTGATTTTAAACCCAAATCCAAATTTAGGTATCCAAGTATGACATTTTATTTTGGAAGCATAACGTAATCGTGTTATTAATGATGATAGGTCACGCGACTCATACTAGATGCTTGGAAAAAAAGTGTGAAAAAATAAAAATAAAAATAAGTAGAAGTAAAGAATCAAACTTTTATTAGATTTTAAACAAAATATTAATAGTGTTAATTGGAATATAATTTTGATTAATTGGGGGTAGTTTGGTCATTTTAGAGAAAATTTGGGGGTATTTTGGACATTTTTATGTTTCGAGGGTATTTCGGTCCTTTTCTTAGTTTAAGGATCATTTCAGTAATTTTATTTAGTTGTATTTTGGTTATTTTTTAAGTTTTTAAGGGTATTTCAAACATTCTTTAAATAATGAGGGCATTACGCTCATTACTTTTTGTTCTAAGGGTATTTTAGTCATTTTTTAGGTTTCAAGGGCATTTCAGTCATTTTTTACGTTTCAAGGGTATTTTAGTCCTTTCCAAAGTTTTCGAGGTCATTTCGGTCACATGTGATGTTGGTATTGCCCAATGTGACGATGGAACTATCAAATGTGAGTAAAAATTAAAGTACCACTAAATGTTAGAAAAGTACGGTCAAATTTTATATTGGAACTGCACAATGTAATAATGGATCCATCGAATTTGAGAAACAAAGAAACGAACTATTAAATGTAACAAAAGAACTATCAAATGTGATGTTGGAACTATACAATGTGACGATAGAACCGTCAAATGTGAGGAACAAATAAGGGAACCACCGAATGTAACAAAAGAACTGTCAAATGTGATGTTGGAACTACACAATGTGAAGATGGAAATGTCAAATGTGAGAAAAGTAAGGGAACCACCAAATGTGTGAAAAGAACAACCACATGTAATATTGGTACTACACAATATGAGGATGGAGCTATCAAATGTGAGAAAAAATAAGGGAACCACCAAATGTGACAAAAGAACTGTTATATGTGATGTTGGAACTGCATAATGTAAGGACGAAATTGTCAAATGTGAGAAAAAAGTAAGGAAACCACCTAATGTGACAAAAGAACTGTCACATGCAACAAAAATAAAGGAGATGTGATATTGGTACTATTTAATATGACAATGAAACCATCAAATTTGAGAAAAATAAATAAATAAAGGAACCACTATATTTGACAAATGAACTATCAAATGCCATGTTGGAATTGCACAATATCATAATGGAATCATCAAATGTTAGAAAAAAAAAATAAAAAGGGAACCACAAAATGTGAGAAGAAAACTGTCACATGTGATGTTGGAACTGCACAATGTGAAGATAAAACCGTCAAATGTGGGGAAAAAGTAAGGGAACCACCAAATGTGAAAAAATAACTGTCACATACGATATTAGAACTACACAATGTGAGGATGGAACTATCAAATGTGAAAAAAAAGTAAGGGAAGCACTATATGCAACAAAAGAACTGTCACATGTAATGTTGGAACTGTACAATGTGATGATAAAATCGTCAAATGTGAGAAAAACAAAATAAGGGAACTACCAAATGTGACAAAAGAACTGTCATATGTGATGTTGGAACGGCACAATGCGAGGATGGAACTGCCAAATATGAGAAAAAAAGTAAAGAAACAACCAAATGTGTGAAAAGAACTATCACGTGTGGTGTTGGAATGGCAAAAAATGAAGATGGAACCGTCAAATGTGTGAAAAAAGTAAGGGAACCACTAAATGTGACAAAAGAACTGTCACATGTGATGTTGAAACTGCACAATGTGATGATAGAACCATCAAATGTGAGAAAAAAAAAATAAGGAAACCACCGAATGTGATAAAAGAGCTGCTATATGTAATGTTGAAACTATACAATGTGAGGATGGAACTGTCAAATGTGAGAAAAAAAGTAAGGGAACCACTAAATATAACAAAAGAACTGTCACATGTGATGTTGGACCTGCACAATGTGACGATAGGACCGTCGAATGTGAGAAAAAAAAAAGGGGAACCACCAAATGTGACAAAAGAACTGTTACATGTGAAGTTGGAACTGCACGATGTGAAGATGGAAATGTCAAATGCGAGAAAAAAGTAATGGAACCACCAAATGTGAAAAAAGAACTTTCATATGTGATGTTAGAACTGCACAATGTAAGGCTAGAACCATCAAATGTGAGAAAAAAGTAAAGGAACAACCAAATGTGAGAAAAGAACTGTCACATGTGATGTTGGAACTGCACAATGTGAAGATGGAACCATCAAATGTGAGAAAAAAGTAAAGGAACCACTAAATGTGACAAAAGAACTGTCACATGTGATGTTGGAACTGCACAATATGATGATAGAACCGTCAAATGTGAGAAAAAAAATAAGGGAACCACTGAAAGTGACAAAAAAACTATCATATGTGATGTTGGAACTGTACAATGTGAGGATGGAACCATCAAATGTGAGAAAAAGGTAAGGGAACCACCAAATGTGAGAAAAGAATTGTCACATTTGATGTCGGAATTGCACAATATAAAGATGAAACTGTCAAATGTGAGAAAAAAGTAAGGGAACCATTAAATGTAACAAAAGAAATATCACATGTGATGTTGGACTTGCACAATGTGACTATAGAACTGCCAAATGTGAGAAAAAAAAATAAGGGAACCACCAAATGTGACAAAAGAACTGTCATATTTGATGTTGAAATGGCACAATGTGAGGATAGAACCATCAAATGTGAGAAAAAAAGTAAGAGAACCACTAAATGTGAGAAAAGAACTTGTTGGAAATTTAGACCCCTTAAACAATAACCAGATTGCGTAGCCTAGATTAATTAGCCAAGTTGTTACTTAGTCAAATTAAGCAATTCTAGGTTAAAACAATCACAATATCATATCAAGCATATAAAACATATAAAGCAGCGGAAAATAAATAACACAGTGATATGATCACCCAGGAAAACCAAACCGGTAAAAAAACCTGGGGAGGATTTTACCCACCGATCCTCAAGGCAAAACGGAATCCACTAAGAAAGAATTGAAGTTCTTACAAAAGGACTTACAAGCTCCCCGCTTGACTTCCTAATGCTACCCACCAGTAGTAACTTCCTGACACGACCACGCGCAGGCTCCGAGACCACGGACTACTTCTTTCTTTGTATTCCTTCAATCAGCTACAAGCTCCTCACTTGTTTTTCTTTAAGCTTCAATGGTTGCAACCTTGTTGATCATCAAGATGTAGAAATAATCTCTACCTTGAAAACCCTAAGTTTATGTGAAGGAAAGCTCCTCAAAGATCTCACAAGAGATTCACATAAACAGCAAATATGAGCAACAAAGACTTAGAGAGGTTTGGGAACAAAACCCTAATAAAAGGAGGCACAAGAGGCACTCTAATCTCTCTCTCTCTCTAAAAAACTACAAAAACGTTCTAGGGTTTCCCTTATATATATAAGAGTTTTACTTGAACCCCAAGACGTTTAAATAGAGTTTGGGCTGAACTGGAACTCTGCAGAAAAATAAATCTGTACGTGGTTCGATCGATCGAGTCTAATTTTCGATCGATCGAGGCTTACAGATTTAGTCCAATAAATTCTGCAATCACTCGATTCCAATTTTACAAATAAACATACTTTGAGCAAGTCTAAACCTAGACTAAATGTTTTGATCATGGTTTGCCAACAAAATACAAATTGAAGTTCTAATACATTAATTCCTAATTTCTTAGAACCCAACAGAACTATCACATGTGATGTTGGAACTGCACAATGTGAAGATGGAACCATTAAATGTGAGAAAATAGTAAGGGAACCACTAAATGTGACTAAAGAACTATCACATGTGATGTTGGACTTGCACAATATGACGATGGTACCGTCAAATGTGAGGAAAAAAAAAGGGAACTACCGAATATGACAAAAAAACTATCACATGTGATGTTGGAACTACACAATGTGAGGATGGAACCGTCAAATGTAAGAAAAAAGTAAAGGAACCACCAAATGTGAGAAAAGAACTGTCAAATGTGATGTTGGAACTGCACAATGTGAGGATGGAACAGTTAAATGTGATTAAAAAATAACCTGGTATAGCAAGTTACCTATTAGTGAGTTCCATACCCCCTTTTTTTGGGAGGTACCGTAGAATTACCCTGTTATATTTTCTATTTTTCTAAATCAAAAATCAAATATGAAACCCCTTTTCAAAATCTATTTATTTTTCCATATTAACAATCATATTTGAAATCTCTTTTCAAAAAAGTGTTATATCTTTCATACCAAAACTCAGATATGTCGTGTCTTTTTAAAAGAATTCAATTTTAATATTATAAATTCAGATATGGAATTTTCTCGGTAAAAGCATTCTATTTTCCATACCAAAAATCAGATCTGAAATCTCTTTTTCCAAAAGCATTCAAATCTTCACATCAACAATCAGATCTGAAATCTCTTTTGTAAAAGTATACTATTTTCCATATTAAAAATCAGATCTATGTAAAAGCATTCTATTTTCCATATTAAAAATCAAATCTGAAAATTCTTAGTAAAAACATTCTAGTTTTCTATATTAAAATCATATCTGAAAATTTCTTTGTAAAAGCATTGAAATTTTCTTATAAAAAATCAAATCTGAATTTTTTTTTTCAAAAGCATTAGATTTTTCATATTAAAAATCAGGTTTGAAATTTCCTTTTCAAAACCTTTCCATTTTCCATATTAAAAATAAGATTTAATATTTTTTTATATATAAAGTATATTTCTCTCACACACACACACATATATATATATATATGTTATAGATCTATTATTTTGTCTTTTAAATCCACTTTGACATTTAAAATTTTTCTAAAATCCTCTTTCAAGAAATAGATCTAAATCTAGGCTTAGATTTAATCTTAGATCTAGGGAAACTATAAAATTGTATGTTTGCATTTTTGTTTAGCATTAACACATTGTTTGATTGTTTGCGGGTACATAAATGGTCATATGTAGTCTAGCAGATTAGATTTTTCTAGGCAAAGTGGGTGCCTAACACTTTCTCCCTCTGTAACCTAGCCCTCGAATCTTCGTATATCAATGCTTTACCATTTTCATTATCATAAAATGCATCAAGACCAAAGCTTTGTAATTTTTTACTTAGATTGTAATTAGGACTAAAGCGATGAAATTTTCTATCGTTTGTAATATTTTTGATAGGATGAACATTCAATGAAATTCTGTTATTCAATTTTGTATTTTTCCTTTTTTTTTTGTATATATAAATGTGGGAGGGGGGAACCTGAAGAAGGAAGATCATCAAATGGGCTCAACCTGAAGAGTAGCTGGGCCCAACTATTCATCAGATTAGGCCCAGCATAATTAAGATAATCTAGACAGTGAAATTGAGGAAAACAGCCAACCCGTAGGGCAAACACTCCTCAGGAGACTCGAGACAAACCACCAGGGCCATAGGGTTGAAGGTCGAGGAAGGAAGTAGAGACGTGCAAGCAATGAGAGGAGGAAGCTTCCAGATAAAGCACCTATCACCTTCACATTTAATGCACTGTACCAACTCAAATTGCTGCATTAATGGAAGAATGACCCCTGAACAGTGCCCCTACAGCCTGCATATTCTTTACCACCATTAGCAAAAGAGAGATGGGACAAATATCCAAGGAAGGATCAACGACCATCCAAGTGGAGGGCATGGATGCAATCCCATCAGCTGTATATAATAAGGAAGATCCTCTTGAAAAGGGGATCAAGGGATAAAAGGAGGAAGAAATTGAAAAGAGATAGAAAAATTAAGAACTGTGTAACTGAGAACTATATATATCCCAAAGAACTGTTGCTCTTCAGCCAAACCGTGGAAGAACTTTTTTTTTTTTTTTTTTTTAAGAATAAACTGAGGAAGAAATTAAATAAGAATATTTTCCTTTCTTTCGATTATTCTCTACTTAAACTGTTGTCTTAGCCAATTTCCTTTCTTTAAATTACCAAGCAAAGCTATTGAGGCTTGAAGGGTTGGCCTTGATAATCCACCTCTACAAATTAATTGTATTGGACATCCATTCCAGCCCAATCTTAACTTAGTTGGGCCCCTATAATTGGCATTGTCTGTGGGAAGGTCACATTAAATCCTTACTCATAGTTTCGAGTGATTAAGAAATGGCAAACTCAAGAAGAAGTGGAACTACTCCTCAAAGTGAAGGACAAGAGTCAGTAGGATCCAGTTATAGGGATGAGTTTGTGAATTTAGAGCGTAAAAGGGACCGAGCTTTAGCTTAATCTCCAAGCATAAGGGCTACACCTGTTCACTCAGCTCGCATAAGTCAAAGCCCTTTTGTGCCCTCGAGGCATGTCCCAAAGGACCAAGAGATGCATGATACAGAGTGGAAGTTTGTCACTTGTAGTAGTGGCTTCGTCAAAGGGTACATATAAGGGAGCCCAAAAGCCTCTCACCAAGCCTAAGTTCAAGCTCTAGAGATGAGCGGTGCTATAAATGGAGAACAAGGTGCCCGCAGAGTGGGGTTCATGCAACACCCTCTCATTCGGTGGGGGGAGAGAGGCATCCTCACAGAAGGTATAGAATGCCTCCCCCATAAAACTTGAGGGTGATGCCATGAGTAGTGCCCTGCGACAGATTTCTCGGTCACCCTTTTCTGGCTGTATTAAAGGTGCCGAGTTGCCCCATCATTTTCCATAACCAACATTCATCATTTATAATTAAAAAATAGACTAGGTGGAACATGTAAGCCATTTCAACTAGAGGAAGGCTATTCACTCCAGAAACGAGGCCCTCATGTGCAAGGTCTTTTAGTTGAGCCTCGGCCTCACGGCCATAAGATGGTTTGATAGGCTGGAGGAGGGGTCCATAAGCATATGAAGAGTTAACAAGGGTGTTCGGTGCCAGATTTTTTATGTACAGTAAGGTCCTTAAACCTTTGGACTCCCCACTTTCAAAGGCAATGAGGGAGGGAGAGTCCTTGAAAACATATTTAGACAGATATTCAGAACTCTTCAAAGAGATTGATGGAGATTTCGATGATGTGGTAGTCCAACCTTTGAAATGGGGCTCCACACGAATCCAGACCTAAGAAATTCCCTTACTATAAAGCCTACTTGAGATATGCACCAATTAATGGATAGAGTGGAAGAGCATAAGTGGGTGGAAGATGACCAATTTCAGGGTAAAAGAAAGGCGAAGGTCTTCACGCCCGAGCGAAGAGACCCTTGGCCTGATCGTTTCGGCCCTAACAGGACAAGGAGGGAGATTTTCAATCAAGCACCCCAGAATAATACACAAGCAGTGAATTCCGCATTCAAGGAGCTTGTGTACTAGGTCCTGGAGAAGATAAAAAAACAAGTCGTATTTCAAATGGCTGAACAAGATAGGGGGGACCCCACTAAGCGATACCAGAGCCTATATTGCTAATATCATCAAGACCGAGGTCATACAACCGAAGATTGTAGGACACTGCGTGATTTTTTGGATTAGTTGGTTAAATTTTGAAAGCTAAAGCAGTTCATGCGACAACCATCCAAACAAGGAGAGCAATCAGGATCTAGTCTCTAAAGGGATTTAGCACCGCACCCACCTTTGCTCCAAGAAGGGAGATTGGCCCCTCATCTGGCATAAAGACCACTTCTCCATAGCTAGAAGTTAGAGATGAGCACAAGGAGTCCAAGAGGAGCAAGAGCGAAGAGGGACCCATCTTGGGCTTTTCCAAGGTTGATAAGGTGGAAACCTACTAGCCACATGATGACCCTCTTGTGGTCACACTTCGAATTGGGGTTTTTGACCTAAAAAGAGTGATGGTGGATCAGGGAAGTGGGGCCATGATTATATATCCAGACTTATACAATGGGCTAAGTTTGAAGCCCGAGGATCTTAGTAAGTATGATGTCCCCTTAGTTGGATTCGAAGGAATGATGACTATCCCTAGGGAGATGATTAGGTTGCTAGTGCAGACGGGAAATGAGGTAGTTGAAGTGGACTTCATTATATTAGATGTCTATTCTCCTTACACTGCTATTTTGGCAAGGCCTTGGCTCCATTCCATTGGAGCGGTGTCCTCCACCCTACATGTAAAGGTAAAGTACTCAACCGAAGGGTGCGTTGGAGAGTTATTGGGATGTCAAACTGTTGCAAGGAAATGCATGGTTGCTGTTGTGAGACATCAAGCGCTACAAATCAATCATCTGGACCCAAGCCCCACTTCATAGAAATTAGAAACAGTTAAGACTGAGGCTCTAGATAAGGTAGTGGAAGCCAATATACAGTGCAAAGAGTTGGAGGGAGTGGTCCTCAGGACAGATGAAGAGAAATATTTCCAAGTAGGGGTGTAACTACCATTAGTCGAGAAGGCTCAACTACTAGCCTTCCTAAGAAATAACTTAGATGTTTTTGCATGGAGCACGTACGAAGCCCAGGGGTCGATCAGATTTTATATACCATCACCTTAATGTGAACCTAGTAGCAATACCGAGGAAGTAACAACCTCGGCGATACTTTAAGGAGCATGTAGATGTTGTGAAATAAGAAGTTAATAAGATGAAAGGAGCAAGGACTATTAGAGAAGTCTTTTATCTTGAATGCCTGGCCAATACTGTTGTGGTCAGGAAGAAAATAGGCAAGTGGAGAGTGTGTGTGGACTTTATCGACCTTAATAAGGCCTGCCTAAAAGTTGCCTTTCCGGTCCCGAGGATCGATCAGCTTATTGATGCAAGCTTTGGTCATCCTAGGATGAGCTTCCTAGACGCTTTCTAGGGTTATCATCAGATCCCGTCAGTGTTGCCCGACCAGGAAAAAACTACTTTCTTCACCTTAACTGGGAACATCATTACCGAGTAATGCCATTTGATTTGAAGAATGCTGAGTCCACCTACTAAAGGATGGTGACAAGAATGTTTGAAGCTCAGTTGGGTAAAAATGTGGAGGCCGACATAGATGACATTGTGGTGAAGAGTAAGGAAGTATCTCAGCACCTGGGAGACTTGGATGAAGTCTTCTTAGTCTAGAGAAAGCATAAGTTGTGCCTGAAAGCCTCTAAGTGTTCCTTTGGGGTGGGGCTTGGAAAATTCTTGGGGTATATGATTACCCACCAAGGAATAGAGGTTAACCTCGATAAGATCAAAGCTGAACGGTTTTAGACCCCTTAAAAACAACCAGATTGCGTAGCCTAGATTAATTAGCCAAGTTGTTACTTAGTCAAATTAAACAATTCTAGGTTAAAACAATCAAATAATCATATCAAGCATATAAACCAGTGGAAAATAAATAACACATGATATGATCACCCAGGAAACCACACGGAAAAACCTGGGGAGGATTTTACCCACCGATCCTCAAGGCAAAACGGAATCCACTAAGAAAGAATTGAAGTTCTTACAAAAGGACTTACAAGCTCCCCGCTTGACTTCCTAATGCTACCCACCAGCAAAACTTCCTGACACGACCACGCGCAGGCTCCTAATCCACGGACTATTTCTTTCTTGAATTCCTCAATCAGCTACAAGCACTCACACTTGATATTCTTTAAGCTTCAAAGGCAGCAACCAAGTTGATCATCAAGATGTTGATGTAATCTCAATCTTGAAAACCCTAATCTTTGTTTAAAGGAAAGCTCCTCTAGATCTCACAAGAGATTTACACAAAACTGCAATGTATGGGCAACAATACAACTTGTGCAACTCTGAAAAATGTAGCTAGGGTTTGCCTTATATACCTAGGGCAAAAACATAAAACCCTAAACGTTTAAAGAGTTAGGGCTGAGTTGGAAATTCTGCAGAAAATGCATCTGGGCCGATTTTCGATCGATCGAGTCTAACCTTCGATCGATCGAGTCAGGCCGAAATGCCCCAATGCATCTGCAGTCACTCGATTCCAACTTTACAATATTTTAACAACTTTGAGCAAGCCTAAACAAGACTAAGTACATTGTTTTGATCATGGTTTGCCAACATTACAAATTAGAGTTCTAAAAACACAAATTTCTAAACCTTTAGAACCTAACAAACTCCCCCTTTGGCAATCCGTGACAAAACACAAAGTAAAAGCTCAAAGTTTACAAGTAAAAAGCCCTTTACAAAATAATGCTCATAAACTCAAATTCAACCCTAACTACTATCCATCGGTTGCAAGTGTAGACAGCAGCTTTGTTGAATCAACCTGTATATTCCTAAAATACTCAACAAACACATAAACGCATGTGTGGCAGAAAATAGTATATAAACAGGTATAACATTCTTGTAAGATTCACACAACACAAAATAAAAATATATATCAATGAATCAACTCAGAAATATAAATCAATAAGCAGTGAATCATAAGACACCAAGAATGAAAAGAAAAACATGTATATCAATATATCAATCAATGTTACTCCCCCTAACATGAATATCCCCAAAAATGATATACAAAGTGAAGCACCTAGATACAATCTAAATAAACTCCACACAATCTCATGCTAACAAAAAAAATCTCCCGCTAACAAAAATCTCCCCCTATCAACAAAATCTCCTCTATCAACAAAATCTCCTCTATAAGTCAAAACTCTACTCCCCCTTTTTGTGACGGAATGCCAAAGGGCAATCACAAGTCGCCATCAAAAGGAGGTGGTGAGGGTGAATGTAGACGCGCAAGGTTGGCTCGCAGAGCTCGCATCTCATCAAGCAAATCCACCAAAATCTGACCATGAGCCGCCTGAACGGTCATGACAGTCTCCAGGGTACGATGAACATCGAAGTCGGCCGAAGGAGGTGGAGGAACAGCAGCAGCAGCCACATCAGGATCAGGAACATCCTCACCAGCAGGACCTGTAGAAGATGAAGGTGGAGAAGGAGCACGACTAGACGGTGCAGACCTAGGGTGTTTAGAACCAGCTCGAAGATGAGCGGCCCTCTGTCTAAGAAAAGACGCACTTATGGGAGCTATCACATGAACAAGCTCAGAAGCAGGGAAATCCTCTAAACCAAGATAAAGTAAAATCCTATGAATGAAAATAGGATGAACAAGAGCATGAGCTGTAGAAGAACTCCTATAAACTTCGTTCAAAGAACGAAGAAAAAGATGGGGAAAACTAATAGGAGCATCAGTGACAAGAGCGTACAAAAATACACACCTCTCAAGAGGAATGGTGTGCAGATGAGAAATGGGCCAGAGAGAGTGACAAGCTATCCTAAAGAAGAGATAGATAGACTCAGTAAGCTCAGCGGTGGTGATCCTAGGATCAGAACCCCACTGGATAGATGACCCAGTGATGTAAGACATGACATCACTCAACTCTGGTGACTCATCATAGGGATAGACAGGATGCCTAACCAACGATACCTCAAGAGCATCAGCCACTACCTGAGGAGTAATGGAGTACTCTACACCACGTATCCAACTCCTAACTAAAGTGTTGGAATCATAGATGCGGATCGAGATGTTCGAGAAGAACTCTCTAATCAAGGTAACCGGAGGAGGAGGGTCAGACACAGCTAACAAAGGTAACCATCCCCTACGCTCAAAGTTTGCCCTAATGGCTGGATCAAGCTCATCTAGAATGACAGAACGCTCAGCCCAAATCTTCCTTTGAAGATTGAGCTTCTCATAGAGCTCTTGTTTTTTCTCACTCGGAAACCTATCTCAGTCAAAGAAAAGGGGGGAAGGAGTAGGAGTGGGGATAGTCCTACGAGCTCTAGTCTTCCTAGGCATGGTGCTAAGGAAAGGATAGAGACACAAAGAGAAAACCAAAAAGCACAAAAACAAAACCAAGGGCAGACTGCAAGTTAGCACAAAAAAGGAGAATAACAATCTATATGATGCATGAACAAATGCAATGCCATGATGCATGTACTAATGCAGTAAACAAGTTCAAATTAAGTTCAATTACACAAAATTGGCTTGAACATAGAGTTTCTTGACAAAAACCCTAAAAATTTGAAAACCACTTGAAAAATTTTGCAACAAATTGATGAATTAATCATTACACACCGTTGAAAACAGATTATAATAACCAATTGCATCAATTACACAAGCCAATTTCATCAATTAACCTCAATTTCACAAAAAGCCCCAATTCGGATCAAACATAAACCCTAGAATTTTCAATTTTTCACAAAACTCAAAATTGATCAAATTAATCCATTAAGATCAAGTATATAGTGTGTCCCTACAAAAACCTAATGATCAATTGCAAAAGAAAAGGCTTGAATCAACAGAAATTCCCATTTATACAAAGTCCGAAAATCTCCTCTAAAATGCATGAAAAATACATGTGAAAGCTCGAAAATGTGTTGAAAACACACGAGCGGTTTAGACCCCCAAATTCAAATTACGGCTTGGTTGATTTTACACTAACTTAATGATAAGTGCGGAATAGTGTAAACACAAGCGTATAAATAAAACAACTACTCTAATTCATAATTTAAAGCAACTCAGCAGTAAGAATGAAATGAACAAGAGTAGGGAAGAAGGATGCAAACACAAATAACACCGAGACGTGTTATCGAAGAGGAAACCGAAGAACTCGGCGAAAAACCTCTCCGCCGCCCTCCAAGCGGAAATCGATCCACTAGACAATCAGTTGGGATACATGGATTAGCAAAAGACCCTCCAAGCCTAGTCTACCCGATGTACCTAAGCCCTCCAAGCTCCTACTCCAACAAGGCTTCTCGGAACCGTGTCTTGTCCTAGTTATCCGGATCCCGCAACAAGCTCCATGTTGCATCTGCCATTAAAGGCTCCTTCCAATGCTTCCCAGCAGCACCAAAAACGTCACTCAGCACTCTCTAAGGTGTGTCAAGTGTTTGGGCTATCAACCTCTCAAATATATGGACAATGGAGAGGGAAGGGTTGAGGAGATACCACAAGCAAAATGTTTAGAGAAGGTGGGGAAGACAATCTCTAATTACCAATGTGTTTGGCTAGGGTTTTCTCTCTGAAGCATTCCTCAACAAATGTGGGTCAAGATGGTATATATAGGAGGGGTGCAAAAGGTGTGACTCAAAGAATACAGGCTGGCAGAACAGCTAGTCTCGCGGGTGTCTCGCGGGAAGGCCTTACCCGCGAGATACTCGCGAGACACAGTTGTCTCCACCTGGCATGACTCTTCGCATTCCATCATGTGCCTGGCACATGTCTCACTTCGCGGGAAGCTTGGTCGCGACATACCCGCGAGGTACCCGCGAGAATTCTTTTCTTCTTCAAATGCTTGAGTCTTCAACACTCTTTCTCTCACACACCCCTTACATCAAGTCCCACAACAAATACAGGGTTTTAAACGATTGAAACATAATTACAATCAAATTTGGCACGGAATAAAAGCCAACAAATACACAGTTGTAAATTACAACTTTACAACATGAAATCATGAAAATAAACTCAAAAAGAAGGGTATAAGAGTCTTACCGGCTTGAGGAAAGAGAGAATGTGCAAAAAATTTGGCGGAAAACGACAAAAATTGACCAAGTGAGCTTGCCTTGTCGAAGAGAGAAAAGGAAAAGTTTGAAAAGTTTGAAATAGTTCTTTGAAAAAGTCAGATCTGAACTTTTAAAAAGCTTTTCCACGATCTTCGATCGATCGAAAATTACATTCGATCGATCGAATGACACAGTCATTTTGAGACAATTGAGAGCACTTTTTCGATCGATCGAAAATCAGGTTGGATCGATCGAAATGGGCAAAGGCTCACTAAATTTTGAGAAAAACACAGGTTTTGAAAATCAACAAGCACATTTTGAAAAAACTTCTCAAAGCATTGAAATTGAAGAAATAAATGCATAAGTATGAGATGGAATGAAATGCTTTATCAAAAACCCAAATTTTAAACCCAATTTTCTCAAAGACAAATTTCAATCATTATCCCATTTAATTTTATTAAACAACAAATATGTTGTGCACAAATCTCAAGATATTTTCAAACTTGGTTGGTCAGACCAAAAACACACACACTATCATGTACAGTGTTTAACAAAGAGTAACTTGTGTAGTGTATGAAACTAGCAAAAACTTGAGATACATGTGAGGTGATATGTGAATAGCAATCAAACACAAAGTCTACACAATTCATCACAAAGAATTTAAAAGAGACTATCACCTAAAGAGTTACATCCTATAACTCCCACATCTCCTAGATCAAAAGCTTGCAATCATGTAAGTTTCTTGTATTTTTGCCTCTTATTTTATATATGAATTTGGCATTCAGCCTAATAGTACACACCGGTTTGAATTAAGTGAATTGGCATCAAGCCTAATAGTTCTTACAAAAGGACTTACAAGCTCCCCGCTTGACTTTCTAATGCTACCCACCAGTAAAACTTCCTGACACGACCACGTGCAGGCTCCGAATCCACGAACTACTTCTTTCTTGAATTCCTCAATCAGCTACAAGCACCCACGCTTGATATTCTTTAAGCTTCAAAGGCAGCAACCAAGTTGATCATCAAGATGTTGATGTAATCTCAATCTTGAAAACCCTAAGCTTTGTTTAAAGGAAAGCTCATCTAGATCTCACAAGAGATTTACACAAAACTGCAATGTATGAGCAACAATACAACTTGTGCAACTCTGAAAAACGTAGCTAGGGTTTGCCTTATATACCTAGGGCAAAAACATAAAACCCTAAACGTTTAAAGAGTTAGGGCTGAGTTGGAAATTCTGCAGAAAATGCATCTGGGCCGATTTTCGATCGATCGAGTCTAACCTTCGATCGATCGAGTCAGGCCGAAATGCCCCAATGCATTTGCAGTCACTCGATTCCAACTTTACAATATTTTAACAACTTTGAGCAAGCCTAAACAAGACTAAGTACATTGTTTTGATCATGGTTTGCCAACATTACAAATTAGAGTTCTAAATACACAAATTCCTAAACCTTTAGAACCTAACAAAAGCCATCCACAGTTTTCATCCACCTTGGAATTTGAAGGAGGTATAGCGCCTCACCAGAATGATAGCTACTCTAAACAGATTCATCTTTCAATCGCCTGACCGATGTAGACTGTACTTTCAATTGCTACATAAATGGAAGGACTTTGAATGATTTGAGGAGTGCGACATAGCTTTCGAGGATTTGAAGAAGTAGTTGGCTTACCCTTCAATCTTGTCCAGATTCGAGAAAGAGGAAGTCTTGTATGCCTATGTAGCAGTCACGGCTCATGCAGTGAGCCTTGTTCTGGCCTGAATAGAGGAGGGAATGCAAAAACCTATCTGCTATGTGAGTACATCCCACCAAGAAGTAGAAGCCCGTAATCTCCCTTTTGAGAAGGCCATCTTAGCCTTCATACACGCCATAAAGAAGCTCTTTCACTACTTTCAGGCCCACACTGTCATCATCCTACCTAGCTGCCTTTGTAAGTTTTACTCCGGAAGTTGGATTTCACCTGGATAGTGGCAAAATGGGGTACCATACTAGAAGCGTTTGACATCAAGTATCTTCCTCGGATGGCCATAAAAGGTCAAGTTCTGGCTAACTTGGTGTCCAAATTCATTAAAGAAGAAAGGGAGAGGGGTAACAAGGAGCATGGTAGAACAGACAGAGAGGTGATGACCGTTTCAACATCCCCTCAGCCATGTTGGGAGTTGTACATGGATGGGGCTGCTAATCAAAGGGGCTCGGGGATCGGAGTAATCATGATCTCCCTAGAGCACATTACCATCGAGTAATTCTTAAGATTAGACTTTTTAACCACAAACAATGAAGCAGAGTACGAGGCTCTTAAGGCTGGTCTAAACTTTGTGAAAAATCTTGGGGGAAAATCCATTAGAGTTTTCTGTGATTCAAGGTTTATAGTAGGGCAAGTAAGAGGAGAGTTTGAGGCCAAAGATCTGAGGATGCAGTGGTATTTAGGCTAGGTGAAATAGCTGTAGTCTAGTTTTGAAGCCTTCACCAAAGACCAAGTATCTAAGATGAGGAATACTCATGCTGACTCATTGGCAATCTTGGCCACTTTTATAGGAGAAAGTTTGCCGATGGTCATAATGATAGACAATTTGGTAGTCCTTAATCATGATTGCCAGGCCTTGGCAATGGTAAACGCGATACATGTTGGTACAAGTTGGATGTTACCCGGTGGTTTCATTCATAAAGAATGGGATGTTACCTGAGGATAGAACCGAGGCAGAGAAGATTCAGAGGAAGGCACCAAGGTATTGGCTTTCTGAGGAGCAAAAGTTGTACAAGCGCTCTTACTCTTTCTCTTACCTGTTATGCGTACATCTCCAGGCAGTAGAAGCTTTGATGGAAGAGTTTCGTGAAGGAATCCATGGCAGTCACACTGGAGGAAGATCTCTATCACATAGGGATTTAACTTAAGGGTTTTGGTGGCCTATCATGAAAACATCCAATGGGCCTTGGGCTTTTCTGTCAACTCTTGACAAGCCCAAAGTTACCATTAATTATATTCAATACCACTATAAGAATATAATTGCACTCTAGGCCTTATTAATAAATTATATCCCAAGACTTCATTATACATGCAACCCCCTTCATTAAAATATTTGTAGTAATACAAAGTTATGAATGTAGACTGCCACTTTGAAGATTACTATATCTTAATCCTTGAGTACCCAGCTTAATCCTTTACGTTATTCATTATATATTTATGAAATCCAATTCCATAAATATATACTTTAGTAATTCCTTACTAAAGTGGTTGGGCCCAACACTCCGAATAACCAAACCCATTAAACTTATCTCAAGGGAATATTTTATATCTTTGTTAAGAGATTATGAATTCCATCTTGAGAATATATGTTCCATCAACACTAAATGTGGTTGCCCAACATACTAAGGTTTTGACCGTAACTTATAGATCTCACTCCTGATATATCAAAGCAACCTACATCTTATGATCATGTCCATTATTCTCTTAGGATTTAGAGTTGATGTAAATAGAAGTTGTGAGATTGATTATTAATTTGACAGTCGTTAGGAGAATAATAAATCTCACAGCGGTCCAGTTCAATATGTCTTAACTCTTAAAACATATCAACATACCAACTAGAAGTCTCCACTTCCATGATCAAGACAAATCATCTTAGTTGACATGTTACAGTCTTTGTAGATGAAACGCCCAATTTCATCACAAACTATGAACTAAAATTCTGAGTTTACAAAGAACTTATGATTTATATCTTCTATGACTAAATCACATATTATGCATCTCATGGACTAAGATAGTGTCCCATTAGTTCATTAATAAAGAGTCTCATATAATTAAACAATCTAATTATTTATTATATGCCAATAAATTGGATTTTAGGGCATAAACCCCAACAAGATGAGTCTCGCTTTGATGGTCAAGAATGCCTATCTCATGCTTGTCTTTTTGTTCATACCACTTTGAAAGTGTTTAATTCATGTTTGTGGTATCTTGACAGCGGTTGTTCAAGGCATATGACTAGAGATAAATCTTTGTTCAAAACCCTTAAAGAAAAGGAAGATGGTTATGTGACATTTGGAGATAACAGTCACTCACAAGTTCTTGGAAAGGGAACTGTTGATATTCCAGGACTGCCTTTATTGACTGATGTGTTGTACATTAAAGGGTTGAAAGTAAACTTGCTGAGTATCACTCAATTATGCAATGAAGACTTCTTAGTCCAATTTTGAAAGAATGGGTGTCTAATCCTAAATGAAGAAGGTGTTCAAGTTTTGAAGGGACTAAGGACAATTGACAATTGTTATGGGGTTATTCCAAAACCTAGTATAGCATGTCGAAGTGCTCGAGTGAATCTTTTGGAGTTATGGCATCAACACCTTGGACATGTAAATTACAAACAATTGGCAAAAGTGTCAAAGCTTGAAGCAGTGGTAGGTTTACCAAAGTTTGGGAAAGTTGAGAAGAATGTTTATGGTTCATGTCAATTGGGAAAACAAACAAACTCAAGCCACCCTAAAGTAAATGTGGTTGCTACATCTCACCCTTTGGAGTTACAGCATGTGGATCTAATGGGTCCAACGAGAACAGAAAGTACGCATGGAAAGCGCTATATTATGGTGGTAGTTGATGACTTCTTAAGATAATCTTGGGAGGACTTTCTTAGAGAGAAGTCGGAAGCATGTGACAGGATGGAAAGGTTATGCAAAAGGGTGCAGAATGAAAAGGGAGTTCCCATAGTCAAAATCAAAAGTGATCATGGGAAGGAGTTTGAGAATGCAAAGTTTAAAGCATTTTAAAATGAACACAGTATCAAGAAGGAGTTTTCAACTCCAAAGACTCCACAACAGAATGGGGTAATTGAAAGAAAGAACCGGGTGATTCAAGAGATGGCAAGAGTATTGTTACTCAACAAAAACATTCCACAAAAGTTTTGGGTTGAAGCAGTGAATACTTCATGTCACATTGGGAATAGGATTTACTTCCGAGCAGAAACAAAGAAGACATTGTATGAAATTTGGAGAGAAAAGAAGCCGAAGGTGAAATATTTCCGAATATTTGGAAACAAGTGTTACATTCTGAATGATAGGGAGAATCCTGGAAAATTTGATGCTAAAAGTGATGAAAGGATATTCCTAGGCTACTCCACAAATAGCCGAGCATATAGAGTGTACAACAAACGCACCAAGATGGTGATAGAATCGATAAAAGTGGTCATTGATAAAAGTGGTGATCGATGACACCATATCTGAAAAGGGTATTGATGATGATGGTGAAGGATTAAATCTTAAGAAGAGTGAGGGTGATGACAACATGTCTCAAGGTGATGATGCCGAGAAAGAATCACCGGAAAAAGAGTCTACACCTCTTGTATCAAGAAGGGAGACTAGATCAACACATTTTCTTGAATCTTCAAGCCCACTCACCCCTCTGGAAGTTCAACCTCCAATCTCTCGTGATGGGGAACCTTCCACTTCCAAAAGACCATCATCAAGGGTAGCTCTCAATCATCCTTTAAGCAATATCATTAGTAATGTAGATGAAGGACTTCGTTTGAGAAAGGGACCGGCCTATAGTGTGAAACATGTGATGTACAACTATTATCTTGCTCAATTTGAACCCAAGAAAGTAGAGGAAGCTTTAAAAGATGAGAATTGGGTAGAGTCCATGCACCAAGAGTTGCATCAATTTGTTAGAAATGATGTATGAGAGTTGGTACCAAGGCCCAAGGATACACATGTAATCGGCACTAAATGGATCTTCAAGAACAAGACTGATGAAGATGGTGAAGTAGTCCAAAACAAATCTAGACTGGTGGCTCAAGGATATACACAGGTTGAAGGCATAGACTTTGATGAGTCATTTGCTCCAGTTGCTAGACTAGAGTCAATCCGAATTCTTCTCTCCATAGCATGTATTATGAATTTCAAGTTATACCAAATGGATGTAAAGAGTGCTTTCTTGAACAGTTTTTTAAACAAAGAAGTGTTCGTGGAACAACCAAAGGGATTTCAAGATCCTCATTTTCCGGACCATGTGTTAAGGCTGAAGAAGGCATTACATGGGCTGAAACAGGCACCAAGAGCTTGGTATGATCGTCTCATAACATTCCTATTAGATCATGGTTTCAAGAGAGGCCAAGCCGATCGAACCCTGTTATTCAAAAAAGATGAGAGATCTCTCCTTGTTGCTCAAGTATATGTGGATGACATTGTCTTTGGATCCACAATCGATCACCTAGCTCATGAATTTTCAGAAGAAATGAAAAGGGAGTTTGAGATGAGCATGGTGGGGGAGGTAAACTACTTCTAAGGGCTTCAAGTGAAACAACGGAAAGATGGAATATTTATTTCTCAAGAGAAATATGTCAAAAATCTTGTAAAGAGATTCGGCCTAGACTCTAAGAAACACACTTCCACTCCTATGAGTTCCTCAGCAAAACTAAGTCATGATGCAGCCGGTGTAGAAATGGGTCCAACACTTTTTTGAAGCATGATCAGTAGTCTTCTCAATCTCACTACGAGTAGACCGGACATCGCCTTCAGTGTAGGAGAATATGCTCGATTTCAGGTAGCACCCAAAGAATCACAGCTGACTACAGTCAAACGAATTATCCGCTACATCAATGGCACATCTGACTACGAAATTTGGTATTCAAGAGACTCGAATGAGTGCTTAGCTGGGTATTCGGATGCTGACTGGGCCGGATGCATTGATGATAGGAAGAGCACTTCTGGTGGTTGCTTCTATCTTGGAAATAACTTGGTGTCATGGATGAGCAAAAAGCAAAATTCAGTTTCTCTATCAATGGTTGAAGCTGGGTACATTTGCAACGGCGAGTTTTTGTGCACAATTATTATGGATGAAGAAGCTTCTACATGATTATGGAATCACTCAAGACACTATGTCTGTGTTCTGTGACAATACGAGTGCCATAAATCTGTCAAAAAATCTAGTTCAACACTTGAAGTTAAAGCATATCGAGATCTGATATCACTTCATTCGAGATTTGGTGGAGGAAAAGATTGTGTATTTAGAGTTCATCAACACTGACAACCAGAAGGCAGACATATTTACTAAACCTCTTAATGGTCCGAGGTTTGAGTCTTTTCTTAAGACCATTGGTGTCGGTATCATTCCTTGAACTCTATCTCTTGTGTGTCCCTACCTTGTTCATTGTTGCATATCTGTTGTGTAGGTCTCACATGTCTAAATAGGTCATGTTTCTTTTACTTGTTGTGGTTTGTACTTGTTTTTGTTGATCTTACTTTACTTGTTCTGTTTTTTAGTGTGTTCAAAAATTCAAAAACCCATAAAAATTGAAAAATCTTCAAAAAGTTTGATCGCCTGTGTTGTGTGTATCACATGTGAGTTTGGCCTAGTACTTTCGTACTTATGGCGTAGTGCATTTTCAAGCTTAGCTTGTTCTGTATGCACATATATTTATGTGGGAGAAATCTTGAAAACTATGTGTGATTGTTGTAAATAGATCTTCAAGCTTGTCATGAATGATTGGTCAATTGTCTTGATGGTCTTGATACTTGCATAGACTTGTGTCTATAACTCTTCTCTCCTTTATTTTTTATGTTTTTGAAATAGAGCTCACCAAATGTAAATCTCCAAATGAAAAGAGATATTGAGCTGCAAAAGCCTATCGCAAATACTATTTGACTAGGAAAAAGGGAAAGCAACTTTTCTAATGAATTGTATGGTGCTTAAAAAGCCAAAGCCTAACTTTAAAAGTTGAAATATCAAAAATTTCAAACACCGATCTCAAAAAGAGATGTATTATCCAAAATGGATCAAATGTTATGATTTATGCAGAAGCCAAATGAAAAGATTTTAAGATTTGTAATCATTCTCTTATGGGAGGTCGTATATGTTCATTTCTATAATTGAGATAGTCCACTTGATTTTGTTCCAGTCGTGTATGACTTGATTGAATTGATTATTGAAGCTTCAGTCTGGTCTAAGGACTATTCCACATTTGATACTCACACACAACACCCAAGGCTTTGTTCAAGTAATGCTTATCTCATTTGTGTGATTGTACATGTTCAAATGTGATGTGTATGCTCAATTACTTGTTGATCAAACCTAAAAAGATTTTTGAGTGTTTTATATGTTTTTGAAAGTAATTTTATACTTTCGTGTCTTTAGTTTTTTTATCAAAATGCATTTTTGTGTTTTTCTCCAAAAATTGGTTTAGAGGTTGTTTCGCGAGAAGCTCGCGACTTAGAGCTTCCCGTGAAATGTGCTTAAGGGAAATCACAAAGTCACATTTTCATACAGAAAGTCTCTCTATTGCCTCACGAGTATTTCGCAACTAAACTCTTCTCGTGAAATGTTTTTAGGCAAAATCTGGAAAATTTTCAATTTCATACAGAGGATATCGCAACTGTCTCGCGACTAAAAGCTTCTCGCGAAAGCTTTAGTGTGTCTCGCGACTAATTTCGCGACTGTCTAACCTTCGAAAAATGTGTGTTTCCAGTTTTTATGCAGCAGATGTGACAATTTTTCAAAACCTCTTTACTTCCCTTGCAATGCTTTCTTCGAACCCTTCTCAACCCAAAATTTTTTTTCACTCAAACTTCATCATTTTCAAGCAAAAATCTCTGCAAAATCACTTCAAGGTATGTTTTCCTAAACATTATCTTCATTTTTGTCATAGATTATGCAAATTTTAGCTGAGGGTTTTATAAATTGGGGATTTTCAAAAACTGGGTTGGGGTTCTTCATTTTGAGAAAATGTTTTCAAAATTTTGTCTGGGCTGAGTCCTACTTGATCTTTGTGCATCTGTGTTGGCCCTTTGTGGCATTCTAAGCATGTATTGAGGCATATTTCATCATGTTCATGCATTTTTTTTATTAATGTTGTGTTCTGTTGCATGTTAGGTGTTGGACAAAATGTCCTAGTGAAATTTTTGTGTTGAATTGGACTCAAATGAGTTCCAATACTTGGGTTTCCTTTTGATTGAACATGTTTTTTTCATTGGATGTGTGTTTTACACATTATGCCCATTGTGTGCCTCACATTGCCATGCCATGCATCATTAGGCACACCCAATGCACCTCATGCTGCACCCACATGCATCGGCTCATGCACCCACATGCTCAGCACTTGCACACACATGTACAGTCACTTAAATTCATGCATTATGTTTATGCTTACATGTTTTATCTGTTATAGCATGCTGGTTTGAGTTGGTTATGCTTTGTTTTAGGTTGTTTTACCTTTATTTTGAACTAACATGTATCTAATCATGTTTTTGTGTTCTGTATTGTGTTTTTGCACTTATTTCTTTTCTATTCTGTGTTCCTTTATGCAGATTTCTCCTACTTAGCATGCAGCTCCTAAGAGATCATCCTCCAAACGTGCACGCACTGATTATGATAATTTCAAGTTTGCTGAGGCTGATATGAAGTATAATGACTGTTATAAGGATAAAACGATCATCATGGAAAGGGTCGTACAAATGGAATCACTTGAGGACATTTTCATACCTGAAGTGTTCAAGGACAGGACATGGACAAAGCTCTTGAACCCGAGTGGAGTTGTGTACTCGAAGATCATCAAAGAATTCTTCGCCAATGCCAGTGTAGAAGAAAATCACATAGACTGCTGGGTGAGACACAAAGAGTTTGTCATTACTAGAGAAAGTATTTAGGATTTCCTAGTAGTTCGTCCTCCCTCACAGCCAATTACAAAACAATATGAGGATAGATTGTGTTCTACTGAGGAGATGATAAGGATACTTGGTGGTACACCGAAGATATCATTCATGAATATATCCGGTCACCAACCTTACCACATTGTTTGCCCCAAGGACAATCTTCCTGTATGATCTCTTTACCCACAAAGAGATAGATATTTGTGGCCACATTTCCCACATTTTGAAGAAGAGCATTGAGAAGCAAACTTCCAGAATGGTCATGCCATTCCCCTCACTCATTATGGGCCTCATTGCACAGATAAGGCTCAAAATTCCTAGTGGCCTCACAGTGGTTTAGAGGGACTATCCTATTGGTGCACAGACGGTGACTAGGAGCACAACTCATATCAAAGGCTCCAAAACAGGTGTGCATATGATACCACAGGCTTGTGTTAAGGAGGAGGGAGGTGACAGATTCACCACTGATCCAGAGCCTTCAGCTCAGCCGTCATCCTCGGAACTAGCATGAGGACCAGACTCAATCACCTTCTAGCCAGAGCAGAGCAGATGTACACTATGCTAGACTCCCTTGTGCAGCACACAGCAGACCAATTTGCTTATGTCTAGGGTCAAATCACTGCCTTATCCTCTCAGATCAATGATTTGTCAGTCGTCCATGGTTCAGATTCCGAGTCCGAGCAGTTCTAGCTTCTTTGGCCATTCAGGTAAAAAAGAGGGTGAAATTTTTGAGGGGGAGCTTGCACAGTTAAGGGAAGCATAGTTTAGGCCTAGATACATTGGTTCTTTCAGGCGGTTTATTTTTAGTTTTTTTTTTAACTGCTGCTTATTTGTTTTTATTGCTTTTCTTTAAAGCTTTTAGTACTTTGTTCTTTATTTCAGTTTATATTCAGTATTTGTGTTTTTCTCAATGCTTTGTAGCATTTTTTTGTACTTTTAAGATATTGCTAATATGTCTTAAGTACCTCACTCTTGTGCCTTAGTAGGATCTTGTTTCCTAGATTCAAATACTTCGCGTATTTTGCATCGGTTGAGTGTTGGACAAGAAATTGATCCTTGGGATTGTTCTTAATTGCATTGCGTGTCTGGATGAGCATTTACTAGCTAAATGCTCATTGTAGTCATTCTTTAATGACTATTTTTGTTTGATCAAGATATGCTTACATGTTTCACAGTGTTTACAAATTTAATCGCACTTTACTTGCTCATGTACATACCATGTATTCAACTTGTCATAAACTTAATGAAAGTTTTGTTTGTGTGCAAGTGTTTCATGTTACAAGTATATATGTGCAAGTACTTCACAGCTTCTAGATTAGGTGTGAGTGAGTTTTACCACTATTCCAAACTCACGTTTAAGTTTAGAGTTTGTTTTAGGAGTTTTGTCACGGAATAGCCAAAGGGGGAGATTGTACATTTGTAATTTACAACTATGTGTTTTGTTAGTTTTTATTCCATGCCAAATTTGATTGTAATTTTTCTTCAATCTTTTGTACCCTGTATTTATTGTGGAATTTGATCGTAAGAGTTGTGCTATTGAGAGAGAGTGTGTGTGTGAAGACTTAAGCAATTGAAGACTAAAGAGTTTTCGTGGGTATCTCGCAACTAAGCATCCCGTGAAATGATCCATGTGACCTGCACATGCTAGAATGCGAAGAGTCAGGACAGGATAGAGACAGCTGTATTTTGCGAGTAGCTCGTGGGTAAGGCCTTCTCGCGAGACACCCACAAAATATTCTATTTTGCCAGACTGTGCTATCTGATACACATTTTCTGTACCCACACTATATATACCTACATTACCCACAAATGTTGAGGAGTGCTTCTGAGAGAAAACCCTAGCCAAAAATCTAAAGAGTTAGAGATTGTTATACCCACAATTCTCTACACAATTGGTTGTGGATTTTCCTCAACTCCTACCTCTCCATTTCCATACCATTGAGAGGTTGATAGTCCAAACACTTACCACACCCTTTCAGAGTGTCAAGTGAGGTTTTGGTGCTAGTGCCAAGGTTTACTAAAGGTCAAAATTGGTCAAAACCATACCAAAACAACATTTTTTATGATTCTATGTCAAATCCAAGCCTATTGGAGATTTTTATCAACTTTAACCAAGTTTTACTCCAAGTTGACTCCTAGTGGCAATCGAAAATCTAATTTTTATTTGACCATTGGAATAGTTTGAAACTACCACCATTGCAAAGAATATTTAATTCCATTTTCGATGACTACTCATGGGTCAAAAACGGAGTTAAAACGGTTAAGATATCTTGAAAATTGTGTTGGGCGCATCACCTCACTTCCTGAGGCCACAAATTTTGCTTTGATTGTCCGATTTTTGAAATGTCAAGTGATCTGGAAACTAGACATCCATACCTTTCCAGTGGTACTAAGATCAGATAAATCAGAGTAGGGAAATGCCTTCAGATGATCAATGGAAGTTAGAACTAGAAAGTTGGAGGAAAAGATAAGATTGCTAATATAAGCAAAAGTGAACCAGCATGCACCAAGTCCATGCCAAGTATGGATGGCATGCACTAAGTGCACGCCGGTAGCCCAAACATTAGTAAAAAATATATTCAAACCCCCCTAGCTCCTAGGTTGAAAAAAAGAAAAAAGAAAAAATGAATTTTTGGGGCAATTAAAGTAATTTTCTGGAGCTTTCTTCTCTCTTTTCTCCTAAATTCTCTCCTAAACACACACCAAAAAAAAACCTTGATTCTCTCATCTTTAAAAATTAAGAGGTAGTATTCTTGCTTCCATCTACTTCTCTTTGGGTTATCTACCTTGGTTCTAAGGTTTAGGGGGTGCAGATGTAGCTTTCTAGCTACAATCTACACCCATCTTCTCTTTAGCTCTTTATTATTTTCTTTTAAATTCCTAGCATGTTTTATTGCTTTCCTAGCATATTTTATTGCTTTGATGTTGTTCGCCAAGCCTTCTTGGGCTAGGGTATGCATAATTTCTTGCCTGTTTCTTTTGCCATGTTTATGTGTTTAATTGCCTTGTTTGGATGCTATGCTTAAGTGCTTTATAGCTTTAAATATTGTTTGTTCATGCCTTTTTCTTGTGTCTTGCTTTTGGGTAGGGTATAGATCTAGATCTATTGGTTTAGGTCTACATCCAAACACCCAAGTTTAATAAAGGGTTTGGATAAGTTTTCTATTTGAATGTTCTTTGCTTTGTTTGGTATTTTTACATGCCTTTGAGTTTTCCTCTTCCTAAATCTATCTTTGTGATGCTATGTTTTGCATGCTTCCGTGCTTAGAACCATGCTTGCATGCTTACTTTTAGCCTCCTTCATCTTTGTCTTGTTTTACATGCTTTGTTTCCCTTCTTAGTATGTGTTTGTTGGCCTTCTGCGCCTCTTTGTTTTGTTTGGTTGCATTCTTCCCCTTTTGTGGCTTGTTTGGGTGCAACCATGTGGGAGAGATCACATCTTGATGATGTTGGCACGCTAGTTTCTTGCTCCTCTCTCCCTTGCTTTGCTTTGCATGTTAGAGCTCCTCTTGTTAGCCTTTTATGTGCTTATAACATGATTATCTCTTATCCTTGTGTGATAACATGCTTCGCCTTGTCTTTTGTGCCTTTTGGCCTTGCTTGCTTTATGTCATCTTCTGTGGTCTCCTTGCTTTAGTTGCATCTTTACTTAAATTTTAACATGTTCATGCACTGTCTTTGCTTGTTTGTCGGTGTCATCAAGCATTGCTCCTACCTTTGATTTTGTGTGGGTTCACACTTGTCTTTATACACGAAATCCTTAGTCCCTTTTAGGAGCTTTGCTTGATGGCACATGTGTCGTCCGCATTCCAATCTAATGGATCTACAAACACCAAATCCAAACCCCCATTTGTCCCTTGAGGACACCTTCTCTTTTTGTTTGCTTGTTTGATAACATGCTTTCTTTGATTTTTGTTTATTCACATGGTTTCTCTGTTTGCTAACATGCTTGTTTGTTCCCGTTGTGTGTTTGCTTGCTTGCATTTCCATTTCTTTTTCTCCTATACCTGTTTGCTAGCTTTGTGTTCTTTTTTTTTGTTGCATGTATGCATGGAGCATGGGCACATCTTCTAAATGCAAGAAAAAGGGCAAAGATCAATAGATTAGGGGGGGAAGCCCTTTTGAAAGGTCCTTTCTTCCCTAAACCCTTACTTTAGAACCATGTCTAGTAGCTTTCTTAGACTAGGATTTCCTTTCCTTATACCTTGCTTTGGTTACACCCTCTATTTGTGTTAATGTATGCTTTTCTTTCCTGCTTTGTGTGTTTGCATTTTGCATGCTATATATAAATATATATATATGGGTGTGTGTGTGTGTAACCCTTCTAAGAGGTCCTTTCCTTCCTAAACCTTTCCTTTAGAACCATGTCTAGTAGCTTTCTTAGACTAGGATTTCCTTTCCTTGTAACTTGCTTCGGCCACACCCTTTGTTTGTGGAAATGTATGCTTTTCTATCCCACTTTGTGTGTTTGCATTTTGCATGCTATATATAAATATGTGTGCGTGTGCGTGCGTGCGTGTGTGCACTTTGAATGATGGACATGCGTGGTTAGGAGGGCAACCCCCTCCTAATCATGGATGGTTTTAACCTTGGAGTGTGGGTATGCATTCAAGGCTTGTGCTATAGATGCATATTCATGCTACATTGTGTGCATGACCTACAATGTGTGTGATTGCCCCTATCCATGTTAGCTGTTGACATTTGTTTTCCTGTGTATGTGACACGCATCATGTGTTTAATACTTCAGTTAGCCACTTGCCTTAGTACAAACATATAGATGCATCCCGTAGACATAGGAATAAACCCTACAGGTGGACCATAATGCACCAAACGCAAAACTCTGCCAGATTTTCGCCATGAAAATGTGGCATCTTCTTGCCATATTCTCACAGCGAAAACTTTGTGAGAATAGTGTTTTGTGTGCTATGATGAGACTTACCCAAAATGATGCTGGATTTCTACCACGAAAATAAGGCGAAATGCTACTAGATTTTCGTCGTGGAAATTTGTCAATAATTCAAATGTGCTAGCAAAGCTAGAAAGGCCACACTAATTTCCCAAGTCAAACCTTAATAGCCCAATTCTTTTAAAGCTTCAAAAGCTAATGGCAATAGCTTGTTTTTAACTGCCAATGATTGAAAATAAAAAATTTACCAAAAGAAAGGACTATCTCACGACAAGCGTTATGGGATGCCTAACACCTTCCCCACATGTAACTAGACTTTCGAACTCAAGAATCAAGATTTTATACCATCCAATTAGATTAGGAGAAATGACATTTTTCTGAGCCTAAGACTGGTAATAAAATCAAATAAAGTTAGGTGACCAATCACATCTTAGAAAAACTCAATGATTGGTCGCGACTTCACTACCTTTGATAATAATCGATTAAAAACGACTTAATTTAGTCACACACTAGATGTTCCATTTTACATTCTCACAACACCCAAGCCAGCACAACTCCAATCCCATGCCCCTCTGGGGGTAGGGGACAAGCCATGTTGCTGTTATGGGTGATCAACCGTCGTGAGGTATTGACAATGGCCTCCCTAGATATTTACTAGAAACATGTAACACATTTATTTAGATGACTAATGCATCATTTATGTTTCATCTAGTTACTTTTATACCATAAATTTATTACTCATTAATTTAAAGTGTATTTTATGTATTTAATGAAAATATTCTTTAAAAAAAAAAATCATTGAGAATATTAGAGACATAGACATTATTTTTTTTCCTTTTAAAAGAAACAATAAATGTTTTTTTAGAAACATAATAAATTTTTTTAATTAAAAAAATATAATAAATGGTGATTTCATAGGTTTTATTTATTTATTTATTTATTTTGAAAGCATTGATTTTATAGTCAGGACTTAAAAATCTTTTAGTTTTTATTAATGTTTTATATGTACTTTGTTATATGTAAGAAATAAGCATTTGTTAAATTATGTTAGAGCACTAGTATCAGCTATGCCATCCCAAATGTTATTTTGACACAAAAAACTTACTTTTTTTCCATTTTAACATTACATTCTACATCAAATATTCTATTCTTCCACACAATATATTAAAATAATACATACAATAATTTTTAAAAAACTCCTACAATATTAAGAAACAAATAAATAATAAATCCAAAACACAAAACCACCCACATTTCACCATCACCACCACCCACCACTACTCTAATCCCACCCCCACCGATAATCAACCATCCACCATAACTATAACCCAAAATCAACCAAACCATCTCCAGCCAATGTACCACAACCACCGCAACCTATAAAATTCAGCCACTACAACCCATAAAATTTAGCCCATAACCACACAAAAAACCCCACTACAATAGCCCCAAAAACTACCACTACAACCACCACCAGCGGCCGCACTCACGACGACCACAACCCATAAAAATCAGCTCACAACCACAAAAAAAAAAAAAAAAAAAAAAAACCCCACAACAACAATCCAAAAAAACTACAACCATAATCAACACAATAACCACTGACACAACCCATCTTCAACAGTTTGATCTTCCACTTGCACATCAATCAATACCAATATGGGAGGAATACGACAGCGCGAACCTGGGTGGAGCCGATTGAGACAGAGCCAATGCAAGGTGGCGTGGTGGACGAGGTGCAACGTTGGCGACGTGACTGAGAGTGAGAAGGAGAGAGGAAGAATGGGAACCAAACAAGAGAGAGTGTATGAGAGGAGAGATTGGAATAAAAAAGATTTTTAAAAAAAATTGATCAATGAGGGAGGCAAAGAGGAGAAGGAAGAGATAGAGAGATAACAAGCGGAGAAGAGAGGAAGCATAAAGAGAGAGAAGAGAGGGAAAAAGAGTGTGAAAGAATAAAATATATGAAAGGCAAATAAAAAATAATAATTTTTTTTAGAACTTGGCTACAATGTTGTTCTACTATTAGAACAATGCTGTTGCATGATCTAAAAATATATGGCATTTAGAACATCTCATACAACATGTATTTTAGTGTTTGGTGTGCTAATGCATTTAGCACACCTGATGTTAGTGCTCATACAAACAGATTTTGTGTGTAGATTATTCTTTGAATTTAGTTTATTTTGTCTATATATATTTAGCTTGACCCTTGAAGAAATTTTCGCCGCAACTGCATGCACATGTATTGAAAGATAAAGGCACTAGACCAATTTGAATACGAAGGAGGTTTAATCAATCTTCATAGAGTATCGCTGAGTATAGGTACTTCTGAAGTACGAAAAATAGTGTTCCCTCCTCTCACATTCATGAATAGATCCACTCCGAAAGTACCTAAGAATTTTCCTCATAAATTAATCAAGATTGAAAGCTCCTTAACATCACCGCCACGACAACATTCATTCATATTTTACATCGGGTTTTACTAATGTATGCCCTATGTACATATGTTAGTAACTATTTTAGGAAACTTTTATGAAAAAATGAAAAAGTAACTAACTAATTTGACAACTTTTTCAATTTTTCATAAAAAGTTTCCTATTATAGATGGTTAATGTATGCCCTAAGGGCATACATTAACCGGATTCTTTTGCGTCTAAGATCACATTCTTTGTAAAAGGTACATACTGGCCATCACTTTTGTCAGGTTTGGACCAATAAATTATCTCATTAAATCGTATGGCAGAAGGTCTTCGAGAAATTATATTTTTTCAGTCGAATGTCTAGTAGAAAGTCACTGCTCACAAAGATAAGGATTAAGGACCTTTGCTCCCACCAAACAATAATAATTATAAGGGCAAATTTTAACTTATCCACTTGTGGCTTGGCTGAAATTTAAATTGCCTACCTGTGGTTTGAAATTTGACACTTTACCCACTTGAGATTAACTTAGAGTTTTGTAACCCACTTATGTTTAAAATATGACTAAATATGTAATTTTGTTCCACTTTTATGTCTCTCTCCTCCAAAAACACAAAAAAAAAAAAAAAAATGATCAATTAAGATAAAAAATAATCTAGCAGAACACTTGCATTATGGGATTTCAAACCACAGGTAGGCAACTTAAATTTTAGTCAAACCTCAAGTGGGTAAAGTGTCAAATTTCAAACTATAAGTAGACAACTTAAATTTTGGTCAAACCACAAGTGAGTAAATTGTAATTTACCCTAATAATAATGAGGACCTTAGAGACTATTATAACACTTGTATTATTTGGCTCTAAAAATCAAAATGGCGTTATGTTATATTAGTGAAATCTTATTTCTGTCTTCATCTCGTATTTGTAATTTACATTTCTATTTTTTTGCTCTCTCAAATTTATTTTTCATATTCAAAAGTTAAAATGTATAAAGTTTTCACTTCTCCCCAACATCTAATCATATATACAAACCCAAATATATCAATAAGCTAAATTACGTTTTAACTCCACATTTTAGCTGGCATTCAAATTACTCAATAATTGTAAAAGTTTCAAATTATTCTATGGAGTTTAAGACTGCTATGAATCAAATCTTATAGTTTTTGCTAATTTCAAATCTCATCCTGAACTTTCAAAATCTTATTCAGATGTGATTTAGAGTTTGATTTTGGATTTAATTGGAATGTTTTAATTGATAATATTTAAAAGTTTGTATTAATTCCTTTGAGGAGTATTAGAGTTGAAATGCAAGGAAGATTGGTTGAGATTTGATGAGAAAATGAGTATTTGTGGGTGGGAGTTGCCGAGTGCATAAAGACAAGGATTTTGAAAAACTGAAATTTTGAACCTTTTAAACACTGTCTTTTTTTGTATTTCGTGAGTTAGTGACTCGCGAACCAATCACGAGCCTACTCGCAAAATGTGTAGATGCATAGGGCAGAATTTAATGGGTCAAGGCTGAGCCTCTAAGCACTCGCAAGGGAGCCGCAAAACTCTTTGCCTGAAATTTTTAAGAAATTGAAATTCCTTATAAATCTTGCGACTTGGAACCACTCGCGAAAGGAGTCGCAAAATGACCAAACATAAAGTTTTTCAACACAAAGAATTTGACATTTTGAGAAAAACAATCAAAACCAAAGTGACAAAAATCACTTCTAGGAACAAATAAAATACTCAAAAATCTTTTTGGGTTTGATCATCAAGCAATTAAGCGTACACACATCACATTTAAACACATACAATCACACCAATAAAATAGATATTCATTGAACATTACACTTGTGTGTTGTGTGTGGGTATCAATTATGAATTAGTCCATAGTCTAGTATGAAGTTTCAATGATCAATTCAATCAAGTCATACATAAATAACATGAAGTCAAGTGACCTATCTCACTAGTAGAAATGAACATATATGACTCCTTACCAAAGTGTTTAAAATGATTGAAATCTTTTCATTTGACTTCCATTTTTCATACTTTTTGATCAATACAACTCAATTTTTGAGCAACGATGCCATTAAATTTGTTATATTTCTTTGAAGAATAAGCCTTTGGCTTTGGCATCATACATTTTGAATACATTTTTGCTCCATATTTTCCCAGTCTAACTAGTTTTTGAAGAAAGGCTTTTTCAGCTCTTTCTCCTTTTAGAGATTGACGTTTGAAGAGCTTTTTGACATAAAAAAAATGTGAGGAGATATATAGGATCAAGTCTACACATGTAGCAAGATCAAACAAGACTATTGGCTAGACATTCAAGACAAGCTTGAAGATCAATTTACAACAATCAAACATAGATTTCTATATTTCACTCACATTCAATATGTGCATATATAACAAGCTAAGCTCGTAAATACACCATGCCATTAGTACGAAGGTACTAGGCCAAACTCACATGTGATATAACACAACACAAGCAATCAAACCTTTTTGGGAATTTTTAATACTTTTTATGAGTTTTTTGGATTTTTTACTCACACAAAACAAAATTAGTAAAGTAAGATCAACAATTAAAACAATCTTTTAAACAAAAAACATTAAAAGAAACATGCTAATGAAGAAGCATTGTAGCAAGAAGAGTGCACATGGCATTATGCATGATACTATGACCCTAAGACATAGGAAGTATTAGTGCATGGATATAGTGGATGAACCATGCATAAGTATCCTTCTTCACCCACACTGCACGAGTGCCTTGGGTGAGATCCTTAGACGGAGGGGTACGACCAACATAACTCTCAAACCTCGGGGTGAAACTAGCTAGGCATGATGAGATGTTCTTAAGCATTTCCATGACATCTCCAATGAGTTAACCATCATTTTCTCCCTTAACTTGCTTTCCTCTTGGCATTCTTCTTTCATTTCAAAGCTTGAAGCAATTTGGTCTTATGTGCCCTCGAATGCCACAATGGTGACAAGAAAGCTTTACTTAAGGTCCCCTTTGACTCTTAGGCAGTGACTTTCCTTTTGCCTTTGATTTTGGCTCAATGTCCTTCTATTCAACAATAGGGATCTCAATCTTGGGCTTTTCTACAACTTTTTTCAATACAAATTTCATCTCCCTTCTTGATTCTTCAATTAAACTTCCTTCATCGGTGTAACCTAGTCCGGTTTTGTCTGAAAAAGGCTTTTGAGTTGAAAGAACATTATCAAGCTTCTTGGTTGTGATGCACTCTACTTTAACATTAGCTTGAATCACTTCAAGTTCGAGAAACATGATCTTTAAGTAAGTGTAGACACTGAATTTTGTACTCCTTACGACTCGAGCTCCCATTCCCTAAAGATGCCCAAATTCCGAGGCTCAAGGTTGGTTTAGGGCCCAATCAAATTTAAAATTGACTTGAGAGGAGTTAAAATGGAAAATATAACTTTTAATGAGCAAAAATATATTTTTTTAAAATAGAGGCCAAAGAAAACCCACGATTTGCGTACGCAGGCACAAACTTGTGCACGCAGGCCACACGCTGCTTACACAGGCATAAGTCTACGTACACAGCTAGGGTTTCAGAGACATAAAAAAGGCAAGTTTTCTGCATTAAAGATTGAGGTTTGGAATGAATCGCACATGTTTGGGAGCCGTTCCAAATTCCTATTTTTCAACTATATAAAGCCTTACATGGTATCTTTTCAAGAGATAGAGAAAAATCCTAAGGGAAACGTAAGATTCACTAGAAATAGTGAATCAAAGAGGGAGTCTTTCACAAAACATCCTTAAGTCAATTTTATTTGATTGGGGCCATTTTTGGCATTGATACTTTGAATTTAAGATTACTAATCACGTTTCTATTAATTCGTAAATAGATTTGAATGATCAATATGTGTGTAAAACACCCCTGAACATTTAGAACCCAAATTACAAATTATCAATTCAAGCTTATAATCAAACAATAAATGTGCGGAATATGAACATAGGCTAAAACAGAATTGATAAACAATCTAAACCATAAATAATCACAACCACAGCAGTAATTAAATGGCAAAGATAAAGGGAAGAGAGATGCAAACACAAGGACAACATTCGATGTGTTATCGAAGAGGAAACCGAAGTCCACAGCGTAAAACCTCTCTACCACCCTCCAAGCAATCAATAATCCATTAGAAAATGTAGTTGGGATACATGAATAGTAATAGACCCTCCAAGCCTAATCTACCTAATGTACCTAAGCCCTCTAAGCTTCTTGCTCCAACGAGGTTGTGCCGAACCTTTTTCTTTTCTAGCTTACTAGATTCTGCTATAGACCATAGCATCAACCAATATGAATTAGTCCCTTCCGAACTACTTCCCAAAGCACCAAAAAGTCTTCTTACAGATATGGGTATGGTGAGAAAAGGATTTGGCTAAGAACCTTTCAAAAATGTAACAATGGAGAGGGTGAGAGTAGAGAAATTTGAAGAGTCTCTTAAGTGAAGATTGTGGATGAATCAATCTTGTTTTTCTCTAGGGTTTCTCTCTCAAATTTCTCTCTGGAAGCTCTCTACATTTCGTAGGTATAAGGGTCTACATATAGTGGTGTGTGTTTGGAATACGAAGAGTCAGTTTTTCTAAAACAGAGCTGGCTAGCGGCTTGGCCTCGCGACTTGACTAAGTCGCGAGTTACAGCCGCGAGGTAACTGCATTGTTAGTCTGGACTTTTTGTCCTGTAGTACAACAGCTGGCGTGACGCTTCAGCTTCTCTGCATGCTTGGCACGTGACCATCGTCTGGCGTTTTGCCAGTTGCGAGCCACCCGCAAGTTTCAATCGCGAGTCCCTGCATCTTTGCACAAACTTGAACATTTCTTCACACTTTCTCACACACTACCCTTACATGAATCCCACCTAAATATAGGGTTATTAATTGCTAAAATACAAGCAAATTTGGCACTGAAAAATGCCAAGAAGATGGTTGATTAAATCCAACCTTACAATCTCCCCATTTGGCTATTCTGTGACAATACCTTACAATAAGCTCTAGACTTAACGCATGAGTTGGGAACAGTTAAACAAAACTCACTCACACCTAACTCTAGAATCTGATAAGCTCTTGAATCATACGAACAAGTATCTTTTGAAATACAACAACACAATTTGATCACTATATGCAGAAAACTTGTAATGCATATGAAGCAAGCACAATGCGATCAAGCAAAAAAATGGACTTAAGCAATTAAGCAACATGGCATGGCTTGACCAAAAACAAACAATCACTATAAAAATGATCACAATGCTCATTCACACATGGAATGAACATCTAGACACGCAAGCTAATGAGCTCATTTGCAAAGTATCATTTGCATGTCCAACACTCAACCAATGCAACAACACTAGGTAATTGCATTAAGAATAAAAATCCAACAAAGGGCACAAGAGTTATGTACTGAAGAAAATGCATAACATTTAGCAACATGTACTGAAGCTACAAAGCAAGGGTACAAAAACCTAAAAGCTTACAAAAGCATACGATTACAAAAGTACCATACAAAACTACAATGTTAACTAAGGTATAAATACTATATCCACACAAACAGCTATAAACATGACAAGCAAAACATAAGTTTGTTAGTCTATCCAAAAGTATGAGAGTGTATATAAATATATATCAACTTTCTCTTCTAGAGCACACAGCTCCCCCTTTTAGTATGCACACTTCTCCTTCCTGTGTCGCTCTCCCCCTTACTGTATGCTATCGCTCTCCCCCTTTTTGTCACAAATAGCTAAAGGTTTTCTTCCAACTTTTGCTGAATAACATCCAACTATGTTTCAATGGTCGTGAGGCGCATTTGAACTTGGTTGTCGGTTGAGTAGATAAGTCGTTCTAATCCTGAAATTCACTGAGACACACTTTCAATCAAAGTACTTATCCTGTCAGCCTGAGAGCTAGGTGGTACAAGTGGAGTGCCTGATGCCTGTATCTCAAAAGGAATGGGAGAAATTGTCTCGGTATGCACAGGTGTAGCTGAACTTTGACCAGATGGAGTGAATGGTTCACTCTTAGGTGCTTTAGAGGAATGGCTCTTGCTTGCTTGGAGAGTGAACATTGATATTGGCAAGGACAAGACACAATTTTTCCATTTGATAGTGGACTGACACCTTCATGAAGCATGATCTTCATGATGAGACTACAAAAAGGAAGATTTGATCGTGTTGTTGATCGAGCCGCTATTTTCCCAATGATCTGAAATATGTGGGCACAGATGTCAATTGGAACTCCGGTAATGAGATCACACAAAAATTTTGCTCTTCCAAGATTGATGTAAGCGGTGTTTGACAATGGATATAGGTTAGAGAACATGATCAGTTTTAGAGTTGTCAGTTCAGGCATAAACTGTGTAGTGCCTATAAATGAGCCTGTGTTTCCCACTTCATGTTCATTCCCAAGGACCTGAAGAATGTCTTGTACCTGAAGTACTTTGTCATCATATGTAGTTAGATCCACATTTTTTGGTCTGGTGATGTGAAGAATATTTCCAATGTGGTCTGTATTGATGGAAAATATCGTTCCTTGTACCCAGCATTTCAACTCTACCCTGGTGTATCTGGCATTAGAGTAGAATTCCTTAACCAATTCTTCAATTGGATCCTCGAAATTCCCAAATAGATCAGCCCAATCTCTTTCTTCAAAAATCTTAGGGATAAATGTTGTCCCCAAGGTATCAAATTTGACTATTCGTTCCACAATAGTACGAGCCTCTCTAAAAATGTCTGTGTAGGTCTTTGAATCAAGAGGTGTCCTAAATCTCTCAGTGGCAGAATCTTTAGACGACTGAGATGAGGGTCGAGTCTGTTTAGCAACCGGGGTTGATGATCATCAGTTACAATGTCTTTGCCTTTAGAGGATCGACGAGACATCTTTTCTTGAAGATTTGAGGATGAAATGATGCAAAATTTGTGGATATTCGAGAGTGACATGGTGAGTTTGATAGAGTAGAAATGGGGAAGACAATGAACAGTCACAAAATTTTGAGGGAAAAACTGAAATGATTTTAAAAACTACCTTTAAAACGTAAAACACGCGTTTTTCGCGATTGGGACAAGTCACGTGCAAGTTGCCAGGGACAGCCTCCAAAACACTTAAACAAAAAATTAAAAAAATTTTCTTAAGTGTTTTTTACGACTGGAAGGTCTACCCAAGAGAGAGTCGCGAGGTGAGTCGCAAAAATCTCTAAGTACCTCTCGTGACTGGACCTTCCACCCGCGAACAAGTAGCCACAGTAAGTCGCGAGAATCATAAAAATTCAGATTTTGGAAAATATTCGAAGTATTTTTCGTGACTGGGACATTGACCTGCTAATGAGTCGCGAAAAATCTATGTGGGGACTCACAACTGGGGCATGCGGCTGGATCAACCCGTGACTGAGTTGCAAAAAAGGGCAACACTATTTTTGAAATTTTAACAATTTTTGTAAAAACAAAATACTTTCTAAAAAAAAAACAAAAACTCAAAAATCTTTTTGTGCTTGATCAACAAAGATTGAGCATGTGAAAACACATTTAATCAAATACAATCACACAAATGAATATGATATTCACTGATCATAGACATGTGTGATGTGTGTGGGTATAAACAATGAGATAGTCCTTAGTCTAATGTGAAGCTTCAATGATCAATTCAAACAAGTTATACACAACTAGCACTAGATAATGTGACCCATCTCAATTATATAAATATGCATATATGACCTCACACAAAACTTGATAACAAAACTTTAAAGCTTTTCATTTGGCTTTATATACATCATATCATTTAATCTTTTTGAATTCATACATCACATTATGGGATCGATGCCTGAAATTTTTGATATTTCAATTGATGAGTTAGCCTTTGGCTTTTTGGGCATCATACATTTTATTTTTGGTCGCTTTCCCTTTTTCCTAGTCAAATACATGTGCGACAGGCTTTTGCAGCTCAATATCTCTTTTCATTTGGAGATTTACATTTAGTGAGCTCTTGAAGCGAAACAATAAAATAAAGAGTGGGAAGATATATAGGCACAAGTCTATGCGTGTCTCAAGATCAACAGAACCATTCACTAATCATTCATGACAAGGTTGAAGATCTATTTACAACAGTCACATAGATTTCAAAATTTCTCCCACAATGATATGAGTGCATTAGAAACAAGCTAAGCTCGTAGATGCACAAAGCCATTAGTACAAAGGTAGAAGACAAAACATGTTTTGAGACAAAACTCAACAAAGTCGATCAAACTTTTTGGATTTTCTACTTTTTATGTGGTTTTTGGATTTTTGACACACATGCAAGAAAAGAATGATTAAAAACAACAATGTAAAAACATTTAAAACAAAAGCAAACAAACAGATAATTTTTCAACTCAAGCTAGCAAAAAGCACACAACCAAGCATATTCACAAAAAATAGGAAGTATTAATGCATAGACATGTTGTAATGCTTATGCATGAGTACCCTTCTTCACCCACACGTCACGTGCGTTAGAGGTGATATCCTTGAAGGATTGGGTACGAGAGTTAGGACTTTCAAACCTTCATGTGAAGCTTTCCAAGCAAGTGGTAAAGGTACCGATCATTTTCATCACGTCCATCATGCCTGGATCACTGTTTTGACTTCTTGGTTGCTCACCACCCCAAGACCTCTTGTCATTTCTTCTTCCTCATGACCGAGGAGCGCTTGCATTGTTCAATGCTCTCAGCTTATGGCAGTTGGGTTTGGTATGTCCTTGCAATCCGCAATGGTGACAAAAGTGGTTTATTCTTAAACCTCTTTGTGATCGTGGAAGAGATCTTCCTCTTACTTCAGTCCTAACTACAGATTGGTTCCGGGGCTTATTCATCGCCCTTTGTTTTGCCACAATTTTATTCCTTTCAACCTTCGTCTTCTCCACAGTGGGGGTAACTACAACTGGTTCTTTGGCCTTCACAAACTTTACTTCTTTGCAAACATTTACAGCTGCACTGCTTTCTCCAGTGTATCCTAGTCCGGATTTGTCTGAGAATTGCTTTTGAGAGGAAATGACATCATCCAGCTTCTTGGTGGAGACCCTCTCTACCTTGGCATTGGCTTGAACTACCTCTTGCTCAAGAAATCTCACTTTTGTGTAAGCTACTGATAGCTCACCATTTAGTGTTTCTATTTCACATTTGGCCTCTTTATGTCAGACTAAGAGACTCCGGCAATCCTCCTCTGCTTTCTTCATTTTCCTCATAGCCGCCTTTGCCACCCTTGCGTACTCTCCAAATTTCTCAAGAAGTAAGGCATAATTCTCTTGAAGACTATCTGTATCTTCATCCTCTTCAGCATCTGATTCTTCAATAGTCCCTATAGATTCTTCATCACTGTGTTCTCCAAGTTCTTGTACAAGTTGATTCAAGTCCTCCGAGGACTCAACATGTTCAATAGCCATAAATGCGGAGTAATTTCCTTCTCTGTCACAACTATCATCAGAATCAAAATTTGATGAATGTGAGCCACTTAGAGTAGTGGCACAGAACATGCCCTTCGATTTCAAATAATTGGGACATTCTTTCTTGAAATGTCCATGTCCATTACACTCGAAGCATGTAATTCCTTGTGAAGATTGAGGTTCTCTACCATCTTTCCTTCTAAATTCCTTTTTCTCCTTCTCGGAACTCTTAAATTTTCCTTTGTCACCAAATTTCCCACAGTTCTTGAGTTTTAAGAATTTCCAGAAGTTTTCCACAAGATACGCCACATCTTTATCTACACCATCCTCTTCCGAAGAGTCATAAGATACTACCCTCTCATCAATTGTCTTAAGAGCAAGTGATTTGCTCTTCCTCTGGGTGGGCAGCGACAATTCATATGTCTGCAATGAACCAATCAACTCTTGAACTTTGATGTCTTCAAGATCTTTGCTCTCTTCAATAGCCGTCGCTTTAGCACGAAAGCTTTCTGGTAGTGACCGAAGGATCTTTCTTACTATTTTAGAATCCTCCGTCTTTTCCCCCAAATTGAATTTGCCAACAACCACCTCGTTCAGCTTACGGCAAAAAGAGTCAAAGGACTCATCGTCACTCATTTTTAGCTCCTCAAAGTGAGTGGTCAACATCTGTAGCTTGGTGTCTTTCACTTTCTTTGTTTCTTCATAAGTTGTCTCCAGAATCTCCCATGCTTCCTTAGCAATCGTGATATGTGAAATCCTGTGAAATTCTTCTGGAGAGACACCATAGAAAATAGCATTCAAGGCTTTACTATTAGCATCAGCCGCCACAAGAGCTACCTTATCCCAAATGGATTTAGCAGCCTCTGGCCTAGTCCAACCAACTTCAACTGCATCCCACACAGCATCATCAATAAAACACAAAAACGCCCTCATTCGGACTTTCCAAAAAGCATAATTATTACCATAAAAAAATGGTGGAACATTTAGAGATTAAGACCTATCCATCTCAATAAGGGGTCAGGGATTGCACCAAGGTAATTAAACCACAAAGAGTGCACCCACTCCGATACCAATCGAATGTTCAATATGTGTGTAAAACACCCTTGAACATTTAGACCCCAAATTACAAATTGTCAATTTAAGCTTATAATCAAACATTAAATGTGCGGAATATGAATATAAGCTAAAACAGAATTGATAAATAATCTAAACCATAAATAATCACAATCATAGCAGTAATTAAATGGCAAAGATAAAGAGAAGAGAGATGCAAACTCAAGGACAACACTCGATGTGTTATCGAAGAGAAAACCGAAGCCCTCGTCATAAAACCTCTTCGCCATCCTCCAAGCATTCAATAATCCACTAAAAAATGTAGTTGGGATACATGAACAACAATAGACCCTCCAAGCCTAATTTACCCAATGTACCTAAGCCCTCTAAGCTTCTTGCTCCAACGAGGTTGCACCGAACCTTTTTCTTTTCTAGCTTACCGGATTCCACTATAGCCTATAGCATCAACCAATATGAATTGGTCCCTTCCAAACTGCTTCCCAAAGCACTAAAAAGCCTTCTCACAGATATGGGTATGGTGAGAAAATGATTTGGTTAAGAACCTCTCAAGGATGTAACATTAGAGAGGGTGAGAGTAGAGGAATTTGAAGAGTCTCTTAGGTGAAGATTGTAGATGAATCAATCTTGTTTTTCTCTAGAGTTTCTCTCTCAAAATTCTCTCTGGAAGCTCTCTACATTTCGTGGGTATATGAGTCTATATATAGTGGTGTGTGTTTGGAATGCGAAAAGTTAGTTTTTCTAAAACAGAGTTGGTTGGCGGCTTGGCCTCGCAACTTGATTAAGCCGCGAGTTACAGCCGCAAGGTAACTGCATTGCCAGTCTGGAATTTTTGTCCTGTAGTGTAACAGCTGGCATGATGCTTCAGCTTCTCCGCATGCTTGGCACGTGACCATCGTCTGGCGGCTTGCCAGTCGCGAGTCCCTGCATCTTTGCACAAATTTGAACATTTCTTCACACTCTCTCACACACTACCCTTACATGAATCCCACCTAAATATAGGGTTGCTAATTGCTAAAATGCAAGCAAATTTGGCACAGAATAAAGCCAACAAGATGGTTGATTAAATTCAACCTTACAAGATTGACTGAGGGGAATGGTCAAAATCAAGCTTGAAAAGCTTCTTGTTTGAGGTATTGAGCTTAACTCTTTCTTTTTCTATTCCTTTGCTTTTCTGCCCTTTTGTTATGGTTTAATTTATTTCTTTGCTTAGTTTATATTTATATATGTTTGTTTTATGCTTTCTTTATATTTTTATGCATGTTAGGTTGATAGATTTATGCTTTGAAGTCTTGCTCTGTTTTTTTGCTTGTCTATTTTTTGGGTTAGGGTTTAGGCGTGTTTGAGTATGCATACTTTTGTATGCGCACACGGGCTCAAAGTATGCATACGTGTTAGGACATATGTAGAACTTGTTAGAATATATGTCATATAGATTTGGCTAATCCTTTGAAAAAATGCACTTTACTTGTATTTGGGTTGTCACGCCTCGAACTCAATTATAAAGATAGGCATGTGACAACTGCCGCACGCTTATAAAGTAATCACCCTACAAGTGTGCAAGGCCTTTTTAGCAACTAACATTTATCCTTAAAAATTAAATCAATTAAACCCAAAATACCTCAACAATTTCTTTATGAATAGATTTCCAACAATTTAATAGGAACAAAATCCAAACCTTGTGTACATAATGTCAATTGGCCAATAAATATAAAACTATTAGAAGACCATCCAATCCCCAAAATCACTAAGCTTCTTTTTCCGCTCACAACACAACATCAAAACTCCCAAAACTTGTTATTCTTCATAGTATGAAATTGGAGGGGAAAAAGAGGGGTGAGCTGACAACTTAACAAGTAACCAAATCCTAATAAGTTCTATCAAGCAATAGATTTGTAAAGTAATAAGATGTAATATGAGCCTTCAAAAGCTATAATATGCTACGGGTTTTCAAAAATAACTAAAGAAGTTTCATGCTCATAAAATAATAAGTTGCAAATAGATCACATACTTTAATCTTACAAATATATCATAGATAGTTCAGAAAGTTGTCAGTTTTTTCATATATCAAAAGCTATAACTTAGAATAGGTTCTATAAATACATAAGCAGATTTAATGACTCAAAAATAGTTCAAATACTCAAACATTTTCAAAATCACACATGTAGTTTTAAGGACTCAAAATAGTTGAGATGTTCAAACGTAATTCATATTCTTAACAATCTTATGACTATGGTCACACTATATCCCCATGTCTGGGCATCAGAGTATCAATGAATAACCCCCATTAGTTTGGGTATCAGAGTACCAATGAATAACCCTCATTGGCTGGGTATCAGAATACCAATGAATAACCCCCATTGGTTTGGGTATCAGAATCAATTCATAGTCAGATTGTCCATAATCACATATATGAAATCATAGTTTCTAACAAAAATATATCTTATTCAAATACACACACACACACACACACACACACACACACACATATATATATATATATAATCATATATTCAATATTCAAATATATTTGCGATATTTCTATATTCTTTACTTTAAATAAATATAGCTAAAAAAACAATTAAATACAAATAAATGTTATATTCAATGCTCATAAATATTTGTAAAAATTCTTTATTCTTTACTTTGAATCAGTATAGCTAAAAACAATTAAATAAAATACATAATATATTCAGTAATCAGATATATTTGTGATAATTCTTTACTTGAAATCAGTAATACAATAGAAATAAAATTGTAACGACTGTAAACAATTTTCAATAGTTAAAATTACGTAAAATAAAACCAATTAGAATAAGGTTACTTACCTCAATCCAAAGCCTATTAAAAAATCCTTGCAGTTTTCCGAGACCAATCTGAATGTTCAAAATGTGTATAAAACACCCTTGAACGTTTAGACCCCAAATTACAAATAATCAATTCAAGCTTATTATCAAACAATAAATGTGTGAAACATGAACATAAGCTAAAACAAAATTGATAAACAATCTAAACCATAAATAATCACAACCACAGCAGTAATTAAATGGTAAAGATAAAGGGAAGAGAGATGCAAACACAAGGACAACACTCGATGTGTTATCGAAGAGGAAACCGAAGCTCTTGGCATAAAACCTTTCCACTGCCCTCCAAATGGTCAATAATCCACTAGAAAATGTAGTTGGGATACAAGAATAGCAATAGGCCCTCCAAGCCTAATCTACCCAGTGTACTTAAGCCCTCCAAGCTTCTTACTCCAACGAGGTTACGCCGAACCTATGTCTTTTCTAGATTACCGGATTCCGCTATAGCCCATAACATCAACCAATATGAATTGGACCCTTCCTAACAGCTTCCCAAAGCACCAAAAAACCTTCTCACAGACATGGGTATGGTGAGAAAAGGATTTGGCTAAGAATCTCTCAAGGATGTAACAATGGAGAGGGTGAGAGTAGAGGAATTTGAAGAGACTCTTAGGTGAAGATTGTGGATGAATCAATTTTGTTTTTCTCTAGGGTTTCTCTCTCAAAAGTCTCTTTGGAAGATCTCTACATTTTGTGGGTATAAGGGTCTATATATAGTGGCGTGTGTTTGGAATGTGAAGAGTCAGTTTTTCCTAAACAGGGTGGTCTAGTGACTTGGCCTTGCGACTTGACTGAGTCGCGAGCTAATGGCCTGGCCAGCCTGGGACTTTTGTCCTGTAGTGCAACAGCTGGCGTGACTCTTCATCTCCCCTACATGCTTCGCATGTGTGCTGCAGTTGGCGACTTGCCAGTCGCGAGTCACCCGCGAGTCCTAGCCACGAGTCTCTGCATCCTTGCACAATCTTGAGCATTTCTTCACACTCTCTCACATACTACTCTTACATGAATCCCACATAAATACAAGGTTACTAATTGCTAAAATACAAGCAAATTTGGCATGGAATAAAGCCAACAAGATGGTTGATTAAATTCAACCTTACACAATCCAATGTTAATCTTTAAGCAAACTAAACAAAGAATTTACTCCAAACAAGTTTGTCACTTAGATCCTTGGACCTCAAATCTCAATGCCATCCAACACCATAGAGACAACAAAACAAAGATACTTTACATGTGAAAAGACTAAGTCCTTGGAAACCTTCAAATAATTGGTATTAGCTTCATCTTTTATCTATCAATAAGGAACCTTAATGACAAGTCAGAACTGCCCATAGTGGCCAACACACATCTAGTTACATTGCCCTCAATAAGAATCATGGAATAAAAGTGATGTGCTTTTAGTGGTGAAATTTTGCTTAATTAAACATATACTGGTTGGCTTCTTAGATAGGAGAAAAGATAAGGGGGGGGGGGGGGGGGGGGGTGGACGGCAACTCCTCTTAGAAAATCTTAAGGCATAAAATGCAAAATCCTTAGAGTGGCTAGGGTTTACATGATACAATTAAGGTATAAATTATGCTAACTTCAATATCAGAAATTACTAAATTACCCCTAAAAATAAATCTCCTTTTTATTTATTTATTTTTGGAACTGGGTATTACAATCTGCCCCACTTATAAGAATTCAGTCCTCTGAATTCATCACAAATTGAATCAATTTATTACGCTTCCACTGCGCTACTCTAAAGCCACAATTGTATCGATCTATACAAATTTATGACCCTATTCGGTGATCCTTCCCGTAATATTCACACTTCTGAGTATGGCTTTGAGTGGAAGCTGTGTGAGGATGACAACCGTATGTGCTTGGAAATACTGGGGTGGTTTTCTTGTACCATGCACTACGGCTAGGATGGCTTTCTCTAAGGGCAAATACCGAACCTCGACCTCGTGCAGTGACTTGCTCACGTAAAAAACTGGCCGTTGTATACCATCATCAACCCATATCAATACTAGACTCACAGCATGAAGGGCCACAGCAACATAGGCAAAAAGGAGTTCATCCTTTTCAGGACTGGACATAATGGGAGGATGAGAGAGGTAATCTTTAAGTTACTGGAAGGCCGAGGTGCACTCCTCAGTCCATTCGAATCCCTTCCACTTATTCAGCAGCTGGAAGAATGGCCGGCATCTATCTGCTGATCGGGAAATGAAACGATTCAAAGCCGTGGTCATTCCGGTCAATTTTCGAACTTCCTTGGGATTCCGAGGAGGTTGTAAGTTGTTAATCGCTTTGATCTGGTCGGGATTCACCTCAATTCCCCTGTGGGTAACCATGTAGCCCAGAAACTTGCCTGATCCCACGCCAAATGAGCATTTGGAAGCATTTCGGCACAACTTGTGTCTTTTAAGGATTTCAAAAATGTTTCTGAAATCCCCAATATGCTCAGATATGACCCTGCTTTTTACCACCATGTCATCAATATAAACCTCCACGCTTTTACCCAACTGAGACTCAAACATCCTCGTCATCATCCTTTGGTAGGTAGGCCCTGCATTCTTTATAATTCCCAATGGGGGTGACGAAAGCGGTCTTTTCCTGATCGTCCCACACTAGTGGTATTTGGTGGTACCCCTGAAAAGCATCCAGGAAGCTAATCCGAGGGTGTCCAATAGTCGCATCGACCAGCTGATCGATTTTTGGCATAGGAAATGGATATTTTGGACAAGCTTTATTTAGATCAGTGAAGTCCACGCACACTTGCTATTTTTCGCTCTTTTTCTTCACAACCATAATGTTGGCCAACTAGTCAGGGTAGAAAACCTCCTTAATCGCTCTAGCTTGCTTTAGTTTCATTACGTTTTCTCTGACGGCATCTGCATGCTCTGGATGGACGCCGGAGTGGATGCTTTTTAGGAATGATCGTCGGATTGACGTTCAGGTGATGACAAATGAACTCCGGGCTTACCCCCGAGGCTTCAGTAGAGTCCCATGCAAATACATCGAGGTTTCTTCTAAGAAATTCTATGAGCTCGGTCTTCTCCTGAGGAGGTAACCGGGATCCGACCTGAAAGAATTTCTCTGGGTCATCATTGATGACAACCCTCGTTAGTTTTTCACATTCTACTTCCTCGGCCGACCCCCCGGTAGACAACACCGAGGGTTTTGATTGCTATAAATCCTCCTCACCCCAAGCCAAGGGCTTAGGCTTATGCTGGATTGTGGCCACCAAGCATTGTCTGGCCACCTTTTGGTCTCCCAGAATCTCCTTGACCTGCCCTTCGGATGGATATTTGACTTTTTGATGTAAAATGGAGGAGACAGCCCCTAGTGTGTGTAGCCAAGGTCTGGCCACAATGGCAGTGTAGGGTGTGTACGCATCCACCACGATAAAATCGACCTCAACTGTTTCAGGTCTAGTCTGCACGGGCAACCTGATTTGGCCCATAAGGATGACCACCTTCCCATCGAAACTCACCAAAGGAGAGCTGTAGGGTGTCAGATCCTTGGGTTTTAAGTTCAGTCCCCTATAAAGGCCAGGGTACATTATCTCAGCACCGCTTCCTTGGTCCACCATTACCCTCTTCACATCGTACCCCCCAATTTTGAGGGTGACCACTAAAGCATCATCATGAGGTTGGATGGTCCCGACTTTATCTTTGTCCGAAAAGCCCAACACCGGCTGAATTTCTCTTCTAGCCCTCTTTGGTTCTTGGCTAACATCCACGGCGGGTAGTCGGGCAACAGACATTACTCTGGACAGGTAGGACCCAGTTCTTCCTAGTGCGGCGAAGATAACATTTATCGTGCCCAAAGGGGGTCTGGTGGAAACATCTCTCCGAGCCCCGACGTTCACGTTAGTCATGTCTATGGCACCTAAACATAAGTCTGTTCCATCCCAAAATCCTCTTCAGTCCGAGGCATCGACTTCATTTGATCCTACTCCATCTCATATTCTGTTCCGTGATGAGGATGCCCGAAAGGCCTTCTTGGAGAACTTTTCTCAAAGAGGCATTCATTTTGAACATCAAGTCATTCTGGCAGACTTCGCCGACACCGACCTTCCCAATGTCATTCACAGTTGGGGATGGGAGTCATTCTGTGACGTCCCGGTCACCTGTCCTTCCGTGCTTATACAGAAGTTTTACTCCAATATGCATGGAATCGATCATTCTATACCTCACTTCTTCATTCGCGTTTGAGGTACGCGTTTTCCTGTCACACTGCAACTTGTAGCAGATCTGCTTCGAGTTCCTAGGGTAGAGTTTCCTGACTATCCTAGTTGTAAGTGTCTAAGGAGTACGTCCAAGGATGAGTTCATGTTTGCTTTCTGTGAGCGCCCTCCTGATTTGGGTGATTGTCAGTTTACACCATGTGAGCCCTTTGCAAAAGGTCCTACATTCTTGAACATGGTGATGACTTTTGTTTTGCACCCACTCTCTCACTATAACTCCATCACAGAGTCTCGTGCTTGATTTTTGTTATCCCTTCTTAAGCATCTTACTATATATTTTCCTTCACATTTTATTCTTTCTATAAGAGCACAATTTTAAGCCCGGGCCCAAAAGAGATTGGGGATTTAGCCCAGTAGGTCCTATACAATGAATTTGTAGAGAATAGGTTGAAGAGCTAGTTTCTTATTAAAAAGGCTACTAACGGCTAGTACGGTATTAACAAGTGTTAACATGAAAGTGATACATGCAAAACTGGAAAATGTCAGGTCCAAGGAGAACTTTCTTGCTCTTTTTCTCCCCCCATTGAGAGAAACTCTCTTTTTATATATAGCCCCTTACAATCAATCCTTGCCCTACACTTGTCAACAATCTGCTTGGCCACTTGAGCACTTGTCCCATCAGCCGCCCTTTCTAGCCTTTCTGTGAGTTGCGGTGACCAAGGAGGCCCTGTTCAAAGGTCTACTCCACATAAATACGGCCTGAAAAGTGGGTGGGGTGCATTTAATACGGAGACAGTATGTTCCCTTCAGACCTTTTGGGGCTCCTTCCTCTTTCGTGCGTCTATATGTCACACTTTTGGCACTGGCTCTTTCATTGGGGCTCCTTTTGTTGCTGGGACGAGCATAGGAGTGGAGGTCGTTGTGTCCGAGGAGATAATACTTCTTGGACTGCTTCCTTGTGCACGGTTCCTTGATTGTGAGGAATTGGGCTATGGTCCCCCAATTGTTGGTGTCTCGTCGGATGGGCCGGAATACTCGGATAAGGCCCAAGGCCCAACATACGAAATTTTGGGCCTCGTCCCCACACTTTCCATTAGAGATGTTCATCTAGATTCAGCATTCCGTGATAAGCTCATCTTTCCTTCCACTATCACGAGGTACCACTTGAACGGTTTACACCCCTTAAACTATAACCAGATTGCGTAGCCTAGATTAATTAGCCAAGTTGTTACTTAGTCAAATTAAGCAATTCTAGGTTAAAACAATCACAAAATCATATTAAACATATAAAACATATAAAGCAGCGGAAATAATAAAGAACACAATGATATGATCACCTAGGAAACCACACGGAAAAACCTGGGGAGGATTTTACCCACCGATCCTCAAGGCAAAACGGAATCCACTAAGAAAGAATTGAAGTTCTTACAAAAGGACTTACCAGCTCCCCGCTTGACTTCCTAATGCTACCCACCAGTAAAACTTCCTGACACGACCACGCGCAGGCTCCGAGTCCACGGACTACTTCTTTCTTTGAATTCCTTGATCAGCTACAAGCACCCACGCTTGATATTCTTTAAGCTTCAAAGGCAGCAACCAAGTTGATCATCAAGATGTTGAAGTGATCTCAATCTTGAAAACCCTGTGGATCGAGTCTAACCTTCGATCGATCGAGCCAGGCCGAAATGCCCCAATGCATCTGCAGTCACTCGATTCCAACTTTACAATATTTTACCAACTTTGAGCAAGCATAAACAAGAGTAAGTACATTGTTTTGATCATGGTTTGCCAACATTACAAATTAGAGTTCTAAATACATAAAATCCTAAGACCTTAGAACCTAACAGATTTTCACCTACAAAGTCGAAGACTTGCACTATATGGGTGAGAAAAGATTCTCTAAGGTGAGTGTTGCTGACTTGTCCATGATTTAATTCTTTCAATTAATTGTGGACATGTTTACTTTTAGTTTTTGGTTGTTTTATTTTCTTAGGCTGTTTTGATTATTCAAAAAATCCAAAAACATTGAAAATTTACAAAAAAAAAAAAATTGTGTCTAGTTTTATTTTTCTTGAGGATTACATGAATTATAATATCTCTCTCTTGATTTAGAACATGCTTGACATTGTGGAGAAACTTGAATAGTATGTATTACTCAACTAAGTGCATGATTATTTTGAGATAAATATGATTTTGTATGAGTATGTACTAGTTTGTACATGTACTCATGGGTTAATTAAGAAATTGATATTTCTTGTTAGTGTACCCTTTATAGCATAGTTAAGCATTATCATGCATAGCTTTGCATTGTTCATTTAGCATAATGTGTGCCTTTTGTTTTTGGTCATAAAATTTTTTTTAAACCAAAAATATTTTTTTTGTTTTGTATTACATATCATGGATGTGTAGTTAAGATTGGCCATATTATCTTTACATAACATGTTTGTGTACCTTGTTTATCTTGGATGAGCTTATTTTACTGCACTTTGTTAGTTTTAACTATGTAGTGCATGTTGTGTGGGAGTTATTTATAGTTTTTGATCACATGATCTTGATTTTGAAGTCACATTCTTTTGATTGTTAGGACTAGAACCTAATGAGAAAGGCATAAATAACCATCTCACCACTGTTTACTAGCCAATCATAAACTCCTTAGTACATATCATAAGATTTTGTGCTCGAGAAAGTGTAGCTCATGCACAAAAAGAACAAAAGGTGTAGCCTCAGATTAATACTAAAATTGGTGTGTACATTATTGGGCTATAATAAAGATGACATAATGAAATAAAATTGGTGTGTATATTATTTGGCTAATCTAATAATTTCACAACGAAATAAAAATGGTGTGTACATTATGAGGCAAAATAAAAAAAAAAATTACATGATTGCAAGCTTGTTTTCTAGGAGATGTGAGAGTTATATGATATAACTCTTTAGGTGATAGTTTCTTTCAAACTTATGTGATGAATTTTGTAGAAATTGTGATCAATTACTATCTACGTATCACCTCACATGTATGCCATGCTATTGCTAGTTGCACACACAAGTTATTTTTTTTTTTGCTAAACTTAGTACATAATATTGTGTGTGATTTTGTTTTGGCCATCCAAGATTATATATTCTATGATTTTGATACAAAATATGTTCAAGGGTTGAAAATTTGGGGGAAAAAAGTGTGAAAATCTTGTTTTTGAAATTCTGGGTTGAAAACAAACGTTTTTGAAAAACTTTTAAACTCATTCTCATGCATTTCATTTATGAAATTCTTTGGTTTGAGTAGTTTCTGCATAATCTTTTGCATTTTTTAAAAAAATTCAGTTTTCTAGAAATTCGATTGATCGAATCTAATTTTCGATCAATCGAAAATTTCTATATTTTTTAAGTCTAGCTTCTGCCTGACTCGATTGGTATTCAATCAATGCTTGACCGATCAAAATTGAAAAATTTTCAGTTTTTAAGTTTTTGACCAATTTTTTTTATGCATCATTTATGTTTAGGATTCACACGCATTGCATTGTTTTTTGTATCCATCTTACAGTTTTGCAGTCAAATCTCTTATTGTTTTCACACATAACATGCATACACTTCGCTAAATTGGGTACTCAACTTGATTTAAAAATTGATTGATTAACATGCATGCCTTTGAAGAAGTTTTTCAACAAAACATATTTGGCTTTTTGGAAAAACTTTCAAAACACAAGTGCTACACAAAAACACTTTCAAAGACAAATAAAATACTCAAAAATCTTTTTGGGTTTATTCATCAAGTAATTGAGTATACACAAATCACATTTGAACATGTACAATCACACAAATTGAATAGGCATTCATTGAACATTAGACTTGTGTGTTGTGTGTGTGAATCAAGTATAAACTAGGCCATAGTCTAGTATGAAGTTTCAATGATCATTTCAATCAAGTCATACACAACTAGCACGAAGTCAAGTGACCTATCTTACCAGTAGAAATGAACATATATGACCCCCCAACCAAAGTGTTTACATTTGATTGAAAGTTTTTCATTTGGCTTCCATTTTTCATACTTTTTGACCAAATACAACTCAATTTTTGAGCAGCGATGCCATGAAATTTTTTATATTTTTTTGAAGAATAAGTCTTTGACTTTGGCACCAAACATTTTGAATACAATTTGCTCCACCTTTTCCTAGTTAAACTAGCTTTCGAAGCAAGGCTTTTTCAGCTCTTTCTCTTTTTAGAGATTGATGTTTGTAGAGCTTTTTGTCAAAAAAAATGTGAGGAGATATATAGGCATAAGTCTACGCATATATCAAGATCAAACAAGACTATTGACTAATTATTCTTGACAATCTTGAAGATCTATTTATAACAATCAAACGTAGATTTCTAGATTTCTCTCACACTTAAAAATGTGCATACATAACAAGCTAATCTCATAAATGCACTACGCCAGTGGACCAGAAAGTCCTCATCACAGATTTGGTTGATGCTCAGCAAGTTTGCCTTCAGCCCTTTGATGTATAAAACATCGGTCAACAAAGGAAGTTCCAAAATGTCAATAGTTCCCTTTCCAAGGACTTGTGAGTGGCTACCATATCCAAACGTCGCATAGCTATCCTCCTTTTCTTTAAGGCTTTTAAAAAGAGATTTATTGACGGTCATGTGCCTTGAGCACCCATTGTCAAGATACCACAAACACGAGTTAAACACTTTTAATGCGGTATGAACAAAAAGACAAGCATGTGATAAACATTCTTGTTTTTCAAAACAAGACTCATCTTCCTTTACATTTTGCTCGGATGACTGAAGCTTTCTTTTTAAACCATCAAGCTTATTACACAAGTGTCTATTCCTTCGTTTATATTTTTCAATCAAGGAATTAGACTCACATAAACTATTATGAAGCATGTGATTTCTATGCACTAAACATTTTAGGAGTATGAACATTCTAGCATGTTTCTTTGATTTTAATAACGCTAAGAGCTCATTACTAGAACGATCTCCAAAAATGCTTATAAAGTTATTATCACAAGCACATGAACCACAATTCATGTTAGCCTTTTCTATTTCTGTATCCATAGCAAGAAGGGGTTTAGGATCACACAAGGATAATGAAATCCAACAAGTGTACCCGCTCTTATACCAATTAAAAGCTTAAATTAGTGTGAAACACTAGAGATTGTCTAGACCCCAAATTAAAATTACGGCTAAATTGCTTTTACCTTAACTTATCAAAGTGCGAAATAAGAGTAAATAAATGCAATTTGCCGATAACACTACTCTAAGCCATATCCAACCACAATGAACAATAAAAGTAAAGCTTAAAGAGTAGGGAAGAGAGATGCAAATACAAGATAACACCAAGATGTGTTATCGAAAAGGATTCCGAAGAACTCGACGGAAAACCTCTCCACAACCCTCCATGTTGAAATCGATCCACTAGTAAATATAGTTGGAGTACACAAATAACAAAAGACCTTCCAAGCTCCTGCTACCAATGGACTTCTGGGAATCTTGTCTTCACTAGATTTTCGGATCCCGCAATTTAGCCCGATTGCATCCACCACTAAATGGCTCCTTCCAATGCTTTCTATCAGCACCAAAACTTCACTCAACACCTAAATTGGGTGAGATAAGTGTTTGGGCTAAGAACCTCTCAAGGATGTAGAGATGGAGAGGTAGGAGTAAAGGAAAACTAAGAGGAAATTTGTAAATGATTGTGGGTGTAACAATCTCTAACTCTCAAGTGTATATGCTAGGGTTTTCTTTTTGAAAAGCACTCCCTACAATTCGTGGGTAATGAGGGTATTTATAGTGTGGATAAAGAATTTGGTAAAGCAACTTTTCTTTTTGCCAAACACAATGTTTCGCGGGTACCTCGCAAGGTGGTCTTTCTCGCTAAGTACTCGCGAAATGACAGGCTAGCACGACTCTTTAGCTTCTAATCATGTGCTTCACATGTGGCCTTTTCGCAGGTTACTTTATTGTGAGCTTCTCATGAGTTAGTCGCAAACTACACTGATTCATCTTCGAAGCTTGATTTTTCACCAATCTCTCACACTCGACCCTTACAAATAAACCCATATAAATATAGGCAAATGATTGAAGAAATTACAATCAAATTTGTCACGAAATTAAAGCCAACAAAGGCTAGTTGGAAATTATACAAACCATAAGTATTATGAACTCACCAGAAGGTGCCAACAAATTGACTTACAATACCCTTATATTGATACAAATTTAAAAGCTCAATGTTCAATTTAAACTAACCAAAACTATAAGGTTTTATTTGTAACAAATTAACATTCTTTAACTTTAGGTTTGGATTTGAAACTATACTGCTTAATTTAAAACCACTCCGAAGATATAGAGTTTAAAATGTAATTTTCCCATTTTTATATCTTTACAGTTTTCATTATATAAAGAATTTTAAAGATAATGATATTAAAAGTTACAGTATCATTTTTCTCTTTCTTTAACAAGAGGGTGGAGGAGGCAGGTTAAACCTTGAACTCCACAAAGGTAGGTGCCAATCGACCTACAAGCAAATGGGCATTATTACTTCAATATAATTGCTCAAAATATTTCCAAAGAGAGAGAGTATCAATATTTGAGAAGAAATCATTTTACACTACAAAGAGTATCCTACCTTATACTTCATCAAATGCTAAAAGAGATTCAATTTGTACGTTTTTAGACCCCTTAAAATACAAGTTGTTTAACCTATTATTTAACAAAGTGGTTACTTAGATAAATTAGTTAGATTTAGGTTAACACAAGCAAATTATATCATGTAAATAATGCGGAAATATAAAGAACACACGATATGATAACCCAGGAAAACCATACCGGTAAAAAAACCTAGTATGGATTTAACCTAACTATCCTCAAGGTAAAATAGATCGACTATGAAAGAATTGAAGTTTGTACAATAAGACTTAGACCACTAACATCCTATTGCTACCTTAAGTAGAAAACTTACTACCACGACCACATGACAGCTACGAGTCCACGGACTACTTCTTTCCTTAATCCACTACAACCACAAGTTCTCCTACTTGTGACTTTGAGACTCCACTCAAAGGTTTCAGATCTTTTTTGAGTTCTTTATGTAGCAACTGAAGCGATCACCAAGTTTTTTATGCAGCAACGGAAGCGATCACCAAGTGTGTATGAAGGTAAACACCTCTAGATCTCACAAGAGATTCAACACACAGCACATCAAAAAAGACTTCTAAAACGTAGTTAGGATTTTTCCTTTTATACTTTGAGTAAAACATAAAACCCTACACGTCATATGGGCTTGGGCTAAATTGGAAATTCTGCAGAAATATAAATCTACACGAGATTCGATTGATCAAGTTTAATTTTCGATCGTTTGGGCCTTGCAAATTTAGCTCAATAAATTTTGCAATCACTCGATTCCAATTTTACAAATAAACACACTTTGAGCAAGCCTAAACCTGGACTCTATGTTTTGATCATGGTTTGCCAACACATTACAAATTGAAGTTCTAATACATTTAGTTTCTAAAGTCTTAGAACCTAACACAATTAAAATCCCTAAAGATCAATAAAATTTATTTAAATTATAATTACCACCTCCCTACCTAAATAAGGACAAAGTCGTGTTCAAAACTGGTATAAAAGAATCTCCACCAAAACTAATAGGAGGTGACTCATAAAACTATTAACTTATACTTATTCAAGTCACATTGCTTAATATTTAAAAAGTAAACATCGGTATTAAGGTATTGGGTTGGTGAATTTCAAATGCAATGGACCGCGCGCATGGTCCACCCGGTCCTTTGTCGGTCCCCACTCCCCACAGCCCACCCCACTTTAGCTTTTTATTTATTAAAATTTGCAAACGTAACAAATACTCCATGTGAGTACTATTACACTTCTACACATATGAGAGAAAGACACAATAATATACAAGAGTCTAAAGAAAAAAACAAAAGACACACCAGGTATACACAGGCACTGCGACAAGAAAAGAGTAGGGTGAGAAATTAATAGAATTGCGGGAGAGGGAAATGTCACATGCAACCTGTGGGCGAGACCAAATCATGAAATTAATATATGCAAAATTGAGACACGTGTTGGTCAAGCTTTACTGCAAAATGAAAGGGAGAATGAGACAATCAAATTTTCCGAGTCGGCTGATCTTTCAAAATCCCAGTGTCTGTCAATGGAATTGGGTACCTTTCATTTTTGTTCTCACTCTCTTTGCTTTCATCATCTCTAACGTCAATCACACAGAAATTATGGTTCATGGGTGCACCTCCTATCATTGGGTTAAGGTGCTCTTGTAGTTTTGTGCGTGCTAGTTGTTCATATATATCTGCTCGTTAATTCTTCAACCTTGGCCACATTTGAAAACTTTGCGCCTGCCAAAACACTCACTTGTCTTGGCTCTTATTGCTAGGGAAAGCGAAAGCAATTAAAAGTCGTTTAAATTATTGGAAGAAAGTTATCCTCACTACTGCTGATTATTTTCTAGGATAAACCTTGTTTAAGATGATCGATGGTATGGAATATCTCTTTTATTATTATTATTATCATTATTATTATTTTAAATCATCAGTTAGTTATTGTAGGTATTTTTTCAAGAAATTATTTGTTACAGAACTTATTATCATGAACTTTATTCTGTCAAATATTTTATTAAAAAAAAGATGATAAGGAAGTAGTACTGATACGTAGATGTTAGCTCATGATCGAAAAGTGAAATTGATATCCCACATTTTATATAAATGGATACTAAACATCATTTTTTAGTGAACCGGCTGAAGGCTAACTCCCCTGTTTAATGTACGTGATAATGGAATTTATACTCAAATGTTAACTTTTCTCCTCCTAATTTTTAAACTCAGAAATATTTGGTATGCGTGTATATCAACCATTTGATGTGGACTTATGGCGTATGGTTCTGTTTCTTGACAGTAAATATTTCTGTGGCTCAGCTCAGACCCTTGATCTTTGACTTTCAAGAACTAGTTTAATATTGAAACCTCAAATTAGTGTGAAAATACTAAAACTTGTTCAAACTCCAATTTTAAAATTACAACTAGATTGCTTTTACTCTAACTTAACAATGTGCAAACCAAGAGTAAATATGCGCAATAAACCGGTAACACTACTTCAAGCCATATTCAACCACAATGAACAATAAAGTGAAAGCTTAAAGAGTAGGGAAGAGAGATGCAAATACAAGATAACACCAAGACGTGTTATTGAAGAAGTGATAGGCCAAAAATGAATTGACCCCTTTTGATGAATGAATTAATTAATTAGCCAAGTTTAATTAATTAATCAGATTAACATACAAACGCGTGGCAGCACAAACAAATCACCAATTAAACTGAGTATGTAGCGGAAAATAAATTGACACGGTGATTTGTTTATGAATGGGGAAAACCAATACGGCAAAAACCCCATCGGCTGATTTTAAGGTCACTATTCCCAAAACACCACTATTATCACAATAAGCGGTTACAAGTAAAGGAATTCCAGTACCTTATACTAACCTACAGTTGAACCTGAATGTTCAATATGTGTATAAAACATTCTTGAACGTTTAGACCCCAAATAACAAAATATTAATTCAAGCTTAATATCAAACAATTAACATGCGGAACATGAATATAAGCTAAACACATAATTGATAAACAATCTAAGCCAATCACACCCACAACAGAAAATAAAAGGCAAAGATAAAGGGAAGAAATATGCAAACACAAGGACAACACACGATGTGTTATCGAAGAGGAAACCGAAGCTCTCAGCATAAAACCTCTCCGCCGCCATCCAAGCGGTCAATAATCCACTAGAAAATGTAGTTGGGATACATGAACAGTAATAGACCCTCTAAGTCTAATCTACCCAATGTACCTAAGACCTCCAAGTTTCTTGTTCCAATGAGGTTGCGCCGAACCTTTTTCTTTTCTAGCTTACTGGATTCCGCTATAACCTATAGCTTTAACCAATATGAATTAGTCACTTCCTAACTGCTTCCCAAAGTACCAAATAAACCTTCTCACAAATATGGGTATGGTGAGAAAAGGATTTGGCCAAGAACCACTCAAGGATGTATCAATGGAGAGGAAGAGAGTAGAGGAATTTGAAGAGTCTCTTAGGTGAAGATTGTGGATGAATATCTTAGTTTTCTCTAGGGTTTCTCTCTCAAAATTCTCTCAGGAATCTCTCTACATTTCGTGGGTATAAGGGTCTATATATAGTGGTGTGTGTTTGGAATGCGAAGAGTCAGTTTTTCCCAAACAGGGTGTTCTGGCGGCTTAGCCTCGCAACTGGTCTGAGTCACGAGTTCCAGCCGCGAGTTAACGGCCTTGCCAGCCTGGGACTTTTGACCTGTAGTGCGACAGCTAGCATGACCCTTCAACTCCACTGCATGTTTCTCACATGTGCTGCAGTTGGTGGATTGCCATCGCGAGGCAACCGCGAGTCCCAGCCGTGAGTCTCTGCATCCTTGCACAATCTTAAGCATTTCTTCACACTCTCTCACACACTACCCTTACATGAATCCCACCTAAATATAGGGTTACTAATTGCTAAAATACAAGCAAATTTGGCACAGAATAAAGCCAACAGAATGGTTGATTAAATTCAACCTTACAATCTCCCCCTTTGGCTGTTCCGTGACAAAACCCTACAACAAACTCTATACTTAACGCGTGAGTTGGGAACAGTTGAACAAAACTCACTCACACCTAACTCTAGATTCTGATCAGCTCTTGGACCATAAGAACAAGTATCTCCTAAAACACAACAACACAATAATATCATTGTATGCAGAAAACTTGAAATACATATGAAGCAAGCACAATGTGATCAAGCAAGATGGAATAAAGCAATAGACCATGGCTTGACCAAAACAGGTAATCGCTATATAGAAGTGATCACAATGCTCATCCACACAAGGAATGAACATTCGGACATGCAAGCTGATAAGCTCATTTGCAAAGCATCATTTGCATATCTAACACCTAACCAATGCATAAAACATATATGCATCTAGGAAAAATCTTACAAGGGCACAAGAGAGATGTACTTAAAGAAAATGCATGACATTTAGCAACAAGTACAAAAACTACAAAGCACGGGTACAAAAACCTACGAGCTTACAAAAGCAAAAGGTTACAGAAGTACCATACAAAACACATAAACTTAACAACATAACATAGATATCCAAATAGGTTCATATAAGGCAAAATATTAAACATAAGACTGCTTGTTGAAAACTCCCCCCATGATTAGGCTCTTTCTCCCCCTCTCATTGTAATCAGAAACTTCTCCCACTTTTTGTCATAGAATAACTATTCCTCATCTTCTTCAAGCTTTTTTTGAATCTGATCCAATTGAGTTTAGAGAAAGGTGAACTTCATATCCCACCGAATGTTGTGGTGGTGCAAAATAGATGTGAGTCCAAACATCTTGGTGCTTAACTCATGAACAGATGCCATAATGTTGTCTAGCTTGTCGTCAAAGGAGGATGAGCTAGAGCGTGAACCACTATGAGACACTGAAGTTTTAGTTTTGATTCCCTTCTTACTATGACCAATGCTCGCGTTGAACGTACGCATGTTGATTGAACTTGGTTTTGTGCAGGGAGATTCATCTTCAGATGGATGGATCCCTTTCAGCTTCAAAATCCTAGAGATGAGGTAGCAGAACAGAATGCATATCTATTATGTTTTTAGACCCCTTAAAACAACAATTAGATTAACCTAGAGAATTAGCCAAGTGATTAACTTAGTCAATTTATGCAATTCTAGGTTAACACAATCATATAATCATATCAAGCATATAAAGCAGTGGAAATACAAAGAACACAAGATATGATGACCCAAGAAATCCCTCAGTAAAAACCCAGGGAGGATTTGACCTAGCTATCCTCAAGGTAAACTTGAATCCACTATGTGAAAGAATCGAAGTTCATACAATAAGACTTACAAGCCCCCACGCTCGACTTCTTATTGCTACCCACCAGTAGAACTTACCGACACGACCACGTGCAAGCTCCGAATCCACGGACTCCTTCTTTCTTGGATTCTCCAATAAGTACAAGCACCCTTTTTTGTTTTTCTTTAAGCTCCAATGGCAGCAACTGAGTTGATCATCAAGGTGTAGATAATGTCTTCTTCTTGAAAACCCTAAGCTTTGTGTAAAGGAAAACTCTTCAAGGATCTCACAAGAGATTTACACAAAACCGCAATTATGAGCAACAAAAGTAGCAAGAGCAACATCTAAAACATGGCTAGGGTTTTGCCTTATATACCTAGGGCAAAAACATAAAACCCTAAACGTTTTAATGAGATAGGGCTAAGTTGGAAATCTGCTGAAAAACGCAATCTGGCCGACTTTCGATCGATCGAGTCTAAGCTTCGATCGATCGAGCCAGGCCGAAATGCACAGTAGCTTCTACATCAGCTCGATTCCAACTTTACATGAATTACACAACTTTGAGAAATCTCTATCCTTTGTCAGGCACTGAATATATGAATCTTGGTCAAGCATTATTCTTGCATGATCTAATCACTGACGAAGAGATTGATGTGTGATCTCATATTTTCCACATCCTGGCAAAAACGGTTGACCGGACTGCTTCAAGGAATTGTATTCCTTTTTGTCATCTTATCTCAAGAATTTTGAAGCTCAAAGGTGTGCATCCCTTGGAAGATGAACGCCCATACCCAAGGCCAAGTCCAATTAACATTCATACTCTCCATGTAAGTATAAGTCACACCAATAAGAATGCCAAGCAAGAAAGTCATGCAACTCCAGGAAGCTCAAGCTCTACCCCCCATGCATATGATGAACAGTTAGACAACATCATGACTGCACTTCAAGAGATTAGTACCAAAATATCCGGACTAGCTACTATCATGCACTCCCACCAAATCCGGTTTGGAAATAATTCAAAGGAAGCTAGAAGAAAATGGAGACTAGCTATTCCATGACAAAAAGGGGGAGATGGTGTCATTAACAAGGGGAGATGATGTCATTGATAAAGGAAGTGAAATGAGAGGGGGTGGAGAAGCTAGAAGTTACTGCTGGTTTAATTGTTTTATTGGTTTTATTTAAAGTTTTAGTACTTTGTTTTAATTTTAGTTTATTTTCAGTATTTGTGTTTATCTCTATACTTTGTAGCATCTTTTTGTACTTTTAAGATATTGCTAATATGTTTTAAGTACCTCACTTTTGTGCCCTAGTAGGATTTTGTATCCTAGATGCAAATACTTCGCATATCTTGCATTCGTTGAGTGTTGGACATGCAATTGATCCTTGGGATTGTTCTTAATTGCATTGCGCATAAAAATGAGCGTTTACTTGCTAAATGTTCATTGTAGTCAATCTTTAATGACTATTTTTGTATGATCAAGATATGCTTACATGTTTTATATTGTTTACAAACTTAATCGTACTTTACTTGTTCATGCACTTTACCTTGTGTTCAACTTGTCATAAGCATAATGAAAGTTTTGTTTATGTGCAAGTGTTGCAGGTTATAGGTATATACGTGCAAGTGCTTCACAGCTTTTAAATTAAGTGTGAGTGAGTTTTGCCACTGTTCCTAAACTCACGTTTAAGTCTAGAGTCTGTTTTAAGGGTTTTGTCATGGAATAGCCAGAGGGGGAGATTGTAAAGTTGTTATTTACAACTATGTGTTTTGTTGGCTTATATTCCGTGCCAAATTTGATTATAATTATATTCAATCTTTTATGCCCTGTATTTATTGTGGGATTTGATTGTAAGGGTTGTGTGTTAGAGAGAGAGAGAGTGGGAAGACTCAAGCAATTGAAGACTGAAGAGTTTTTGCAGGTAGCTCGCGACTAAGCATCCTGCGAAGTGACTCATGTGCCTTACACATGCTGGAATGCGAAGAGTCAGGCCAGGATGGAGATAGCTGTGTTTCGCGAGTATCTCGTGGGTAAGGCCTTCCTACGAGACATTCTATTCTGCCAGACTGTCCATTTTGATCCACACTTTCTGTGCCCACATTATATATACCCACATTACCCACAAATGTTAAGGAGTGCTTCTAAGAGAAAACACTAGCCAAACACCTTGAGAGTTAGAGATTGTTATACCCACAATTCTCTACACATTTGCTTATGGAATTTCCTCAACTCCTACCTCTCTATTTCCATACCATTGAGAGGTTGATAGCCCAGACACTTACCACACCCTTTCAGAGTGTTAAGTGAAGTTTTGGTGCTGCTGGGAAGCATTGGAAAAAGTCAAGGATGGCAAATGCAACATGAAGCTTGTTGTGGGATCCGAAGAATTAGACAAGACACGGTTCCGAGAAGCCTTGTTGGAGTCGGAGCTTAAAAGGCTTAGGTACAACTGGTAGATTAGGCTTTGAAGGTCTCTTGCTAACTCATGTATCCTAACTGATTGTCTAGTAGATTGATTTCTGCTTGGAGGGTGGCGGAAAGGTTTTTCGCCGAGTTCTTCAGTTTCCTCTTCGACAACACATCGGCGTGTTATCTTGTGTTCCCATCTTTCTTCCCTACTCTTTTATATTCCAGTTTACTGATATGTTGCTATTTTATATTCCAGTTCACTGCTGTGCTTTGTTTATGGATTAGAGTAGCTTGTTTGTTTTTCCACTCGCATTTACACTATTCCGCACTTAGTATTAAGTTAATATAAAATCAATCGAGCCGTAACTTTAATTTGGGGGTTTGAATAGCTCTTGTGTTTTCAACACATTTTCGAGCATTCAATATCAACTAAGATGATTTGTCTTGATCATGGAAGTGGAGACTTCTAATTGATATGTTGATATGTTTTAAGAGTTAAGACATATTGAACTGGACCGTTGTGAAATTTATTATTCTCCTAACAACTGTCAAGTGAATAATAAATCTAGCGACTTCTATTTACATCAACTCTAAATCTTGAGAGAATAATAGATCTGATCATGAGGTGTAGGTTGCTTTGATATATCAGGAGTGAGATCTATTAGTCACGATCAAAACCTCAATATGTTGGGCAGCCGCATTTAATGTTGATGAAACATATATTCTCAAGATGGAATTCATAATCTATTAACAGAAATATAAAATATTCCATTGAGATAAGTTTAATGAGTTTGGTTATTCAAAGTGTTGGGCCTAACCACTTTCGTAAGGAGTTACAAAAGTATATATTTATGAAATTGGATTTCATAAATATATGATGAATAACATAAAGGATTAAACTGAGTACTCAAGGATTAAGATGTAGTAATCTTCAAAGTAGCAGTCAACATTCATGACTTTGTATTACTACGAATATTTTAATAAAGGGGTTGTATGTATAATAAAGTCTTGGGATATAATTTATAAATAAGGCCTAGAATGCAATTATATTCTTATAGAGGTATTGAATATAATTAATGGTAACTTTGGATTTGTCAAGAGTTTACAGAAAAGCCTAAGACCCATTGGAGCTAGAGTCTTATTTGTTCCTTTTTGGCCCCACTCCAAGCCATATACTAGAGCCCAATTGGAATTGCCCAAAAGGCTAGTCCAATTAGATAATTAGTTGTATATAAGGAGAGTAATATACATAATTTCATAATGTCTTTTCAAGAGTCTTTTATTAAGATAAAAAGGCATGAAACGGTTTGTATGTGGGTGTTGAACACTCTTTTATTCTATCCTTGGAAACTGTTTGAGAGACCACACTTCTTGGGCATAAAATGGAATTGGAGTGAAGATTAAAAGTGTTCCCAAGCAATTCTCAAGTCTTGGTTTTGAATTTCACCCGCACCAAGGTATGCATTCTATTCATTGTTCTATGATTCAAAGTTACATGTTATCTCTCATGAATGAAGTAGATCCGTGATTATTGCTTCCGCTATGTGTTTTGTATGAGATGTAAAACCAAATTTTCCAACAATTGGTATTAGAGCGGTCTTCAATATCATGCTCGTATAACATGTGATTGAGTTTTAGAATTAAAGAAAAATCGTTTTCTTGGTGATTTAATTTTCTGCAGTAAAGTTTCTGCAAAATTGTGTGCTTGATATCATTAGATTAAATGAATATATGTATAGATTCATGTCCGGGTATATAAATCATTGGTGTCGTGATATCAGTTCATGATTACATATATTAATATAGGCGTGATGTTATATTAGATATAATAGTTTCATGTTGCTAGAAGATTATGCATTTAATTTTCTGCATGGTTGTTGAACCTATGTTTATCATAAAAACTAATATTGATGTTTTGATGTTGTTTAAATTTAAATTTAAGTATGTTAAATTGAATTTTAAGGCTATAGCATCAATGAAATTCAGGTTTGATATCATTCTTTGTCTATCATGTTTATATGATGGTTGTTTGTTCATTAAAAACGGTTGAAAACTGTTTTAGGAAAATTCTGAAAAATTCAAATTTCATGTGACTCAATTAATCGAGAAGCTATCGAGCATCAATCGAGCTAACATATGGTTTCTCAATCAATCGACCTGCGATCGAGTAGTGATCGAGCCTAGCAAGTTGTTTCTCGATCGATCGACCAGCGATCGGGCAACGATCGAGCTTGGCAAAATTGTTTCTCAATTGATCGAGAAGCGATCGAGCCAAACAGATTGTTTCTCGATCGATCAAGAAGCAATTGAGCATCGATCGTATTTTGAATTTTTTCTAAGTGTTTTCACATAAAGAAAGAGCAAAGCTATGTGTGATTAGATTACACATGGTTCTAACTAAAAGACCTAATGAGATCAATGATATTAGTTAAATAAAACTCTTAGTCTTAAATTGTTTTATGATTAAAAGTCCTTAATTTATTTTAAATAGAGGTTTTTAATGAGATTAAAATTCTGATTAAAGTTATATAATTTCTAAGGAAATTATAATACTTTATCTAGCAAATTAACGATAGAGTTCTATATAACTAATTTTTGATTCATTAGTGTTTAAGGAATCCTACATAGTTTAGGACTTCCATTTTTAGCTAGAGATTCTAATAAGATTAGAGGCTTCAACAAGTGCAAGGTTATTAGTTGTGATAGGATCACAATTATTTAAGAAAAACCCAAATAACGAGTGGGAGTGTTGAAATAACCCTTTTGTTAAGTTTATTGTAATGTGAATAGATACCTTGTCTTGACTTCGAGCCTTGCATTCCATGCGAAGGGTATTTATTTCATGGATTACAAGGTTAAACTTCTTTGTGAGTGCGCAAATGTTCGTTACGCTATTGTGACGTGACTTAGTTACATCACATTGAATTTAAACAATTAAACACATTTAATGTGTAGGGTTAAAATTGTGATTAGATCACAATGATTTCATAACAACCCGCTTGTTTTAAAATTTCTAGTGGGAGAGATATACAAGGGTTGGATCTCATGACCTCCATTGTCGGTTCATAGTGGTGTGGGGTAAACATCTCGTCTTGGCCTCGAGCCTTGCATTCCATGCGGAGGATATTTATTTCATGGTACTACAAGATTGAACTTCCTAGTTTATAATGGTGTGGGCAAGCACCTCGTCTTGGCCTCGAGCCTTGCGTTCCATGCAGAGGGTGTTTTGCATCATGGTACTACAAGATTAAACCTTACAAGGGTAGAGTTATGTGGCTACACATGGGTCTAGGCAATGGTGTACACTAGACTAAGTTTAATAGTATCCTCTATGCTGAGTTCTTGCTATTATTACTTAGAGGACAAAGGAAGAGCGGCAAATTATTTTTGTTTGGTAAGAGTTACCATGATGGCATTAATAATGAGAATAATTCTCTCCTGATCATAGTGGTTGATATTCACTCTAAGTTGAGGAATATTAATTGCGGGATTAGGTTGTCGTTGCACTTAATATAGTATGGTGTTTGGGTTTCATACTATATGGTTATGGATGCAAAATATAATGTCCCCGTAATTATGTTCATAGTCTCAAAATAAAATTGTCATAAATTTTGTTCTCTAGCTACTATTTTAATTAAATCCCATTAACTAAGAATTAATTTTGGACATGGTGCTTAAAGGAGCTAAAATACATATTTATGTTTTCGATTCAGCATTGTCATAATTTCCTTTGCATGATTCATTGATGGAAGATAGCTTATGATATGATTATAGTCTACATTGAAATGTTAAAATGTTACATTGGCTTCTATCTTAATTGTGCTACAGCATGAGATGCAAGAGTTAGTATTAGACATAGACTTTATATTAAGTCTAAATGAGATGTTTGGTATGAATCATATTGAGTGCTAAGAAAGGCTTAAGGAGTTTTAATTCTATGTCATTTTATGAAAATATTTTATTTTTTAAAATGAATTGGAATTCTTGGATGTTGAGATTAAATGTTAATCTCATATGAATGTGATCCATAAGTCCTTGTTAGAATCATTTGATCAATTCAAATTATTTTGAAAATAAATTCTTTTTATGTTATCTGAATTGATGAGTGAGTCCTACGCAATGGAAGACATTCTAAAAGCTAAGGTTAGGATCAATATGATTTAATTCAAATTCATAGTCTGAACCGAAAGGTAAGGTTGGTAAGAAGAGGAATTATAATACCAAACAGTTGGGCAAGCTAGTTGCCCTAGTAGTTGCCAAAAGGAAATTAGACTCAAAAGTATGACCAAAGGAAAGTGTTTCTGTTTTGGTAAAACTAAGCTTTGTCTATGATTATTTTCTAAATGGAAATTTACATGTTTTACCTTTTAAAAAGAAAGTTTCCATCCTTTTGTATTATATGTTTTGGCATTTATGTCTAGATCTTATTATTCTAAATGTTATTCAAGATTGGTAAAAGATGGGCTTTTAGAACCATTATTTTGTTACATTCCCAATCTATGAATTCTATTTAGATGATAATATGATCTAGGGCTCCTTTATTGTAAAGGAATATAGTGTCAATGACTTCTTTAAGTTAGTGCATACATGAAGAAGGAATAAGACTCTTTTAGAAATAGTAAAGTACATGATAAGTATTTCTATTTGCTTATTTCTTTTGGAGATATACTCTAATAATTACTATACATTTTCTAAGGTTGATTTCAAAAGTTTGCTCCTAGGACATCTGTCAAATCGTGGATTGGGTAAAAACCTAGTATATGATACTTCCATTTTTGGAGATGTCCAGCACTTGTGCTAGAAAGAAAGTCTAACAAGTTGAATTCAAAAAGTAGAAAAATGTATGTTTATGTTTATGTTGTGAATAATCTTAAAGCAAATCGTAGATTGTTCTAGAAGGAAAATGTCAGAATTTGTTATAAGACAACTATAAAATACATTTAGAAAAGAGATTGTTGTATTAGATATACCATAAGACATTATTCTGTAGATAACTATTACACCGGTACAATATCGTAGTGGGAGGATTATCAATTATCAAATAAATTCATACTTTTGGAATAAACTTTTGAAGTCATTCCACAAGGATATGAATTTAATCCTCGGTCCTACGTAGAGGCAATAGATGATATGAATATGGATTACTGGATCACGGTTATGTGAATAGAATTATATTATATTTAAAGTCTAGAACTTGTAGAGGCGCCTAATGGCATTAAACCTATTGTTTTCAAATAGGTCTATAAGTAAATGAGATTGATAGATTTGAAGGCGCAAACCTTCAAAGTCAAGACTAGTGGTGAAAAGATTTATTCAAAAAGAAATGGTTCAACTATGAAAAGATTTTTTCATCAATAGTCAAGTTTAACTCTATCTAGATTCTCTTATCCATTATATTTCATTTGGATGAAATATGGAAATGTGTTAAGTTCTAAGGTCTTAGGATTTTATGTATTTAGAACTCTAATTTGTAATGTTGGCAAACCATGATCAAAACAATGTATTTAGTCTAGTTTAGGCTTGCTCAAAGTTGGTTAAATATTGTAAAGTTGGAATCGAGTGACTGCAGAAGCATTGGGGCTTCTCGGCCTGGCTCGATCGATCGAAGGTTAGACTCGATCGATCGAAAGTCGGCCCAGATGCGTTTTTCTGCAGAATTCCAACTCAGCCCAAACTTTTTTAAACGTTTAGGGTTTTATGTTTTTGCCCTAGGTATATAAGGCAAACCCTAGCTACGTTTTTCAGAGTTGCACAAGTTGTATTGTTGCTCATACATTGCGGTTTTGTATAAATCTCTTGTAAGATCTAGAGGAGCTTTCCTTTACACAAAACTTAGGGTTTTCAAGATTGAGATTACATCAACATCTTGATGATCAACTTGGTTGCTGCCATTGAAGCTTAAAAGAATATCAAGCGTGGGTACTTGTAGCTGATTGAAGGAATACAAAGAAAGAAGTAGTCCGTGGATTCGGAGCCTGCGCGTGGTCGTGTCAAGAAGTTACTACTAGTGGGTAGCATTAGGAAGTCAAGCGGGGAGCTTGTAAGTCCTTTTGTAAGAACTTCAATTCTTTCTTAGTGGATTCCGTTTTGCCTTGAGGATCAGTCGGTAAAATCCTCCCCAGGTTTTTTACCGGTTAGGTTTTGCTGGGTGATCATATCACTGTGTTCTTTATTATTTCCGCTGCTTTATATGTTTATATGCATGATATGATTCTGTGATTGTTTTAACCTAGAATTGCATAATTTGACTAAGTAACAACTTGGCTAATTAATCTAGGCTACGCAATCTGGTTATAGTTTAAGGGGTCTAAACCGTTCAAGTGGTATCATAGCGGGTAGCTCTTCTTGTTTGAGATCTTTATCTCTGAGCTGATCCTTGACCCTAGTTGTCATGGAGCATGGACACTCTCTGTTTGTTCCTCCTCACTTTGATGGGAACAATTATGCTTACTGGAAAGTAAGGATGAAAGCATTCCTGAAATCCATTGATGAGAGGGTGTGGAATTCCGTTGAATACGGATGGGAGAAGCCCACTACTCCTGTGAGTGAGTGGTAAACTTCTGAGAAAGAAGCAACAGGCTTCAATAGCAAAGCTATGAATGCCATCTTCAATGCTGTTTCAATGGAGGAATTTAAGAGGATCTCTAATGTTGAGGTTGCTCATACTGCTTGGAAAATCCTCCAAACTGTGCATGAAGGCATAAAGGCTGTTAAAATTAACAAATTGCAGCAATTAACTTCTAGGTTTGAAAACATTAGAATGTCTGATGATGAAACCTTTGATGAGTTTTATGCTAAACTTAATGATATTGTTAATTCTGCTTATAATTTGGGTGAAGTCTATGATCAACCTAAAGTTGTTAGGAAGATTCTTAGATCCTTGACTGAAGACTTTAGACCCAAAGTGACAGTCATTACTGAAAGTAAGGATGTTGACTCCATCCCTGTGGATGAGCTTGTAGGATCTCTTCAGTCCTATGAGTTTGACTTACCCAAGACTGTCAAATCCAAATCAATGGCACTTAAGTCTGTTGATGATGTTGAAGCTGGTGGATTTGATGATGAGCTCTCTCCCACGGAGATAGCTTACCTTGCCAAGAACTTTAGAAATTTTCTCAGAAACACTAATAGAAAGGCAAGGAACACCAACACTGCTGAACCTAAAAACTTTAGGAAGAATGATCCCACTAAGGTTAACAATTTTGAAAAACCTAGAGAACAAGTAGGTCAATCTTCTAATAACTCTTTGGGTACTCAGTGTTATGGTTGTCAAGGGTATGGACATGTCAAATCTGAATGTCCTACTTTCTTGAGAAATAAGGGTAAAGCTATGGCTGTAACCCTTAGTGATAATGAGGTTTCTGATGATGAGTCCGGTTGTGACGAGGATGGAAACTTCATTGCTTTCACTGCTACTGGTACAGTAGATGAAAGCATATCTGCTGAGGAGAACCCTGCTGATGGGGAACTCTCTGAAGATGCAGATCTTCAAGAGGCCTATAACAAACTTTGCAAAATTGCTGCAAAGGATGCTATGAAAGTTGATCTAGGCCTGAAGAAAATTGATGCTCTTGAGCTTGAAAAGAAAAATATGCTTATAAAATTGTTTGATGCTAATGATCTTTTGAATAATGTTAAATCTGAAAACATGATTTTGCTTGATAAAGTTAGAACTTTAGAACATGATTTATCTGTTGCTAGATCTGCTAGTTCTAAACTTGATCACATGCTGAATGTTCAAAAGTATCCTTCTGATAAAGCTGGATTAGGATATGTTGAAAGCATCTTCGATTCTGGACCCCATTCCACTGTCTTTGTTCCTTCTTCTTCTTCTTCTGAACCTCTTGTGAGTGAGGTTGTGAGTGAAACCATTAAACCCCCTGTGAGTAAGGTTGTTAAACCTGTAGAAGTTTCACCACCAAAGAAGATTAGGGTAGACTTAAGAGAATCCAAACCTAAGGAGCCTACCAAACCTAAGGACAAGATGCATGGTAAACCTGCTTGGGTTTGTCATTATTGTGGTAAGTCTGGACATATCCGTCCTAACTGTTACAAGTTTCAAGCTGATAAGAGAGCAAAAAGACCAAAAGTGCCTGTGCCTTAAGCACAAGATCCTATGGCACTAATTGGTGAATTGGTAAAGGCGTTAAACCTTTATTCCAATTCTGGAGTTGGGAATCACTCTAATGTGAATAAGAACTCCAATGCTCGGGGTGCATCTAAAAAGTTTTGGATGCAAAAGACTCGAACTAATTGAGTCTTTCTGTCATGATCCTTGTGCTTCATTGCTCTATTCTGTTGTGACCATTGTTATTTGGTTTTTGTGTTTTTCTTTTGTTCTAGGACTTGCATTGCATTACATACATGCATTTCATTCTAGGATTTATTTGTTTTCTCTTTTGATAATAATAATTAAAAAAAAAAAAAAAAGGAGAAAGCAAAATCTGTGTTGAACACTATTTTTCTTGACTTTTGAAAACAGGGTTGGTCATTCTTTTTACACATGTCATGTCGTGTGTACCTTGTTTAACTTTGATAAGCTTATTTACTGCACTTAACTAGTTGAAACTTAGCAGTGCATGTTGTGTGGGAAAGATGTGTGTGGTTCTTAATCACTTTGCCTTAATCATGAAGTCACTTGTTTTTTGACTGTCGGACTTGATCCTTTTGAGAAAGGCATAAATAACCATCTCACCACTGTTCACTAGCCAATCATGAACACCTTAGTGCATATCATAAGATTTAGTGCTCGAGAAAGTGTAGCACATGCACAAAAAGAACATAAGGTGTAGCCTCAAATTAAATTAAAACTGGTGTGTACTATTAGGCTTGATGCCAATTCACTTAATTCAAACCGGTGTGTACTATTAGGCTGAATGTCATTTCATATATAAATAAGAGGCAAAAATGAAAGAAACTTACATGATTGCAAGCTTTTGTTCTAGGAGATGTGGGAGTTATAGGATGTAACTCTTTAGGTGATAGTCTCTTTTAAATTCAATGTGATGAATTGTGTAGACTTTGTGTTTGATTACTACTCACATATCACCTCACATGTATCTCAAGTCTTTGCTAGTTTCACACACTACACAAGTTACTCTTTGTTAAACACTGTACACGCTAGTGTGCGTGTCTTTGGTCTGACCAACCAAGTTTAAAAATTATCTTGAGATTTGTGCATAACATACTTGTTGCTTGAGAAAATTAGTTTGGAAGATGATTGAAAATTGTGTTTGTGAAAAGTGGGTTTTAAAATTTTGGGTTTTTGAAGATGCATTCCATCTCATACTCATGCATTTTGTATTCATTGTTCAAATGCTTTGAGGAGTTGTTTCAAAATTAGGTTTGCAATTTTTCAAAACTATGTTTTTCCCAAAATTCAGTGTGCCTCTGCCCATTTCGATCGATCCAACGTGATTTTCGATCAATCGAAAAAGTGCCTCAGAATGTGCTAAAATGACTGTCACATTTGATTGATCGAATGTAATTTTCGATCGATCGAATATCGTGAAGAAGCTTTTTAAAAAGAGGAATTCTGACTTTTCAAAGAACTATTTCAAAACATTTTTCAAACCTTTTTCTCTCTCCGACGAGGCAAGACCAATTCTTCAAGTTTTTGTCGTTTTCTTCCGAAATTTTTGCATAATCTCTCTCTCCTCAAGCCGGTATGTCTATTTTACCCTTCCTTTTCAGTTTAATTACATGATTACATGCATTTTTCATGCATTTGAGAAGGAAATTTTCGGACTTTTCTTTTTGGGATTTTTTGATGATTCGGACCTAATCATGTGGAATTGATCAATGGGTTTTGTTGGGGACACGCTATAGACATGTTCTTGATTGATTAATTTGATCAATTTTGTGTTTTGTGGAAAACTTAAAATTCTAGGGTTTATAATTGATCCGAATTGGGGCTTTTTGTGAAATTGAGTTTAATTGATAAAATTGGCTTGTGTAATTGATGCAATTGGTTATTATAAACTGTTTTTAATAGTCTGTAATGATTGATTCATCAATTTGGTACAAAAATTTTCAAGTGATTCTCAATTTTTTAGGGTTTTTGTTAAGAAACTCTATGTTCAAGCCAATTTTGTGAATTTGAACTTAATCTGATCCTGGTTACTGCATTAGTTCATGCATCATAACATTGTTCATGTTCATGCATCATATAGATTTTCATTCTATATTTTTTTGTGCTAACTTGCAGTCTGCCCTTGGTTTTGTGTTTGTTCTTTTTGGTTTTCTCTTGTGTCTCTGTCCTGTTCCTTAGCACCATGCCTAGGAAGACTAGAGCACGTAGGACTCTTCCCACTCCTACTCCTTCCCCTCCTTCCCTTGATAGTGAGCGGTTCCCCCGTGAGAAAAACCAAGAGATCTTTGAGACTTTGAACCTTAAGAGAAAGGTTTGGGCTGAGCGTTCTGTTCTATTAGATGAGTTAGATCCTGCCATTAGGGCAAATTTTGAACGTAGGGGTTGGTTGCCTCTGTTAGCTGTGTCTGAACCTCCACCTCCGGTTCTCTTGATTAGAGAGTTCTTCTCGAACCTCTCTGTCCACATCTATGATTCCAACACTCTTGTTAGGAGTTGGATACGAGGTGTAGAGTACACCATTACTCCTCAGGTAGTGGCTAATGCTCTAGAGGTACCGTTGGTTAGGGATCCTGTCTATCCCTATGATGAGTCACCTGAGCTGAGTGATGTCATGTCTTACATCACTGGATCTTCTATCCAGTGGGGTTCTGATCCTAGGATCACCACCGCTGAACTTCCTGAGACTACCTATCTATTCTTTAGGATAGCCTGTCATTCACTCTGGCCCATTTCTCATCTACACACCATTCCTCTTGAGAAGTGTGTTTTTCTGTATTCTCTTGTTACTGATGCTCCTATTAGTTTTCCCCATCTTTTTCTTCGTTTTTGAACGAAGTTTATAGGAGTTCATCTACTGCTCATGCCCTTGTCCATCCTATTTTCATTCATAGGATTTTACTCTATCTAGGTTTAGAGGATTTCCCTGCTTCTGAGCCTGTTCATGTTATTGGTCCTATAGGTGCGTCTTTTCTTAGACAGAGGGCCGCTCATCTTCGAGCTGGTTCTAAACACCCTAGGTCTGATCCCTCTAGTAGCGCTCCTCCTCCTCCTTCTTCTTCTACAGGTCTTGATGGTGAGGCTGTTTCAGATCCTGTAGGTGCTGCTGCTGTTCCTCCACCTCCTGCGGCTGACTTCGATGTTCGTCGTACTCTGGAGACTGTCATGACTGTTCAGGGGGCTCATGGTCAGCTTTTGGTGGATCTGTTCGACGAGATTCGTGCTCTGAGAGCGGATTTGGCGCATCTTCGTTCTTCCTCACCACCTCCTTTTGATGATGGCCTATGATGCCCTTTGGCATTCCGTCACAAAAAGAGGGAGTAGAGTTTTTGACTTGTAAAGGAGTTTTTTTGTGTTAGGGGGAGATATTTTTTTTGCATGGGATATTGTTTTGTGGAGTTTATTAGATTGTATCTAGGTGCTTCACTTTGTATATCATTTTTGGGGATATTCATGTTAGGGGGAGTAACATTGATTGATATATTGATATACATGTTTCTTTTGATTCTTGTTGTCTTTATGATTCACTGCTTATTGATTTATATTTATGAGTTGATTCATTGATATATATCTTTATTTTGTGTTGTGTGAATCTTACAAGAATATTATACCTGTTTATATATTATTTCCTGCCACACATGTGTTTATGTGTTTGTTGAGTATTTCAGGAATATACAGGTTGATTCAACAAAGCTGCTATCTACACTTGCAACCGATGGATAGTAGTTAGGTTGAACTTTTGTTTATGAGCATTATTATGTAAAGGGCTTTTTACTTGTAAACTTTGAGCTTTTAATTTATGTTTTGTCACGGATTGCCAAAGGGGGAGTTTGTTAGGTTCTAAGGTCTTAGGATTTTATGTATTTAGAACTCTAATTTGTAATGTTGGCAAACCATGATCAAAACAATGTATTTAGTCTAGTTTAGGCTTGCTCAAAGTTGGTTAAATATTGTAAAGTTGGAATCGAGTGACTGCAGAAGCATTGGGACTTCTCGGCCTGGCTCGATCGATCAAAGGTTAGACTCGATCGATCGAAAATCGGCCCAGATGCGTTTTTCTGCAAAATTCCAACTCAGCCCAAACTCTTTTAAACGTTTAGGGTTTTATGTTTTTGCCCTAGGTATATACGGCAAACCCTAGCTATGTTTTTCAGAGTTGCACAAGTTGTATTGTTGCTCATACATTGCGGTTTTGTGTAAATCTCTTGTGAGATCTAGAGGAGCTTTCCTTTACACAAAACTTAGGGTTTTCAAGATTGAGATTACATCAACATCTTGATGATCAACTTGGTTGCTGCCATTGAAGCTTAAAAGAATATCAAGCGTGGGTGCTTGTAGCTGATTGAAGGAATACAAAGAAAGAAGTAGTCCGTGGATTCGGAGCCTGCGCGTGGTCGTGTCAGGAAGTTACTATTGGTGGGTAGCATTAGGAAGTCAAGCGGGGAGCTTGTAAGTCCTTTTGTAAGAACTTCAATTCTTTCTTAGTGGATTCCGTTTTGCCTTGAGGATCGGTCGGTAAAATCCTCCCCAGGTTTTTTACCGGTTTAGTTTTCCTAGGTGATCATATCACTGTGTTCTTTATTATTTCCACTGCTTTATATGTTTATATGCATGATATGATTCTGTGATTGTTTTAACCTAGAATTGCATAATTTGACTAAGTAACAACTTGGCTAATTAATCTAGGCTACGCAATCTGGTTATAGTTTAAGGGGTCTAAACCGTTCAAAATGGATATCAAGAAAGCTTCTTTTAGTAGCAATCCTAAGGAAGACATCTATATAATGTAAACAAGACTTGTTCATAGCAAAGAGCCAGTAGTGTTTAGTATGCAAGTTGCTTAAAGTTCATTTATGGACTAAAGCAAGCATCTAAATCATAAAATATCATCTTTGATCAAGCAATCAAGTCGTTTGATTTTGATCAAGTATTAAAAGATCTTATGTGTGTAAAAGTTATATAGAATAATATATTTCTTAAAGTATGTTGATAACATTCTAATCATTTAGAATGATGTAGAGTTATTGTCATCAATAGAGTTTTTTGTTGTCTCGTCCAGTTTGATATAAAGTACTTGGGAAAGACTAATCACATCCTAAGAATTAAACATTGTTAAAATTCAAAAATTAGGATGTTGCATCTATCTTAAACTGTTTAACTAGATTAGATTCTAACTAAGTATAGCATGTAATACTTCAAGAAAAGATTCTTTCCTTTTAAGTTTGAAGTTCCTTTATAAAAGGACTATGGTCCTAAGACATATAAAAGGAAGAGCATATAAGACAGTTCCTTATATCAAATCAATAGGAAGTCTTTATGCTATGCTATATACTAAGCTAAATATCTATTTTGCAGTAAGCATGGTAAGCAAATATCAATTGAATCAAAGATCACTTAATTTAGTGGGAGTAAAACATATACTCAAATATCTTAGGATAATGAGGAACTATATGCTTGTCCACAAAAGTGAAGTTTTGATGTTTACTGGATGTACAAATACTAATTTGTATTTTGATTATGATTCATGAAGTTGGACTTCAAGATATGTGTTCATCCTAGGCGGTGAAGATACACATTAAGCGTAAGTATTATCTCATTAGAGAGATATGAGTACTTGAGAAGTAGTAGTAGTAGAAAAGATAATTTATGCAATAAATCTGGCTGAAACTTATTTCCAAACCTTGCCTTAGAGTGACTATGAATTACTCTTGTGGGTGTGAGAGCCCAACACTACGAATTAGGCCTAGGGCCCAATTTGAATACCCTTGTTTGTCCGAAGAGGTAAAAGGGATCAGGGCTGAGTCTATTTGGTGGAAATGCACTTGAAAAGGAATGATGGGATACGTCCGAAGACTATCTTGTTTGTCCGAAGAGGTATTGTCATCGAATCATTAGAGAGCTTGATCAGGCAAATATATTGAAGGCCAGAGCGACCTTCCCTACTGATTCCACGATAGAGAGCGAATTCTGGGCATGCCTAGGGATGAGAAGAAGATAAAAATATCTTAAAGGAAAAGCTGCTACCACCGCATTTAATGCACTGCAGCAACTTTCCTGGCCGCATTTAAGTGGAGAAGACACCTGAACAGTTCAGCCTCAGCTGCTACCACTCACGGCAGACTAAAGCAAATGTCTGATGTGACACGTACTCAAGTGAATGCTTGGATGAAGAACAAGTGTACGGTGAAGATGAGGAAGAAGGAGGATATATAAAGGGAATAGGTCTCTGAAGAGAGGGGGAGGAAAAAATTGTATTCATTAAGTTGATAAATATTAAGCCTTTTCGGATCCAAGAGAATTTTCACTGAATACTAGTCTGAACATCGTTTTATCCTTACTTGCATGTGCGAACCGCTGCTAAATCCATAACCAGCCCAGCTATTTAACCATTCTCTAAAAATTTATTGTTGGGGGTTCAGTGGGCTCACAGTCTGCAAAGTTTGTGCCTAGCTCATCAAATATGCACCCTACAATTGGCGCCGTCTGTAGGAAATAGCTTGAGCAAAGGTGGAAGCAACACCTCATAAATGGCTGAACCAAGGCAACGTCCAGCAGAGTCCAGGGCATCTCAGCACACCGATCCTTTTCTTAATCTGGAACGGAGGCAGGATCGTGAGGGTAGCGTACACACCGCACACGACGGTCGCATTGAGAGAGCCACATGTACCATGCAGAGAAAAACCAAAGCATGCAGTTAGAAATTGAAAGGCTAAAGAGGGAGCTGCGCCATGCAAAGAGGAAACGCATTTCCTCGTACTCTGATGAAGATTCTGAGCACGAACAGGACGTTGACTACAAGCAGAAACTTCGAACACCAGTCAGCGAATCCTTCCCCTATGAGGAGATGCACCATCGTGAGAGGAATCCTCGGAGCCCCTTACCTAGGGGCATAGGGAACGATGCTATGAGTAAAGCTCTGGATCAGATTTCCAGATCTCTTTTTACATGTAACATCGAGAATGCGAAACTTCCTCGACGTTTTCACCAGCCCACATTCACCATCTAGAACAGCCGGATAGACCCTGTGGAACATGTGAGTCATTTCAGCCAGAGGATGGCCGTTCACTCCAGGGATGAGGCCCTAATGTGCAAGGTCTTCCCGTCCAGCTTGGGACCGATCGCTATGAGATGGTTTGATAGCCTGAAAGCGAACTCCATAAGCTCGTTCCAAGAGCTAACTCAGGCATTTGGGTCGCGTTTTGTCACATGTCGAAGGGTTTCGCAGAATATAGCCTCCTTATTGTCCGTCAGCATGAGGGAGGGCGAAACTTTGAAGTCATATTCAGACAAATTCTGGGAAACGTATAACGAGATGAAGGAAGATTGTGGCTTGGTGGCCATCAACTCCTTTAAGCTAGGCCTTCCCACTGAACATGGCTTGAGGACGTCCCTAACAGGCAAAGTTGCTACCAGTGTTTGCCAGTTGATGGATAGGATAGACAAGTATAAAAGAGTGGAGGAAGACCAACAGCAGGGCAAGAGAAAGGATAAGGTTACCCTCAAGAGAGGAGGGATTTCGAGTCGTACCGGCAGAACCATAACAGGTTGAGAAAGGACTAGGTCGGACCGGGTTCAGCGAACCCTCAGACAGTCAATGCTGTGTTTCGTGAACCAGTGCACCAAGTCCTGGAGAGAATCAAGAATGAGCCTTTCTTTAAGAGGCCAAACAAGATGGTCAGAAATCCTGAAAGGCGCAATCACAATCTTTACTGCCAATACCATTTTGATCATGCGCATACTACGGAGGACTGTAGGAGCTTGTGGGACCATCTGAATCAACTCGTCAGCGAGGGCAAGTTAAAACAACTCTCACACCATTCCTATGGTCAGGGAAATCAGGCAAACGCAAGGTCTCGGAGGGATGATTCTGTGAAACCCCCATTGGGCACAATAAATGTCATCTTTGCCGTACCAAGGAGGACAGGATCTTGCCCATCCAGAATATTATCAGTCGCTCGGCTGCCCTCGGAGAGTGTTAACATGGAGCCGAAGACGCCTAGGATGAAGGTTCAACCAGTTTTGGGATTTTCGGACGAGGACAAAATCGGGACTATACAACCGCATGATGATGCTCTGGTGGTTACTCTCAGAATTGATGGGTACGACGTGAAGAGAGTGATGGTAGATCAGGGCAGCGCCGCATAAATAATGTACCTAGACCTTTACAAGGGGTTGAACTTAGCTCTTAAGGACTTAACGCCCTACAGTTCCCCTTTGGTGAGCTTTGATGGCAAAGTGGTCATCCCGAAAGGCCAGATCAGACTGCCTGTGCAAACTAGATCCGAGACGGTGGAGGTAGATTTTATAGTGGTGGATGCCTACTCACCCTACATCGCGATTGTGGCTAGACCTTGGCTTCATACCCTCGGGGCCGTATCCTCCAACCTTCATCAGAAGGTTAAATACTCATCCGAAGGGCGGGTCGAGGAGATCCGAGGAGATCAATCTACATCCAGGCAATGTCTAGTGGCAGCTATCCAGCATAAACCTCAGGTTGAGTCCTTGGACCGAAACGATGAGAGTTTATAGCAGTTAAAACCTTCGGTGCTGGACACCGAAACCTCGGCCGAATAGGCAGAGTGCGAAAGCTTGGCAAGGATAGTTGTTGATAACGACCCAGAGAAGTTTTTTCAAGTCGGATCCATGTTGCCTCCTCAAGAGAAGGAAGAGCTGATAGAGTTCCTTAGAGCCAACGTTGATGTATTTGCATGGGACTTCGCAGAAGCCCCAGGGGTAAACCCAGAGTTCATTTGCCACCATCTAAATGTTAATCCCACCACCGTTCCCAAGAAACAACCGCTCCGGTGTCCATCGAGGGAACACGCAGATGCGGTCAGGGAAGAAGTGATGAAACTCAAGCAAGCAGGGGCTATTAAGGAAATCTTTTATCCCGAATGGTTGGCTAACACCGTGGTAGTAAAGAAGAAAAGCGGAAAATGGCGTGGGTATGCGTGGACTTCATTGACCTTAATAAAGCCTGTCCGAAGGATCCATTTCCCATGCCGAAGATAGACCAACTAGTTGATGCTACTGTTGGACACCCTCGGATGAGTTTCTTGGACGCATTTCAAGGTTATCATCAGATACCACTGGCTCTAGGTGATCAGGAGAAAACAGCTTTCGTAACCCCTGTGGGGAATTACCACTACAAGGTAATGCCGTTCGGCTTGAAAAATGCAGGGTCTACCTATCAAAGGATGATGACCAGAATGTTTGGCCGTAGTTGGGTAAAAGCATGGAAGTTTATATTGATGACATGGTGGTGAAAAGCAAGGTTATAGCGGAGCACATTGGGGATTTCAGGGACATTTTTGAAATTCTAAGGGGGCACAGGTTACGCTTGAACGCATCCAAGTGTTCGTGTGGTGTGGGATCAGGCAAGTTCTTAGGATATATGGTCACTCACAGGGGAATTAAATTTAACCCTGATCAGATAAAGGCCATCAACAACTTACGAGCTCCTCGGAACCCCAAGGAAATTCAGAAGCTGACTGGGATGACCGCTGCCCTTAATAGGTTCATTTCCAAATCAGCAGATAGGTGTAGACCTTTTTTCTCATTGATCAACAAGTGGAAGGGTTTTGAATGGACGGAGGAATGTGCTGTTGCTTTTCAGCAACTTAAGGACTACCTGGCTCGGCCCCCAATCATGTCCAGTCCTGAGCCAGATGAAGTCCTGTTTGCTTACATCATTGTAGCTCCCAATGTTGTAAGCTTAGTGTTGATACGGACGGACTGTGGTGTGCAAAAACAAATCTACTACGTAAGTAAGTCACTGCACAAAGCTGAAATTCGTTATTTGCCACTGGAAAAGGCTATCCTAGCTGTGGTGCTTGGTACAAAGAAGCTGCCTTACTATTTTCAAGCCCACACCGCTATAGTCCTCACCCAGCTTCCACTCAGAGTCATACGTCCGAAGCGCCGACTACACTGGAGGGATCGCCAAATGGGGCACAATCCTAGGGGCTTTTGATATCAAATACATGCCACGCACATCAGTGAAGGGCCAGATCCTTGCGGACTTGGTGGTCGAATTCACGGAGCCCCCTTTAGAAGAAGTAACACCAACACTGGGCCTGGATGGAAGGTCTACTGGCATGGTTTCTCTGCGAAACCCTTTGCCCTAGGAAGTGTACGTCGATGGCGCATCGAATCAGAGAGGTTCAAGAGTAGGACTAGTGTTGATATCCCCAGAGAGAATTATCATTGAAAAAGCATTAAGACTGGATTTCTCGACGACAAATAATGAGGCAGAGTATGAGGCTCTATTGATGGGAATGACGATGGTACGAAGGATAGGAGGGAAGTCAGTTGAGGTCTTCTCGGATTCCAGATTAATCGTTGGCCAAGTGCAAGGTGAATTCGAAGCGAAAGACGAAAGAATGCAAGAGTACTTGGGTCGAGCTAAATCCCTGCAGTCAGAGTTTGAATATTTTAACCTGTGGCATGTCCCCAGAAGCGGTAACACGCATGCTGATTCTTTGGCCACCCTTGCCACCTCTTCGGCGCAAGAGCTGCCAAGGGTTATCCTCATTGAGGACATGCATAGACCTATGGAATTAAGAAAAGAGTCCAGGTTCATCACATTAGAGCCGACCTAAGTTGGATGGATCCTTTCATCAAGTTCTTGAAGGACGATGTATTGCCCGAAGAGAAAGGGGAAGCGGACAAAGTACAGAGGACCATAGACTTTATAAGCGTTCCTATTCAGGTCCATACTTATTGTGCATGCATCCTGAAGCAGCTGAATCACTACTCGAAGAAGTGCACGAAGGGATCTATGGGAGCCATACTGGAGGTAGGTCCTTAGCTCACCAAGCCATTACTCAAGGTTATTGGTGGCCAAATATGCAGAAAGAGGCCCATGAATATGTCAAAAAATGTAACCAATGCCAACGGTTTGTGCCGAACATACATCAGCCAGGTGGCACCCTTAACCCACTATTCTGCCCGTGGCCTTTCGCTCAATGGGGATTGGATATCGTGGGCCCCTTCCCTAAGGCGGCAGGGAACAAGAAGTACCTTCTAGTCGGCATGGACTACTTCACCAAATGGGTCGAGGCTGAACCTCTAGCAAATATCAGGGATGTAGACGTAAAGAAATTCGTCTGGAAGAATATTGTCACTCGGTTTGGGGTCCCTCATACCCTCATCTCGGACAATGAGCTTCAGTTTGATAGCAAAGCTTTCAGAGGTTATTGTGGCGAACTGGGAATCACAAACAGATACTCCACCCCTGCCTACCCCCAAGGAAATGGGCAAGCCGAAGCTGTTAATAAAGTCATAGTTAACGGATTAAAGAAGAGGCTGGACGATGCGAAGGGTAGATGGGCGGAAGAATTTCCCTACGTATTGTGGGCGTACAGAACTACGCCTCCTAGGCCTACTGGGGAGATCCCCTTTTCAATGACCTATGGGGCTGAAGCCGTTATACCGTTGGAGACTGGGTTCCCAACGTATAGGACTAGCTCGTTTAGTCCGACCGACAACGATGGGCAGCTAGAAAAGAGTTTGGATCTGATTGAAGAAAGAAGGGAAAACGCAATGGTCCGACTGGCGCATTACCAACAAAAGCTCAAACAAGGCCACGATGCCAACGTAAGGTTGAGACCTTTAGAACTTGGTGATTTGGTGCTGAGGAAAGTGGTGGGTAATGCAAAGAATCCAGCTTGGGGAAAATTAGGACCAAATTGGGAAGGACCATATCGCATCACTTCAAGGGCTGGAATTGGAGCATATTTCCTAGAAGATCTGGATAATCATGTAATATCCTGGCCGTGGAATGTAAATAACCTCAAAAGGTATTATTATTAAAGTGAATCCTTTTTTCAGTCAATATACCATTTTATTATGCTAACAATTTACCTAAGTGTTTAAACTTAAATCCAATCATGCCTGTAGTCCTCAGACTAGATGATTTTGGTTGGTTAACACTCGTTCACAATTTACCTAAGTGTTTAAACTTAAATCTAATCATGCCTGTAGTCCTCGGACTAGATGATTTGGGTTGGTTAACACTCGTTCACAATTTACCTAAGTGTTTAAACTTAAATTCAATCATGCCTGTAGTCCTCGGACCAGATGATTTGGGTTGGTTAACACTCGTTCACAATTTACCTAAGTGTTTAAACTTAAATCTAATCATGCCTGTAGTCTTTGGACCAGATGATTTTGGTTGCTTAACACTCGTTCACAATTTTACCTAAGTGTTTAAACTTAAATCCAATCATGCATGTAGTCCTCGGACCAGATGATTTGGGTTGGTTAACACTCGTTCACAATTTATCTAAGTGTTTAAACTTAAATCCAATCATGCCTGTAGTCCTCGGACCAGATGATTTGGGTTGGTTAACACTCGTTCACAATTTACCTAAGTGTTTAAACTTAAATTCAATCATGCCTGTAGTCCTCGGACCAGATGATTTGGGTTGGTTAACACTCGTTCACAATTTACCTAAGTGTTTAAACTTAAATTCAATCATGCCTGTAGTCCTCGAACTAGATGATTTGGGTTGGTTAACACTCGTTCACAATTTACCTAAGTGTTTAAACTTAAATCTAATCATGCCTGTAGTCCTTGGACCAGATGATTTTGGTTGGTTAACACTCGTTCACAATTTTACCTAAGTGTTTAAACTTAAATCCAATCATGCATGTAGTCCTCGGACCAGATGATTTGGGTTGGTTAACACTCGTTCACAATTTACCTAAGTGTTTAAACTTAAATCCAATCATGCCTGTAGTCCTCGAACCAAATGATTTGGGTTGGTTAACACTCGTTCACAAGTTACCTAAGTGTTTAAACTTAAATTCAATCATGCCTGTAGTCCTCAGACCAGATGATTTATGATAAATTCATTTCCAATTCTCTTAAGTGTTTAAGGTCGGACTTAATCATGTAAAGCTTTCATATCACTCATTGCTCTTATCGCGTACTAATAATCTGAATACAACCTACTTTTTTCAGTATTAATTCTAGTTATTTGTCATCACAATATGTAGGTCGAAGTTGCACGTTATTGTAATTTGCAACGATGGTAAATTATGATATATGATGACCTACTACAAAGGCATTAAAAAGAAAAGAGTTCATTGATCAAAAAGAGAAATAACTTAGTTACAAAGCAAAAAAAAGGGGGGGGGGGGTCTAACTATTACAGGTAAATTCGACGACAAAAAATAACATGCTGGTAAAACCCCTAAACATCTAGTCCTTCTTTGGAGGCATTGTGTCAGCCTTGGACAGTTCGCCCACATCACCAGTCTGATCAGGTGCCTGGCTCGCCTCAGTAGGGTCTGGAAGGTTTTGGTCGGCCGGTGAAGGAGCGAAGGTTTCTGGCAAGTCGCAGATATCGGGGTGGTAGTAAATACTCCCAGGCTATCTCAAGGCAGACTCTAGGGGGACTCCAGCCGCATCGAGGCCTTTGCCCCACCTTATATCGCAATATTCCCTACAGACCTTCGTGAACTCCTCAGTCAACCTCGTTTGGGTCCCCTTCACCCCCAGCATATAGGTAGCTTGTTTTTCGGCCTCAAGTGCTTCCTTAGTCAGTTGAGCGTCCTCTTTGGCCAATTTAGCAGAATCCCTGGCTTTGTCAAGCTCGGCCCGAAGATCCTTCACCAACGTCTTCTCAGTTTCCAGGTTGATCTCAGTAGTGTACAGTTTTTGGCGTTGATCCTCGGCCTGCTTCTGAGCGCTCTTAAGGCTCGCCTCTAGACTTTTTCTCTTCTTTGCCTCCTGTTTCAGCTGCTCGGATACATGGGCACACTCATCTTTAAGGCTGCCCAATGCCTTCTCGGTCTCTGTGCGAGAATGGACCTCTGCTTGGACTTGAATGTGGGTTTTCTTGTTCCACTCTTCGGCCACATATACTTGCTGGGCGATCTGCGCGACAGATGAAAAATTTACTTCTTTAGTTGTGAACATAGAAAAAAGTTGAGAAGATGGGTCAATTCTCTTACCATGGCTAAATCCCTTTTAAGGGATAGAAAGAGTTTTTGCTGGTTGAAGCGCCTGTAGGACTCCATGTCCTTCGGGAGGAGTAGAGGTTGCTCCAGTGCTTCAGCAATATGGCCGACTTTCCCTCCAGCATAATTTCGGAGGGAAGCGTTGTATGGGATGGCTGCACCATCCAATGTTAACTTTGAGGCCCATGTCCAAGCTACTCGGCGTACATCTGCAGCCAAAGGTTCTTCCTTGCTTTCAGTGGATGAAGCCCTTCTGCTCCTGGTGTCATAGGCCACTTTCTGTTACTTGGGCCCCTTCGGTGGTGCAATCTCAGTGTCTTCAGCTTCAGTCGCGATCCTTTTCTTTTTTAGATCCGACAGTGGCTTTAAGCTGGGATCTGAGGGAGCTTGAGGAGGGGGAGGAGGAAGAGTCGCCGTTGGCTTAGATGTACCAGTGCCCTTACTCGCGGCCTTCGGCCTTCTGTTCTTTATCAGATCTGTCAAACTCTGCATGTCTTCAAAAGAATCGTCTGGCACGTCTATTCTCTGTGGGAGAACAACCGATTGCCTATCAATCCCCTCGTCGGCATCCAAAATCTGAACCTCTTCCGAAGCTTCCCCTTCAAATCTGAACTGGTCAATCTGCTCGTCAAGTGAAGGGGTTGAAGAAGCAACTCTCTCTTCCTCTGCTGCCAGTTCAGGAAGAGCCTGCTGAATAGGTTGAACGAGCAACGGTATGCCCTGTGGGTTGGGGTGTGGCACAGGAGCAAGATTTAAGGGAGCCAAAAATTCCTTCTGAGCAACGTCGATACGGCTGATGCGGCGGTCTCTGAGCGTTATTGCATTGCCGATTGGCTGAAAATCTGTTGACTTTAGGGTATAGCCGAGGATAACGTGCACGGCCCTAAGCTGACCGTCTTCGCTTGCGAATATCTTTAACCAAAGAAGGTAATTGAGCTCTGCGGTGTTTGTGAGACTAAGTCGAGGAGCAACGTGATTTCTATCTGTAAACATCACAATAAAACTGTCAGAAAAACTTGAAATGTGATAGAAAGAGAAGGCCGAATCATTGAAAGCAAAAACCCTTAATCTATTGTTAGGAAACCTAAATAGGGGATATCCCACCTGGCTTTCCTAGTTGGGTTGGGCAATAAAGTCCGTCATGCCATGCGCCTGAGACGATCAGATAGTCGTCTTTCATCCCTTTGTTAGATTTGGGGAGACAGGAGATGAGCCTGAAGATACCAGATCAGGATCTAAGATAGTATCCCGCTCCTTGTTTGGTACGACACTCATCGAGCCAGGTGAGTCCCAACCCTAGATGTCGGTTTAGGTCGTCAACTGCTCCTAAAATCCTAAACATATTAGGTGCGCACTGTTCAGGGCTAAGTCATGGCCTGTGAGATAGCCTCTGGTGACGGGACCCATGGGGATGGTCATTCCTCCCTCTAGGAAGGCGATAATGGGGATTATAACTTTGCCCACTTCTCGATTTGTTAATAACTCTTCCGGAGAGCAATACCTCAAGCCCACGTCCTGAGGAATGCGATACATCGCCCTAAACTTCTCCATCTGGGAGGGACTACTCACTAAATATTTAAATCTACCCATTTTCAGTTAGGTTAGAGGGGAAGGTGCGAAACAGAAACTGGGGAGCGACTATCCAAAGGCCGAAGAGGCAAGCCGAAAAGAATTTGAAAGTCTCGAACGAGGATCTTACGCGGAATTGAATTGAAGAATGACCTTTATGTTCGCAGAGAGATCGTAGTGGATTCTGGGGTGAGTTGGAGTTGATGACAAGAAGGGCGTTGTGAGCGTGGATGCCTGAGTTTGCTGAGAGTCTGAAATTTGCAAAGTAGAGGGGAAAATAACCCCATTTTGGGGCCTTATATAGGGGCAGGCAAAATGGTGGGATTTATCCCGTCCAAATTTTGAGAAAAATCTCGACCGTTGATCAGCAGCCCACCGTTGGATTCCATAGACAAGACGCCGCCTGGAGCAATTAATGGCGCCTTGGAAACGGTGCAATGACAGCGGTAATAATGAAGCGCCTAAATTTATGCGCATACACGTGTGGATTCAGAGATTCAGTGACTTCAAAGCTTCTATTTCGCAACAGATCAAAATCCTATTTTTTCTCCTCGAATGCGTGGGAAAAATTAGAATTTTGAGGGGCTATTGTGGGTGTGAGATCCCAACACTACGAATTGGGCTTAAGGCCCAATTTGAATACCCTTGTTTGTCCGAAGAGGTAAAAGGGATCAAGGCTGAGTCTGTTTGGTGGAAATGCACTTGAAAAGGAATTATGGGATACATCCGAAGACTATCCTGTTTGTCCGAAGAGGTCCCGTCATCGGATCATTAGAGAGCTTGATCAGGCAAATATACTGAAGACCAGAGTGACCTTCCCTACTGATTCCACGGTAGAGAGCGAATTCTGGGCGTGCCTAGGGATGAGAAGAGCATAAAAATATCTTAAAGGAAAAGCTGCTACCACTGCATTTAATGCACTGCAGCAACTTTCCTGGCCACATTTATATGGAAAAGACACCTGAACAGTTCAGCCTCAGCTGCTACCACTTACGACTGACTAAAGCAAATGTCTGATGTGACATGTACTTAAGTGAATGCTTGGATGAAGAACAAGTGTACGGTGAAGATGAGGAAGAAGGAGGATATATAAAGGGAATAGGTCTCTGAAGAGAGGGGGAGGAAAAAATTGTATTCATTGAGTTGATAAATATTAAGCCTCTTCGGATCCAAGAGAATTTTCACTGAATACTAGTCTGAACATCGTTTTATCCTTACTTGCATGTGCGAACCGTTGCTAAATCCATAACCAACCCAGCTATTTAACCCATTCTCTACAAATTTATTGTTGGGGGTTCATTGGGCTCACAGTGTGCAAAGTTTGTGCCTAGCCCATCAAATACGCACCCTACAACTCTAAAGGGAGATAAGTGTCGGATATATGGTAAATTGTCTTTGAGGGCAAATGAGAAATTGTTGGGGTTTGTGCCCAAAAAATCCAATTTATTGGCATGTTATAAATAATTAAATTGTTTAATTATATGGGACTATCTATATATGAACTAATGGGACATTATCTTAGTCCATGAAATGCATAGTATGTGATTTATGTGAAAAGTCACAGAAAGATATAAATCACAAGTTCTTTGTAAACTCGGAATTTTAGTTCGTAGTCAGTGATGAAATTGGGCATTTCATCTACGAATTGATGTTACTCACGATGATCATGTTTAGCAATCTTTGTCCTTTGTCAAGCACTGAGTACATGATGTGTGTTCTCATATTTTTCACATCTTGGCAAAAACGGCTGAACAGACTACTTCAAGGAACTGTCTTCCTTTCTCCCGCCTTATCTCAAAGATTTTGAAGCTCAAAGGCATGCATCCCTTGGAAGATGAGCATCCGTATCCTCAGCCAAGTCCTATTAACATCCGCACACTCCATGCTAGTATGAGTCACACCAAAAAGAGTACCAAGCAAGAAAGTCATGCTGCTTTGGGAAGTTCAAGCTCTACCTCTCATGCCTATGATGAACAAATAGACAACATCATGGCTGCACTTCAAGAGATTAATACCAAAATATCCGAACTAGCTACCATCATGCACTCCTAGCACATTCGCTTCGACACAAAGTTCACATCTCTCCAGAGTTAGTTGGACCAAATTCAAAGGAAGTTAGAAGAACATGGAGACTAGCTATTCCACGACAAAAAGGGGGAGATGGTGTCGTTGATAGGGGGAGTGTAGTGATAGGGGGAGGAATAGCTAGAAGCTGTTGTTTGTTTACATTTGCTGCTGTTTGCTTAAAGTTTTTATTGTTTTTCTTTAAAGTTTAAGTACTCTGTTTTTATATTTCAGTTTAATATTTAGTACGTGTGTTTATCTCATTGCTTTTGTAGCAATTTTTTTTAGTAAATTTAGATGTTACAAAATTATCTTAAGTACCTCACACTTGTACCCTAGGAGGATTTTGTATCCTAGATGCAAATACTTCATGTATTTTGCATTGGTTGTGTGTTGGACATGCAATTGGTCATTGCAATTGGTCTTTATTGCATTGCGTGTCCGGATGAGCATTTACTAGCTAAATGTTCATTGTAGTCATTTTTTAATGACTGTTCTTGTATGATCAAGATATGCTTAACTACTTTATAGTTTATAAACTTGATCGCACTTTACTTGCTCATATACGTACCATATATTCAACTTGTCATAAGCTTAATGAAAGTTTTGTTTGTGTGCGAGTGTTTCAGGTTACAGGTATATACATGCAAGTGCTTCACAGCTTCTAGATTAGGTGTGAGTGAGTTTTGCCACCATTCCCAAACTCACGTTTAAGTCTAGAGTCTGTTTTAGGGGTTTTGTCACGAAATAGTTAAAGGGAGAGATTGTAAAGTTGTAATTTACAACTATTTATGTTGGCTTTAATTCCGTGTCAAATTTGATTGTAATTATGTTCAATCTTTTGTACCCTGTATTATTTGTGGGATTTCATTGTAAGGGTTATGTGTGAGAGAGAGAGTGTGTGAAGACTCAAGGCATAAAGACTAAAGCTGTTTTCATGAGTATCTCACGACTAAGCTTCCCGCGAAGTAAAACATGTGCCCAGCACATGACTAGAATGCGAAGAGTCAGGACTTGGGAATACTTGGGAATACTTTTAATCTTCACTTTAATTCCACTAACGCCCAAGATGTGTGATCTCTCAATCAGTTATATCAATTGTTTAAGAGAGAATTTGAGAGTGTCCAACACTCACATACACCATTTCATGTAAGATGTTCATCATTCTAAAATCTGTATGTTTCTCTCCTTATAGCTGATTATCTAATTGGGCTAGCCTTTTGGGCTTTTTCAATTGGGCTCTAGTATGTGGCTTGGAGTGGGACCAAAAGAGACCAATAAGACACTAGCTCCAATGGGCTTTGGGCTTTTCTGTCAACTCTTGACAAGTTCAAAGTTACCATTAACTATATTTAATACCACTATATAAATATAGTTGCACTCTAGGCCTTATCTATAAATTATATCCCAAGAATTTATTGTACATGCAACCCCTTCATAAAATATTCGTAGTAATTCAAAGTCATAAATGTAGACTGCCACTTTGTAGATTACTACATCTTAATCCTTGAGTACCCGGTTTAATCCTTTTAAGTTATTCATCATATATTTATGAAATCCAATTTCATAAATATATACTTTAGTAATTTCTTACCAAAGTGGTTAGGCTTAACACTCTGAATAACCGTACCCATTAAACTTATCTCAATGGAATATTTTATATCTCTGTTAAGAAACTATGAATTCCATCTTGAGAATATATGTTCTATCAACACTAAATGTGGTTGTCCAACATACTGAGGTTTTGACCATTACTTTAGATCTCAATCCTGATATATCAAAGCAACCTACACCTTATGATCAGGTCCATTATTCTCTCAAGATTAAGAGTTCATGCAAATATAAGTCGTGAGATTTATTATTCATTTGACAGTCCTTAGGAGAATAATAAATCTCACAGCAGTCCAGTTCAATATGTCTCAACTCTTAAAACATATCAACATATCAACTAGAAATCTCCACTTCCATGATCAAGACAAATCATTGTAATTGATATGTTATAGTCTTCACAGATGAAATGCCCAATTTCATCACCAACTACGAACTATAATTCTGAGTTTACAAAGAACTTGTGATTTATATCTTCTGTGACTTTTCACATAAATCACATACTATGCATCTCATGGACTATGTGATAATGTCTGAATATTCATGTTACCATTATTTTAGATAATAATAAAACAATTTTATTAAACACAATATTAAGTCATACATAATGTCATACACAATGTCACACTTAATATCATACATAGCATCATACAATAGGATATTTGGATTTGTGCAGGTGACTTCAATGAAATCACAAGACAATCTGAAAAAAAGGGGAGGCAGGTTTCGGCCACATGGACAGATGCAGCCCTTCCGTGAGGTGTTAGACGAATGTGGGTTCATGGATATGGGTTTTGTCGGGTCAGAATTCACATGGCATAAACACTTTCCGGATTACACTATATGGGAGAGATTGGATAGAGCCGTGGCAACAAATAAATGGTTTTTAAAATTTTTGAAGACTAAGGTTTATCATTTGGATGTGACTTCTTCAAATCAAAAACCTTTGTGGATATTGTCGTAGATAATGGAGTGTAGACTAGAAAAACCTTTCCGCTTCGAACAAATGTGGATGTCAGAAAAATGGGTGTGGGGAAACCATTGAGGCCGTGTGGGGAGAAGATGTGGATATAGCAAGGGCAGAGAAAATTCTAAAGAAAGTGGATAAGTGCGGATTGAAATTATATGAATGGAGTAAACAGAACTTTGGTAGTGTACGGCTGGAGCTTGCAAAGAAGAGAAAACTGATGGTTCAAGCCGAGAAAAGAGCAATCAGTTATGGAGAAGCCAGATGGCTGAAAAAACTAGAAGCTGAAATAAACACTCTTCTTGATAAGGAGGCGAAAATATGGTCTCAACGGGCAAGAGTGACTTGGTTGAAGGATGGGGACAAGAACACAATATTTGTTCATAACAAAGCGTCACAGAGAAGGTGCAAAAACTATATCAAAGGGCTTTTTTACTCATCGGGCCAATGGACAACTCAGCCAAACCGAGTTGTAGACACTGCTGTCAACTTCTATCAGCAACTATTCACCACTAGCAACCCTGAAAATTTGGAGGCGGTGTTGGCCGAAATCCCTCAGATGGTTACAGCAGATATGAATGCAGCCTTGGCTAGCACTTTCATAGCAGATGAGGTGGAATGAGCACTAAAACAAATGGAACCTCTCAAATCACCGGGACCTGACGGTATGCCTCCTTTGTTTTATCAAAACTATTGGTCTTTAGTGGGTAATGATGTTAAAGAATCCATATTTTTGTATCTAAATATGGGGTCTCTCCCTAAAACACTTGGTCACTCTTTTATCACTCTCATCCCCAAAGTGAAAACCCCGAATATATTTCACAATATAGACCTATTAGTTTGAGTAATGTGCTATACTGGGTATTCTCCAAAGTATTGGCAAATACATTAAAACTGGTGCTCCCACATATCATCTCTGAACAACAAAGTGCATTTTTGACTGACCAGTTAATTTTAGACAATATTTTGGTGGCTTTTGAGACTTGACATTACATGAGAAACCATTGCACAGGAAAAACAGGATATATGGTTCTCAAGCTTGATATGAGCAAGGCCTATGACCAGGTGGAGTGGAATTATATGGAGAAATTGATGGCGAAGATGGGATTTTGTAGCAGCTGGGTAAAGCTCATGATGGAATGCATAACCACAGCCACATACTCAGTCTTAATAAATGGTGAACCACATGGCCACATCACTCCATCTAGGGGACATAGACAAGGCGACCCACTTTCGCCTTACCTATTTCTCTTGTGTACGGAAGGGCTACATAGATTGATAAATCTAGCCGTGGAGAGGGGGGAGTTGAAAGGAGTTTCTATTTGTCGCAATGGACCTAAACTAACACATCTTCTGTTCGCAGATGATAGCCTCGTTTTTTGCAGGTCTACTGAAGTGGATTGCCAAAGACTTTTGCACATTTTATCCACCTATGAGCAAGCATCAGGCCAGCAAGTTAATAGATCCAAAACAAGTATCTTTTTTAGCAAATCAACCTCTCCAGCAATGCAGCAAGCAATACAAGATAGGTTGGGAGTGGCTAGTGTTGAGCATTATGAAAAATACCTAGGATTGCCATCCTTTGTTGGCTAAAACAAGAAGGCAAGCTTTGACAATATCAAACAACAGGTGTGGAAGAAGATTCAAGGATAGGAAGGCAAGCTTTTGTCACAAGCGGGTAGAGATCCTAATAAAGGCAGTGGCTCAAGCTTTGCTAACATATACCATGTCTTGTTTTAAATTACCCATAGGATTGTGCTAGGACATGGAGGCCCTTATACGTAGATTCTTTTGGGGACAGAGGCAAGAGAATAGAAAAATCCATTGGCTTAAATGGCAAGAACTATGCAAGCCAAAAAGTCAGGGGAGGTTGGGCTTCAAGGACCTCTCTCAATTCAATGAAGCCTCATTAGCCAAACAAACATGGAGACTCTTGCATGACACTGGTTCTTTGCTTTACCGGATGTTTAAGGCTAAATACTTCCCTGATTGTTCAATTGTGGAGGCAAAGAACCCAAGCTCAGCTTCATATGCGTGGAAGAGCATTATTAAGGGCCGAGAAGTCATCAAGAGAGGCGCGGTGTGGAGAATTGGGGACGGGACCTCAATAAGAATTTGGCAAGATAGATGGTTACCTGGTAGACAGATGGGGAAGCTTATATCTCCTTGCTAGCCTGAGGTATCAGAAGTAACAATCAGCGTCTTTATCAATCCAGTAACTGGTTCATGGAAGTCTGAAGTGCCGGAAAAATATTTGCTGGAATTTGAGGTAGAAGCAGTTAAGTCAATCCATTTGTGCCGAACCCAGCAGCAAGATAAGCTTATCTGGCACCTTAATCCGAATGGAGCATACTCAGTTAAGTCAGGGTATAAATTCTTACAGTCAGAATCCCAGAATCAACAACTTGGTACCTCTAATCCCGAATCAGTGAAACCACTATGGCAGGCTATTTGGAGTTTGCACGTTCCAGCAAAGGTGAAGAACTTAGTTTGAAAAGCTTGCCGAGATGCTCTCCCATCAAAGGCCAATCTGGTGAGGAGAAAGGTGATTGAAAATGCAACATGTGATCTATGCCAAGAGTGCCAGGAAGTGTGCTCCATGCTTTGTATAAATGTCCAAAACTGATGGAGTTTTGGAAAGAAAATCCAAAATGGCAAACTAGCTATATTCACAAATGCAAAAGCTTCTTTGACATTATGGAATTTCTTATTGCAGAAAATCAGGACCCTGCTCTATTCTCCATGACAGCTTGGGCATTATGGAATAGAAGAAATAATCTTCGCCTTGGTAAACCAACAATGGTACTATCGTAGGTGTTGAAACAAGCAAAGGAGAGATTGCAAGAGTTTTCTCAACAACCAAACCCAGCTCCCCCATCCACGGTCAAACCTGCAACTTGTTGGAGACCTCCTGATTAGACATGGTTCAAGGTGAATTTTGATGGAGCATTATTCTGTCAAGAACACAGGGCTGGCATCGGTGTGGTCATACGCAATGAGGAAGGTGCAGTCATCGCCTCCCTATCACAGTAGATACACCTGCCCTCAACAGTTCTAGAGGTGGAGACCTTGGCAGCTAGAAGGGCCCTAGAATTTGTTATGGAGATAGGAGTACACAAAGTGATCCTTGAAGGAGATTGTGAGATCCTTATCAAAGCACTTCAGAGTAACAGCCACTCATTGGCACAATTTGGCCACCTAGCAGAGGATGTTAAATACCTTGCCTCAAAGTTTCAAAGCTATAATCTATACCACGTACGTAGGCAATGTAATGTCGTCGCTCACACTTTAGCTAAAAGAGCGATTTTGAACCCTCATATGTTGGTTTGGATGGAAGATGTTTCACCAGACGTTCTATCCGTATTACAGGCTGATTTAGAAGGCCTTTCTTAATAAAATGCCGAGCCATTTTCTCAAAAAAAAAAAAAAAAAAAAAAAAAAAAAAAAAAAAAAAAAGAAAAGAAAAGAAAAGAAAAGAAAAGGGAGATAATTACTCCTACAAGACGGGAATCAAATCAAATTGCTCATATTTGTTCCCTACTTTTTCGAACTCCAAAAAGTCGATTGTCCATACCCACGTATTTAAACCAATGATCGTTAGATGAATCATGGAGCCGAAACGTGTTCAACAATAGTTTTTATTGAGACAAAGATTAAAGACGGAAAAAGAGAAACGACGGTAGGCAACCAGTCAGATATATATAATAACACGTTGAATTTGGTTTTGTAAATTATTGAGACGAAGAATAAAAGAAAGAAAAGCGATTTTTAAAGAGTTTCGGTTTCAGTCACTGTTTCTCAATTAGGAAAGGACAATTGCATTCTCTCAAAAAACAAAAAAAAAAGGGTAGGACAATTGCCTAATATGTTGCATGGACACATTAGCATGCATGATCTGTGAGCCCCATAATGAAACTTTCCCTGGAAAATAACAGCCTTCACCCTCTCAAGAAGTGAATTGCCGTCAATGTGACAATGAACAACCCCAAAAAATGGAGTTATTGCAATAACACCTAAATTCTAATTTGGTTGCAGCTTGCAACAAAGTTGAAACTAAATTACAATACTTTGTACCACTTGAGGAGGTGACGCCAAAAACTTATTAGTGTCTTAGTTTAATGATAAAGAGTTATTATCAAAATTGAACGTCATAGGTTGAAATTCTTTATAAAAAAAAAAAAAAAACTTGAAGAGGTGATGCATAATATCTGTGAATTTGAAAGTTATGAATTCAAGTAATAACAAGTTCTATTAGTACCCAAGTAGTTACACATTATAACACAACCATTATATTACACTACTTTTTTACGCTATATACTTATAAAATTTTAAAATGATTAAAGACTAATAACTATCTTAATTATAAAATTTATAATTCTTGTTTTTGTTTTTAAAAGTTGTATACAAAACATGAGCGTATTGAATGAATAATAAATATATAATTAACATGAAATTTGATTCATGTTAAGAATAATATTCACCCTCAAAAAAAAAATTTTTTTGTTAAGAATAATATTTTTCCAATTTATTATTAAAAATTTTAAATTATTGATCTAATATTTATTGGATAACATAACATCCACAAAAAGTTACATCACATATGACTTATGTTTCGGGCATAATAATCATCATAAATCATTGCATTAACTCAATCATTTTCTAAATTTTTTTTTTCGATTTTTAAGTCAAGGATAGAACAGTTATTCGATGATAAAAGAAATTAGTTACACAATATTTATGAGCGTGAGATGTATTTCTCTCCTACTCCTGCCCATTGCTAGGTGTTGAATGTTGATTGACAGAAGAGAGAGCAATCCAGAAAGGGCGTTGACCACAGAATTGGCTTCCAGAGCATACTAATAAACAAATTAACTCATCTTTATTTACGTGCCTACTCTCCTGATTCCTCCAACAAGTGGCCAAAACACTAGGACAGCTCCTCAAAGTTGCGTGCATATGCTTTCCTTCCGAAATGATACGTGGCCTCTAGATTCGGCTGAGATCTAGCCCCAGCTGGATACAACTAAATATTTTATCTAAGGACTAGGATCATAATATGATCTGACGTAAATGGATTTTCATTCTTCCTGGTTGGATTTAATTATTAGTTTTCAATTTACGAGCATTTGCGGGAAAATCAAAATTCAACTGATGGCAATATGTATAAGTATAACTAAATATTTTAAGGATTTTACTAATGTGCGCCCTTAGGGCACACATTAATTTCCATTTCTGAAAAAAAGTTTTTTCGAGAATTGAAAATGTAATGACAGCTTTTTCAATTTTCGAGAAAATATTTCTAAAAATAGAAAGTTTAATGTGTGCCCTAAGGGCACACATTAAGCGGACCCATATTTTAATTCAGCAAAAAAAAAAATTAATAATAATAAAAGTTTCTATTTTTTTTTCCTCTTTTTTTTTTTGGATAATACAAAAATTATGAGTGAAGAATTTAAACACGAAATATCTCCGTTAAAAATGCCTAAAATTACAAATTAGTTAAATTATAAAAGTCTTTGGACAAAACTCTATTTTAAGGTATATTTAGAATGAAACTATTTTTTTTTTTTTTGGGTCTTTTGGTTTCGTTGTAATAACATAATATTCTACTTGAACAAATTGTGCTTTCAAATAGGGATGGACAAATTGTGCTTTCAATTTTCAAAAGCATTTGTCAAGGAATCAAGGGAATTTAATTTATTTGTCATGTTGAATTTGTATCTTGTATTGCATATTACTTAATTAAGAGAGAGTATTGCATGTAGTATAACTTATTTTACTTTTTTTTTTTTAAGTTACTAAGACGTTTAAGTGAAATTTTGGGTGTACTTTTTTTTTTTTAGAATACTAAATTTTTAACATACACAGAGGAAAATGAGAGAATGTCTTAAAGAAACTAACAGTGATGTATATTTAAAAGTGCCTAATTCTTAAATGCACAGTATAGACTTTAAACCTAAATTTGAAGTGTACTTTTGTGTTAAAAACATATTTCTTTTCCTTTGTGAGTGTATTTCTTTAAAAAAAAAATAATGAATAAAACACACAAACAAACAAACATATAAAGTAAAAATTAAAAAACAAAAGGCACCTAGATTCCTTAAAGCATGTTTAGGTTATATATTTTTATTTTGCTAAGTGGCTTTTTTATTTTAGACTTGAAACTGAAAGCGAAAACTGTTTAACTCTTGAGAAGGCAACCTTCATAAACATCTAAACTAAAATTGTTAAAGCATAGTGGAATGAGTTAAGTTATACCTTTTTTTTCCTAGTTATTATAATTTTATTAATAGGAAACAAAAGAGGGGGTCAAAGGGAACCTCCCCAAAGAGGAGATGGGTTAGCTATGGTTCCTATGACTTATGTCTTACTGAGTAGTTATGGCCAAAAAGGCCAAATACCACTTATTTTTGAAATTTTTAGGAAAAAAACACGGTTTCGGAAATAAATAGGGAACTACCACTTTTTCAAGAACTCGAGTTTCAGAAACTCAAGTTCCTCTGAATTTTGCCACCGTGGCGCTGCAGAGCTAGAATTTGTGCGATTAAAAAAAATTATGTGGTACTCGAGCTTGGTAAACTCGAGTTCCATGCAACAAAATACTCGAGTATACCAGGCTCGAGTATGTTTTATAAATAAAATGGAAAAAAAAAAGTTTACACAGTACTCGAGTTTACCAAACTCGAGTACTGTGTAAATTTTTTTTTTTTTTTTTTTTTTTTGTTTGGGGATAATTGACAAATAAACATAAAGATAAAAGTAAGTGGCTTTTTTTATGTTTTTATTTGTTTAAATAGAAGCATTGTAAAATATAGAGATTTTAATTTCAAAATATGAATTTAATTTCTATATTAATTAAAATTGTTCATTGTTTTCTCATAAAAATTATTCACTATTTTCTATATAAACTATTTATACGATTTTGCAAAAAATTATTTTCTATTTAGCATTATTTAAGAAATTGTTCACTCTCTTTTCTGCATAAATTATTTTTTGTTTACTGTTCAAAAAATTGTTCACTGTTTTCTCATAAAACACCTAGTGAAATCATGTTTTCTAAATTTAAACACCAAATCTGAATGCTTTTTCATGTTTGAATTTCACAATAATCGAATATATTTTTCTGCATTCATAAAATCTGTTTTTTGCATTAATTAAAACTGAATCTCTTGAGCTTGAAAAGAAGAATTTGCTTGTAAAATTGTTTGATTCTAATGATCTTTTGAACAATGTAAAATTTGAGAATATGCTCTTGCTTGATAAAGTTAAAACTTTGGAACATGTTGCTGTTGGTTTGAATGAAAATTTACCTGTTGAACTTAAGTCATATTTTGGAATGAGGTAGCTTGGAACTTAAGTCATACTATTTGTATTATGTGTTTGGCATTATTTGTGAAGACTTGGACACAACAAAAGAACAAAGACTTGGAATCAACTGTGCTTTCCCAACTTGTGTTTAGAGTTCAGTGCCTTGTTGGAAAGGGTTTCATAGTGAACACTAGTTCATGATATTATGAGTTTTGCATTATTTGTGAAGATCCACTCTCAAGAAGAGGCTAGAAATTTTGGTTTCAATTGTGCTTTCGTGGAAAATGTTTCGTGGTAATGACTAGGTCATAGCATTGTTGTTATGAGCTTTGCATTATTTGAGAATAAATAAACTCAAGAAGGTGCCAAAGACTTTCTTGTTAATGGTTTGGAGTTTTGCATTATTTGAGAAGACGCACCCTTAAGAAGAGACTGAAAACTTTGGTTTCATGAATAGTGCTTTCAAAGAAAATGTTTCATAGTGACAACTAGCCCATAGCATTGGTGTTTTCCTATTTCATATGTAATACGTTCCTATAAAATGTTTCGTAGTGATGACTAGTGATCGTTTCTTTTGTATTATTTGAGGAGACCTAGACTCAACAAAAGGCCAAAGACCTATCCAGTACTTTCTTTGAAACTATTTCATAGTAAATACTAATCTAGCTATATCACTAATATTATAAACTTTGTATTATTTGAGATAACCTAGACCATGACAGTTGCAGACTTCATGTGATCATGTCCACCATATCTTTTTACCCACTACTATGAAAGTTCTTTTTAGGCTAAAATTGAAAACTGACCCTCTAACTTTCTTCAAATTTCCTTTCATTCCTCTAACTTTGCTTTCATTTATTTCAATCCTCTAAGTTTCAAATTTATTCAATTAAGGCATTTCCATTAACTTTTATTAATTTTTTTTGAAAAAAAAAATCTACAAAATATTTTTCAATCATTAATTGAATTTTTTTAATTTAAAAAATTTGAAGAAAAATTTATAAAATTGTAAAATTAACCAAAACATATAACAAAAGTTGATGAAAAAACCTTAATTGAATAAATTTGAAAGTTGAAGGATTGAAATGAACAAAAGCAAAGTTAGAGGACTGAAATGAAATCTGAAGAAACTTAGAGGGTCAATTTTGCATTTTACCCTTCTTTTTATTATTTTTTATCTAAAATAAAAAATAATAATAATAATTCAATTTCATTTAGGGAAAAAAATGGAACGCACCATGATATTCCCTCTCATATTTGATAGTCCCCACCTATAAGACTCACAAGTTGTAAGAGGAACACACCATGACACATAATTTATTTTTCTTAGTTGTGTTTGTAACTCTCATATGTTCATTTGTACTGAAATAGTGAAAGTCACAATGCTCATAGCAAATTCCGTTACATGTTTCCTGATCTATATAGGTTTTTCCTTTTGTAAACTTTATGAGATCAACTATTTAAGTTACGGTGGCAAGTAAAATACAATCCTGAAGAAGCAATTTAAATAATTTAATGCCTAATTAGCAGTTATCACTAATGATGAGGGAAGTATGGTGTGAGAATTTCCATTTTCATGATGCAAGTTATTTCTTGAGTTTTAACCGAAACCCTCACCCTTCTCAGTTATTATCCCATAATAATGCACATATAAAATAGCAACACAAAACATACTCCATCATAGATCAATACTATATCATCTATTGGAGCTTTGTCATATACAATCTTAGCATGTAAGGAATTCATGCAGCCTAAGCCAAAAGCCAATGCATATATAGGTATTCTCTAGATGGAACAGAGAACATATTAACCTTTGGTAAAAATATTGATGATTTGATAGTAAATCTAACTTGTTCTGTTTCTATTGGGATTGTTTTGGAGAATGACTGCAGAAAGGAAGAACGGTTTGATTAGTATATCAAAGAGTGAACAGTGAAATTTGAAGGTGTATATACCTGAAAAAAAAAATCCTATCAAACTTAGAAAAATGAAACAACTAGCAAAAAATAAAATTTTGAAGCATTTTGTCTTGCTTCGTTTGCAATGGGGGAAACTGTGTTAAAACACCATCCAGCCATGGGCTATTCTGGCACACATCATTTTAAAAGAAAACCCTTAAAAGGCATATGAAAAAGGATAATATCACATTAAAAGCATGTTGTTTTACATAAGAAAAGGAACTAAATTGACCTAATTTTAGAGGAAAATAAATATTGTTTTATATATCAAACATTGAAATGCTTCCACATAATACTACAAAATCTGCTCAAATTTTAAAAGTAGATGTTAGAAAAACTTAAATTTAGAAACATAGTTAGTAATTTTGTACATAAAAAAGCAAGAAAAATAAAATCAAAAAAATAAAGTTACAATATAAAATTTAAATATGATATTAAATGATGTTTGAATTTAAAAAAAAATAAATAAATAAAAAAAAAACTCAAATAAAATTGTTGCCTTAGACCTCAAATTGTCTTGGGAAAGCCCTAGACTTTACTATATTGTCTTTACAAACTAACGTATCTCCAGTCACCAAAAAGAAATATATATCTAAATAGTCATTATTTGTGTTTTTCAAATCCACTAATCACACTTATTATCACATTAATTTGTAATGTTTATGTAGTAAAATGCATAATATTTTTAATATTTTCCAAAGAAAAGAGAAATCCCAAAAACCCAACGTAAAAATAATGATGTGTTAGATATTATATAGTGTAAGAAATACACCATTTAGATTGCACAAGACCATCCTACATAGGAGAAAGTGTATCATTCACAGGGGCAGAGCTATGTTGAAGGGTGGGGGGGCCCCACAAAATTTTTGAAATATATATATATATAGATATTATTTTAATGTTTTCAAAATTTTGTCTACAAAAATAAGAGTTAGCCCCGTCAAGTATTTGAATAAGTCCAATGATGCTCTAAAAAAAAATAATTAGTCTTATAGTTATAGAGAAATAACTTTATTTTTTGCAATTCTATTTTTTATTGTAAAATGTGCTCTTATCTCTGTTAAATATTTGATAAAGTTTGGCACCAACTATTTTTGAATTCATCTTTTTCAACCCGTTATGTGGCAATTAACAAGTCATTGACTCATTAAAAAAATCTTGCCACTAAAACTACACATGAAATGTCTCTTTAGTTGCCACATAATGGGTTAAAGCAAAATAGCTTCAAATATGTTTGGAGCTTAACTTGTTCCTCCAAGTTTTGGAATATCCATGTTTTTGAAAATTTCATTAGTTCAATTGAATGATTTTTTACTTACACTAGTATAAAATTTGATAATTTGTATAGAAAACGAAACTTTTTAAGAATTTCACTATGAAAATGGTAAAAATGAATTTAATTAATTTTATGAAAGATCGCCACTAAATATAATTTTGATTGAAATACTAAACTCTTTTTTTGTTGGGTGTGTGTATATATATAACTTATAAAATAAAAAAAAGCTTATGTATATATATGTGTGTGTGCGTGTGTGTGTATATGTGTGTGTGTGTGGGGGGGGGGGGGGGGGGGGGGTGGGGGGGGGGGGGGGGGGGGGGGGGGGGGGGGGGGGGGGGGGGGGGGGGGGGGGGGGGGGGGGGGGGGGGGGGGGGGTGGGTTCTTGATGAATATATTAGTTGCAACTTGGTTCCCCTAAACAAAAATTTCCTGGCTCCGTCCCTACTCATTCGAACATCTGTTGACACGCCCCCTCTCATATCTAGTAGGCTCATACATCTCTAAAACCCACATGTTATAAGAATGATGCACCATGAGACAGTCTTAATACGATAATTTCACTGTATAAATCATTGCATTGCCCACAATATTTGAACTTTGCATTATTTGAGATAACCTAAACCACAATAGTTGATGACTTCGCATCCTATCAGATCTTTACACCCACCCCTCGAGAGGTTTTTTTTTTTTTTTTTTTTCAACCAAAATAAAATAAATGGTGGGGAAAAAAATTTCCTTATGAAACAATCTCATGGATCGTCCCTCTCATATTTGATGGTCTCCATACACTCGAAAACCCACATGCTATAAGAGGATGCACCATGAAAAATCTCATAAAAATAATTTTTTCTATGCACGGAAGTCATTGCATTATGCATCTCTCTCAAAAGGGAAAATAACTCTGATTTTTTAGTTTTTAAAATCACCAACAAATGTGGCTTATGTTTCTTCAACAAGGCATCTATAAGAATTTTTATTTATTTATTTATTTATTTATTAATGATGAAACCTAATCATGTTTGCTACATAGGACTATTCTTAATTTATTATTGCTTGTCGGACCGTGTGCCTTACCAATCCATCCAACGATCAATTGGTGAAGGATGAGCGGGGCACAAATCTTTTAATAGCATTCAATCGTAGACCAAGCCCATTGCTACTGGAGCGAATTGTGAAATCCCTCACAATCCCTCCCCCACAATGCGGCTCCAACAACTCAAACCTATGACCAGGCTCTGATGCCACTTGTCGGACCGTGTGCCTTACCAATTTCATCCAACGACCAATTGGTGAAGGATGAGGGGGCACAAATCTTTTATAGCATTCGATTGCAGACCAGCCCATTGGTATTGGAGCGAATTGTGAAATCCCTTACATTGCTGATGAATGTGACTTTTGCTAATCATTGGAATGAATGCTACGAATGTGACTGTTGCTGTTGGTTTAGATGAACAGGATTTTCATCATTGAAAACAGACAAAACAAAAGGCTCTGATGCTAATATTGGAAATCATTCCAAATATCATAAATAAATAAGGGGTTTCCTTACCGATCAGCATTAATCGCAACTGTGCAACAATTCAAGTTGAATGGTGCTAAGCCTGTGCCCAATCCAATAGGAGCCTGATCTTCTTGCCATAATGTCAATTCATCATTTTTGGAATCCACTAGGCCATTTGAAGGATGGCCATTGGGCTTCCTTCTTCACTCCATCAATTTCCCCACCTTCTGTCGCATTAGGGGTTATACCTAAATTGATAATATTGAGGAGTTGAGTAAGTGGTAGCTTAACTTGTACCAGAAATGCCACGAGGATGTATCAAGAGGCCCCTAGCTGTAGCTTTCTTTTTGACTTCAGTTGCTGCACGGGTAGCTCTTTCATCAACTCCCCTCCCTCAAAGAGGACTGTCACCAATTATCGCAGCATTAAGAGATTTATGACAGAAGTGCCCTAAGTCCCAAACCCTCCAATTGTTGCAATAGCTTGGAATGCCTGTATTAAGTTAGAATGAGCCTGTCGTGCAAACATCAAATATCAAATGAGAAATCCCAAGTACCCACCAAAAAAGAAACATATATCATTTAGGGAAGTTAGGACAGCTCCAAGCAAGAAACAATCATCTGATTGATAGCCCAGAAGAGTTTTACAATTCTCTATTTTTCTTTTA